>CM057005.1:25590543-26190543 GCA_029891345.1 Dryococelus australis
TTTACCTATTTAATTAATGCAACCCAATGTATTCCTTCATTTTGTTTTCAATCCAAATTAACAATCATACATTCGTGAAGGTTTCGTTTCTTTGGTAAATTGTCTCTCATATACATACCTCGGAAATAGGGAATATCCAGTTTCTTTTGGCCTTGTCTAACTTTATAGGGTTTCAAAATACATTCCTTTACCCTTTCATTTAACTGCTCTACTGATAGCCGAAACTTTCCGAGGATTGATCTAAGAGCTTTTACTGCTGGAAATAGGAACGGAATGATTCCTCCTTTCTTTGTTTTTTGTTTAGTTTTACATTTTAAACCCATGCCTTTTTTAACATTTGTGCACATGACTTTGTCAACAACCCAGGCACCTATCTTTTCACCAGTCAATGTAGACGGATTCTTCCTTATAATTGCTGCTTTATCGGCTAGAATTGTATCCGCTATGTCTTTCTTTCAAATTGTTTGTTTGATCATATACTATATCATGTTCTATACAAGCACTATCCAGAGAGTTTATTACTTGATCGTTCCGTGCCACATATTTTGCAAGTTTAGTACCAGATCCACAATAATTGTATTTCGGTAAATGCAACTCAAATGGTAATTTATTAATCAATGTATTCAATACTGCACATCCTTTTTTTGATACGTCTATAAATAGTTTTTCATGAATAGTTTTATGTTAGTACATTACATTATGTTACATTGCGTTACATTACGATATGTTACGTTATACTGTGTATTTGTGTAATAGTTAAGGTTATAAAACAAAGTGTATATCTTCCTGTAATTGTATATACGAAAGAAAATTTAATTGAACAGAAACATGGTATTCTTTTATCATCAAATATACGTTGTATAATAAGCGGTCCCTTTCCATGTGGAAAAAGTGTCTTATTACGTGGCTGTTGGAAACATTGCCCAATTCCGTATTTACTTGTGATGATGTTTGATGCGAACCGCAAGGTGAAATACAGCAATATTTTAGTTTTGGTCGACATTCAAATGTTGATTGTTTTTATCTATCACAAAGTTACACACGTATTCAAAAACATAATTTGCATGATAATGCAAATATGATAATTGTGTTTAAAATGGACAATAAAAATCTGCAACATACTTACAACGATCATGTTTTAGGCTATATGACATTTCCAAAGTTTAAAGATATGTGTTTTTATGATTTTGTGGACTCCATTCCAACACCATTTTGGTCCATCTTTCATTTTGCGTCCGAGCAATATGGCCGCCCATTGCCACTTCAAGGCTGCTGTCTTCTCCAAGATATCTTTGACTTTAGTAACTGATCTGATGTCTGTTGCTTTTTTCTTGTCTTTTCTAGTAAAATCCAGCATTGACCTATCCATAGCTCTTTGGACTGTTCGAAGTTTTCCTTTTGTAAATTCATTGAGTGTCCAGGTCTCACAGCCATAAGTCAGCATTGGAAAAATACACTGGTCGTAAACTGTCTTCTTTAGATTTATGGGCATATTTGATTTGAGAACAATAGCATGCTTTCCAAATGCTTGCCTTCCCAGCTTGATGAGATGGAAAATTTCTGGTCTTACATCTCCTTCCATTTACAAGTTGGCCTAGATAAGTGTACTCACTGATGTTTTCTAAAAATATATTATTTATTTTTATATTCCCTGCTGTGGCCCATTTATTGGACATAACTTTTGTTTTTGAAAGATTTATGCTCAAGCCACCTGCTTTACACTCAGAGGCAAGATCAGAAACCAAGGTTTGGAGTTCCTCAATGTCGTTGGCCAAGAGTGCAATGCCATTTGCGAATCTCAAGTTATTAAATCTTCTGCCATTGATTATAATTACTTTTTTTGCCCATTCTAATTTTGACATTGCCATCTCCAACACAGCTGAAAATAACTTCGGAGAGATGGGGTCACCTTGCTTAACACCTCTTTCAATGCGGAAGTCTGTAGTTGGCTCACTGACACTGACAAAGGCTGAGGAGGTGTCATAAATATAATGGAGCATTCTAATATGGGCTTCCCCTATATAAAGGGAGAGGTGCTTGTATGATTTCATTACGTATTTTCCAGTTCAGTCTATAATCAAACGTAGGCCGATGCACATGCAGGTTCTGTTTGCTCTCAACACCTCGTTTGGCTTATAACTCGACGTAAGTAGTATATCCAAGTCAGTGCTGCAGCGACCTCCCGAGCGAATGGACGTATATTAAAATCACTAACTGTTAAACGCGATTCTTGTTAAACGTTTTCTTTTTTTTAACGCGTGAATTCCGTTTCAGAAGTTCCTCTACGAGTGTTAACTATGGGATACGCTAAGCTTTTATTGCGATAGGTCACCTGACAAGCAGCGTTTGAAACAGCTTGTAGGAGAATGCAAATCCTATACTGACGTCATTCATTCACCAGTCTCACAGGCGGACAGACGTGTTTGAAAATCATATAAGGTATGTGTAGAACTCTGGAGTCTCAAATAGTGTAATTTGTTACGTGTTTTCAAATCTGTTGTTATTGTGTTTAGGAAGACTGCCGTTTAATTGATAGGGATATTTTTGTTTCGTTGTAGCTCATTAATTAATTTCATACAAGAGACTCACGTAGTTTTGATAGTTTATCACTTGTTTCATTATGTGACCCGGTTATTCACATAGTTGTGTTTGTTAGTTATATTGATAGGTAGAACTCTTTTCAAATATATTGCAATTATATTCGCTTAAAGACTCCGAAATTTCTCTCGTGTGTAACGTCAGCATTGTTATTCATTTGGCAAAATAGTATATTTCAAAGCTACCTATCTACCAACACAGTCTACAAGCAATATCCCCCTCCAAACAAAAAAAAAACACTTATGCCACTCTTGCACCAAAATTATCACTCACACACCATATACAATATACCACTTTCCTCAGTCGTGTCCCAGTCGTCGTCCTGACAGCATCGCTCCCCTATGTACACCCCTTCCCCAACACACCACACCTCAGTACAACGCCAGAGCTCAGAGCGTCAACATCTACCAGAGCTGCACACCTCACCCAAAAAAATTGAAAAATTGAAGTACAACAAACTATACACTTATCACACAACAATTTTTGATTTATTAATCCAATGAGAATTTTAAAAAATCTATCAAATTAAGATTGGATCAAGGATTAACGAAACAATGATGTAAACTGGCTCATGTAACATGTAGAATTTTGAAAACTGACATTATTACAGTGTCACTTCATGACAATTACAGTACATAATAGTACATACAGGTATGTGAGGTTAAAGTTAAATCCTCCAGAGTGACGGAACTTTGGGATTGAGTTGTAGGCACAACACACAATACGATCCTGCAGCTAAGGAATGGTAGCATGTATTGGTGTGAGAAATTGGGAGGGTAGGTAGATAAGTAGGTGTGCTTAAATTCTCATCGACAATGAGGGTATCAGAGAAGGTGCAAGTTACTATGAGAAGCAGAAGCCACCCCAACATTCACCAGGAGTAATTGCGGAGGAAAACAGAACTCAGGATGGCCAGACAAGGAATTGAACCCACGTCCTTCGGAATGCAACTCTAATGTGTTACCACTGAACCACCTTGCTAAGAACGGAGAAACTGAGAGTAACCTAATGGAGCCCAAGAGATATCAGTAACATCTTCTGGATTTACCAGATGGGAAAATATGGATTCTGTAACACAATGAACTTTGCATCGATCAAAGCTGTCAAAGCTCGACATGCTAAATACACAGCCATCCAGGTGCATCATAGTTTACCTGTCCTTAAAATTGATGTAAGTGTAAGTTGTGTCCACAATGTCATATCGCAGTGCTGTGGACGTAGGCACTCCAGCTGAGAAAACCACTTCTTTTTTCTCTGGAGTCACGTGTGTTGAGAAATTCTGTAACATACAGAAATATATATTTTTTTAACATTTTTGTTTACACTGTACATGATAAAGTGAGAAACTCGTCCCTCATTCTCCTTCTATTTTGAATAATTTTCAAAGTATCTTGTGTGCATTTACAGGTGAATGCACCACCCAATATGTCTAATTTATTTCAGGGGATGGGATGATGGTTGCCTATTAGGGTAGATTAACAGTGGAGTGGGGTGGAGTGGACAGCTGCTATTAACATCTGGGTCCCAAGATCTGATGAAGATGAAACGAGTTGAGTGTGGAGCAGCACCTGAATGCAAGGGTGGGGAAATGGGAGATCCCTGAGAAAACCTTCTGACCAACAGTATCGTCCAGCATGATTCCCACGTGCAAAAATCTGTTAGCTACCCAGTCAGGAATCAAACCTGGTTCACCTTAGTGGGAGGTGAGAACTCTAGGCGCTGCACCACTGTGGCCTTGGTAGATTAAGAGGAAGGCAGTTTAAAAGTCCCCCTCTGTTTGTACAGGTTTTGTTCAAGATTTTGTAGGATGTATTATGAATGCAAAATATAACAAACGACTAGTGCTCTGAGTTATCTCTAAACTGTTTCTATCATTGTTTATAAATGTTGTGAATAGAAATTTAATCTGTAGTGTATATTATCATGACTAATGATTAGAGATGATGGAAAATATTTTTAACTACATAGATGTTATAAAATGTTACAAATAGCTCTAACCTCTACAACTTGTGAATTTACATGAACAAGCAATTTTATGTCTAATCATTTAGAAGTACAATTTAGTTAATTTCAGTAAAAATGTAAATCAGACATCCTGTTTTTTATGTATCAAAGTGAAGAATACAGTATACACATCACTTTCTAAAGTGTGTTACTTAATGGATGAATTTTATAACTATGGAAAAACCAAAATATAAAGTAAAATGCAGCATTAGCATGCGTATATAGCTAGGGCAGAGCTGCCACCAGCCCTAAAGCTGAAATCCTGGTTTTTGTATATAAAAATCCTGTAAAATCCTGGAATCATTGGGTCAAATGCCTTGGAATTACAAAAAAAAATTGGCAAATTTTCCAATACCTAGTGATGCACAAATGAAAAGACAAAATTTAAAAATGTTATAAACTGAGGGAAAAACACAAGCTAACATGCCACCCACCATTGTAAACCAGGTTTGATTCCCAAGAAGGTCAAATTAGAATTTTCACATGAAGAAAACTTTACAGATGTTTCCATAGACCATTGAATATTCTTTGGATGCTCCCATTTCCCTCACAGTTGCAGTCCACCTCATTTTACCCTCAAAAGCACCGAAGACCTCAACTGTTAAGCTGTTGACTCGTCACTTACCCGTAGTGGGATTTGCTGTTGGAAAGTAAGGCCGGGTACTCTCCCTCCCCGACGATGGTGAAGCCGTGGTCGTCGCTTCAATAGGGTTTTTCCTGGTGTCTGAGTTGCTGACTTTGGCTATGTCAATAATTGTGTGTTGAACTTTGGGTGACGCGCAGGCCAGCGATGGGTGAGTGAGTGCCCTGGTTGCAATGTAGGCTGGTGTGGCATTAGGGACCCTCCCTGACTACTTTCGTAATGATAACTGGCTGGACGAAGGTAGGTGTCTTCTTCGGCAGCGTATGTGGCAGCGGAGATATGGCACACAGTACGTGCCAGAGGAGATAAGAAGTGGAGCTTGCTGAGTTGGTGAGTGACCCTCTTTGACATGCAATTTCCTCTTTCTTCTAGGAGTATACCTGGTTGTCAACTTGGCCGTTTTCCCTTCGTACCCCAGCATGAGCTAACACTAGTTTGGCAGCATTGCCCAGCCCAGCCCTATAATGAGGCATAAGGGGGTGGGAGCAACCAATTAGATTCATAGTGGGTGGCCAGTAACATCGCGGTCTTATCCAGGCACTTAGAAGGTCGATAGTCCAAGAAACAACTGCTCTAATAAGACCCAGGAAGGCAAGCTTCCTAAGCTGCACTTCGAGATAGCTATCAACAGGAGAGAAAGGGAGCCAGGTGTCGGCTTGTGGCTAACCCCACAAGTCTTACTAGGACAGCTGACAAACTGGAAAGAGAAAGGACAAGTCGTAGGAAATACAGAGTGTTGACTAGACAGCTCAACCAAGTCTGATTTATACCAGTTTTATTATTGATTGCTCAATTAAAACACACATAAACCAGTCTGTACCCTGACTGAGGCCTGAATGGTCGGTCCTAAGTTATCACCTGGTGTAGTAACCTACGTCTTACTCTCAGCTATCACGAGTACAAGTACCGTAGTCTTGGGGTTGCCCTAGCCCCCCTGCGCTACCGTGTCTTCCAAGACTGCGTCGAAAGATCTGCTCTGTACGACACTGCCTTGCTGCCTGGGCAGCAAGGCAGTGTCGTACAGACCAGATCTTTCGACTGAACAGCGTAAGACTGATGCGACTTGAAAAGCTGGTAGTGGCGTTCTGCGAAGGCGAGACGTGGTCTTGTGGCTCTCATGCAGAGTAACACCGGTCTAGTGGACTAGCATAAGATGGCCCTCGGTGTGCTACTTTTTTCTAACTACCCTATTACTAAGTGTTAAGTGTATTCCGAAGGCAGGGCAGGAGCTAATTGCGTCTCAGGGCAAATCGCTTAAGCCTACAAGAAAGGGACATCATACAAAGAGACATGCATCGTGGCAAAGAGGGATTGGGCAGCCCTGACCAGCAATTGGGGTCATGACTAACTCCCTAACTGTACTTTGATCCTCCTTACGAGACTGGTGATCAAGTCAGCAACTGTACTTATAGCTGAAACTATAACTAAGAAGAGACTGGGAAAACCGGCATAAGCACCATAAAAACCCAGTCGACAGGAAAGAATACAAATTATTGCATGCATTAAATAGAAACGCTATTTGAGAAAGAAATCTGGAGATCATGGTTTATTATTAGTAGAGATGAAGACTAGTACAGAAATGAGCACTGCTATCGTCAGGGAATTGCGCTGGTTTAACCATAGTGATGTTTGCACATTACTCTGGTGAAGGTGTGCCACTGAGGACTGTGGGTCCTATTTATACTTGGCTCACTGGGCAAGCGAGGGGGTTTCGGGGTGTGGGGAAAGTGAAATGCGAAGGAGAGAAGAGAGTAATTGAGAGCAGCAGAGACTTCCCCTCTTGCGCCAGGTGCTGGAGTAGTAAATGGTGACATGATGCCAAGTGGGTTGCAGCACAGCATGTGGCAAACCACCCTGGCTTGGAAGGCGTCCTGTGGCATGTACAGCATAACAGCTCTTCTAAGGAGGGAATGCGGTTGTGGCGAGGCTAGATGAGTGAATTATGTCACTCATGGCACGTCAAACCATCACTTTAAACTTTCGCTTTGACTAAATCTTTGACTCGATCCTTGGATCTAGACCACTGGCAAATCTAGAGAACAACTAAGGTTCTACTTGAGAGGTGGGGTGCTGTGCATTACGTTCAAACCACATGTTTACAGAATACATTAAATTTTAATGCTACACATAAATAGATAGGCTTTGAGAATATTTCCAAAATATTAATGTTACTATAATGTAATTATTAATGCTGCACTTTTACCACTGGCCCTAGTTTCAAGTATAATCAAATTGTATGCGGTGTCAAATCAACCTGTAAAGAAGAAGTACAAGCCTCCTTAGCCACTCCCCCTCCCCTCGAGGACAGACCAACGATTTAGTCCCATTTCAAAACATCTATGGGTTCTGTATTCCACTTTAGAAGCCTGTCACCACATGAATGTTACCCTGTCCTAAGGTATATAACTCCAGTGGCATTAAATATACTTACTTTTTGGGACAGATGGTGACATTTCTATACAAATGTATATCATTCTTATGTTTCTAATTTTTAAAATCCTGAAATTTTGTCAAACTCTATTATATCTTTTATATGTATACCACTATCATCAATCTAAACTTATTTCAATGCAGTACTTCATCTTACAACATACCTTTTCGTGCTCATGGGTTTTGCTGATTATTTTAGGCCAACCGTAACCTAAAAAAAAAAAAAAATAGTTTCAGATACTTCAACAAGAAGTTGAGCAAGTGGAGAAAGATGGGAGGATGTATGAATTGTTACTACCTGAGGCAGATCTGTACGCTGCAGGACGCAGATCATCGAGCTGAGCTCTGCGGGCATCCTTATCTGCTGCCACATCTTGATCCTGGAAACAGGTGTGCTCGTTACTCAAGTGACCACTGTCGACTACTCTGGTGGTACAGATGTCCACAAAATACACTACACATTCTCACTACTCATTGTACATTACTTCATAAGGAGTCTGCCTAGGTAAGTATTGATTATTTTAAGATTTTGCTGAAATTGTTCAATCTATACTGGGTGAGGCATTTAAAACAGGCCACCTCAATAAATCGGCCACATGTAACGATATAGGGAAATGTTTCAGACAAACGTTATTTGGGGGAAAGGGGCCATAATGTTACATTTATAAATTGGTGTGTTGTACGCCGAGGAGGGGGGAGGGGGGTAATTTGTGGGGTCAACTACGGTATGTGAAATGGGACGATGTGGTTTTAATGTTCATATTTCTAGTAAGTGTGACACATGTTTGCATTCATCTTGCAAAGAGCTGTTCAGAGGTGTGTAATAAAGTATGTCATCCCATTTCCAATACCGACGTTGACCCCCATAACTCCTTCACCCTCGACGTGGTAACACCAAACTCTTAACGTCACATTATGGCCCCTTTCACCCCAAACAACGTTTGTCTGAACCATTTTCTTCTATCTTTACAAGTGAGAGGTGACCTGTTTTAAATGTCTGGCATAGATAATTTCTTTTGTTAAGGGAACTACCTATTCAGCTGAAGAAAAAGTAAGGTGCTCATCATTCCTCCTTACGAGACTGGTGATCAAGTCATCAAAATTTTACAGTGGACTGACTCCCTGTATACCAAAAACTCATGTACCAAAAACGGTATCCATCTAAAATTTTCAGCAGTACCAGCAATATTCCTATATAAATAATGATCAAATTATCCACTTTTATCACTTATCAAATATTGCATCAATCGAAAAATGTTTAGTCCCACTACATTTCTGCAAGTGAGGAAACTGTTATATAGAAAAAAAAAATCTGCATTCTCTCTCTACAGCAGACTCTTGCTTCCTCCCCTCACAAGCCTGGTGAGTGGAGAATCGATAGTGTACGTAAGACATTAAATAAAACTAATCATGTGATCTCAGTACTTAACAAAGCACAGTTACTCTATTAAACACACAACAGTGCGGTCATGTGCTCCACTGAATCTGACCTCTAACAAGATTACTGCAGTCACGAGTATTCAACGGTAATCCACTATGACAGTGTGCCATTCTTATAGGTTTCCAACTCTATCTAAGATCATATTCCTTTAGTATTTCAAAGCAAATCGTTTTGCCTGAAAATGTTTTGCAATAAATTTTAGCCAGTAATTATTTTTTCCAAAAATAATATCAACATGATTTTAAAACAAAATATTGTTTTAACCTTATAGGCAGCATCTTCTGAATAAAATGATACACCTAGAAGAATTTATTTGTCCTCCCCTTGTCAGCAAAAATTGTTTGAATATTGCACGACATGTATTACCGCGTGTGGAGATCATTTTCAATGGCTTCTTGCGGGGAAATCAGAGGATTTATATAAATTTATTTCAATATACACATACAGCCTAAATACACTGACATCCTGGAAGGGCCTAGTCGACACCTTTTCTCGCCAAATAATGTGTATGCATCAAGCACAGCGTAACTAGCAACAGGCGTAAGTGTATGGGAAAATCAGATGTGGTTTTGGATAAATAATTATTGAAGACCGTAAATGAATAAATTTTAATTGCTTTATTTATTCAGCTTTCTCTCAAACTCACAGTTTTTTTTAAAGTGAAATGTTATAAATTATTTTAAAAGGCAGACATTTTCCAAGCACGCATGGCGTGCTAATGTAAGTGTAGATGTGCGGCCTGGATTGAATATGCTTCAGCTGTCCTCGGTGATACTCGGAATAGCTCGTTGCCTCCCCTTACACAGCTGGCGTGGTGGAGAGCTGGTCGCCTAGCAACCAGCATGGCGTCCTTGCACCTTCCCTCTGGATGCTGACTGGTTTGAAAGATATGTTACACTCCTCCCGCCGCTGAGGCTTCCCTTTCTTACGCTTGCCAGTTATGGACACACTACTGGATCTGTAACCTGTCTGTATGCTCTCAGCTGATTGAGTGTGCAAAGGACATTCAAGATTCAGGTTGCAGTCAATGTATCTTTTTCTTTTTCAAAGGGTTTTTAAATCTGTAGTCGGCTTGCATTTGATGTCTGCTTACAATCAATTATGTATGGTAGTTTCTGGTGTTATAATATTTATTTAAACGACTTGAGGTTAAATATTTTTTAATATATTGTTACAAGACAATAGAAGTGTGTATCTGAGTTCATGAGGAATGGAGCTCTTAATAAATTTAAAAGAACTAAATGATATTTTTAATTTATTCATACTGCTATAAATATTCGCACAGCTATTATTTACAACATTAAACTATCTATCTCCAGTGTTACTCTTTTTGTTTTCAGAGGGTGCAATATTTAATGTATTTCTCAATTAAAATTAAATACCTTCTCAGTGCCTCTATACTGGTTACAGTAACTTAATTCACACTCATTATTTACACATATTCAGTCTGCCCATATGCATCATTCAAAGTGTCTGTCGCTCAAGCATTCAGTTCAATAGTCCCACCTGTCAGTCTCACTCTCCACTGTAACGATGCTCGCAGTCCACAGACTACACTCCCACCGAACACTCTTTCTGCCACTTGTCGCTTTGCTAGCCCATCACTTCGCTGTCTTCAGAAACCTAGTGCTTGAGATCGTACAACCCTCCAACCAATATAATCCATTCATGGTTACTTCAGCTTTTTCTGAATCCCTGCTAAAGTTCTACTTCCACGATATTCCTCCGCCTCATACAGACTAAGCTTAACTAAGTCCGGAAAATCACACCAGAGGATGATGCACCACATTCGTTTGCACTACGTGTAACAGTACTTTGTATAAGAACTATTTCTCACCAGGCGTTACCAACATACCTATTTTCTCCCTGTTTTTTTTTTCTAATTATTTTTTATTGAAGGTTTATCATTTATAGAAAAAATATGAATAACATTTTAATTTAACAGGAAAAAAAAGTACCTTTTACGAACACAAGTATAAAATGCTTGTGATACAAGGCGTATTTAGGAAATAACTAAACACGTCATACATGGGGAGATTTTTCAAAAGTTTGATTTAAAAAGGCCAAAGAAACCATGAATGGACTACAGACTGTTCACTCGGAGGCCCTGCGCGGCTTAGTTAGTCTCGCTGGCTCGATCTAAAAGCTTCCCCACGCCTCGAGTCTCACTGAGAGAGGCAAGGCCGATCACCAAAACATTGTTTCAACGATAACCTCAGAAATTCGCATCCGCTCAATGATGGGAATGCACAAGTCCCGATAGGCTTATCTCTGCAGTAGTAACACAGCTTTGTAAATATTTGTGCACTCCTTGGGTTACCATTCGCCCCTGATGCATTTATTCGTCTGTTCGAGCAAGCCAGAGCAAGGAAACCAGTGCAGAGAAACAAGCATGTAAAGGCTGTTCACGATAAAGTGGGCACTTTCAAAATCAACCTTAGAAATAAGTCACTGCCCCTATGTGCATATATTTCAACAGGCGCCCTATGTGACATGCACCCAGTAAAGTTGGTAACAATGGATGGAAAGTAGTTCCATATCTTAACGTAGAATAAAAAGTGTTAGGTAACTATTTATGATAACTTAAATTGTTTCTTTCGCTTTTTGTTGTTTTTTATGCATTGAAGTGTAAAAATTTGCACATTTGTAAAAATTTACTTGTCAAATAATTTCACATTTTCATTCAATCAACGCATGAATAAAGTGATAAGGCCCATGACAATGTTAATCTTACATAAGACGGATGAATATAGACAACGTGCATACAAGTATATCTTAAACAGGGCTTTCAAAAGTGCTCATTTTACCTTGAACAGCCTTTAAAAGTATTATTTACAGAATTAATAATACAGAAATACTTTTTTAAAAAATTTCCATTTCTATTGTGTTTATTAGTTAACTTTATTCGCAGATAATGCACAGCTCTCATTATACTGAACTTTAAGTGTAATAAGGTTAGAAGTTGTGTTTATTGATGTAAGACATAAGATCCTCATCTAATGAACTCTGGATGTATGGAAAAATTTTGAAAGTCCCTTGAAAAATGGTAGTTAGAGAGTCCACTGTATTTAGATGAGTGCTTAAAACTTTTGTAATGTTATCACGGATGTAAAATTGTTGCTAGGAATAATTTTGAAATGTATCTCTCACCTGTAAAGTATTGTGGGAAAATACTGAGATAATTCATAAGTTTGTTTAATTGTGTTCTTATATATAAATTTGTTAATCCATGTTATCCTTGATCTTGCCGAAGATAATTTATCGGGTATATACTGTATTCTAACACCAGAACATCCTAATGCATACATAGTACGAGTCATTTAAGGTAATTTAAATCTTCAGAATAGCTGGCTGTATAGCCTCCGTGGAATGTGCCAAATTGCACAGTGTATTCTCCACGTCTTCAGTGGGAACGTTACCGTTTTGGTTTCCTGGTGGAATGCAAAGTTGTTAGTGCTGAACTGAGGACCTGGCTTCTTGACGTCAAGCCTCTCTTTGCGCTTGAAGCCTCCATACAAGGGGTCATACTCCTCCAGAAGTTCATCCAAGTCATAGTCCAGAGCTTGCTGGAGAGCTGCTGCCTGCTCGCTGGAGCGCCTCTGGTCACCATCCTTCACCTCACCTGCACAGCCAGACGCAGTTCGTAGTAACAACACAACAGCAGCCACTTTGTAGTCAAGTCACTAATAGGGTTACAAAACTTACCAGATTTGATATATGGGGACACTTCAATAACTCAATACACATCTGACACCAGCAAAATTAGTGATCAAAGAAAACTGGTATAAAAAATGACAGTTAAATATACTACAGTGCAACCTCGTAATTACGAGAGGTGATAAGGGCATTAAAACTTGTCATAATTACGAGTACTCACAATATCAAAATGTGTTGCATGTGACAAGATTTGGAAACAGGGCATGAGGGGGATGGGGTGGACGAGATAGTTATTATGATTTCAATAATATCTATGAAAATATTACGTATGCTTCATGAAACATGTATTAGACTAGTGTTTATTACAAGCGATACACGATAGCAGTTAGTTAATTTCAAGTTAGCATATGTGAACAGTCTACAAGCAAACACAGTAAAATATAAACAAACATGGTCCCCCAAAAGAGTGAACAGACTTGACAACTCGCTTGCCGTACAAGAATAAGAACTCAAAAAGATATCTTATTTCAATGCTGGTTTTTGCAGTAAAATTATACACCCCAACAATTTGTTTTAGAAACAGTGCAAGTCCATTGGATTTAAGATGTAGGAATATGATGAGTCTGCCGCAACAGTGTCTGGCACCTGAGCCAAAGCTGACCGGCCGTCATGTTGTGACGTCACCCATCCGCCATCAAGGTTCCATGTACTAAAGTGGGGAGGTTTTTGAAATAAAACGTAGCATTTTTGTATCAAATTTATTCTACACATTGTACCACTACTGTACAAGAATTTCATACAAATCGGGATGGAACATATTTATTTAACATTTTCTTTTCACATTAGTAGTAGGAAATATTGTATTCTGGGACAACGGCATCTGGCACAGGAGCCAGGAGCGGAAGAGACACCATGTTATGTCACCGACCATTAACTTGGATGTCATACACCTTTTACCTCTGACACATGTGACAGTTGACCTTGATCTTACCTTGACCCCGAAGACCTTGTACCTCAAAAAAGATTTTAGAAAGGTTAGAAAATTCCAAAAACTCCCCATAAACCCAAAAAATTGCAAAAAAATTGTGAAAGAATTCTAAAAAAATGCATTATTAAAAATTATTTTAAAAATATTTTTTTAATTATTTAAAGTATCCTCAGAAATGACACTTTTTTTCCTTCAGAAATGCTGACAGGGATCAGCAACTCCAGTGACTGCGATCAGTCACTCCAAGCCAGGTGACCAGAATCAGGACCATTGACATTTGACCTCGCCTTTGACCTTGAATTTAAGAAATATTAAAAATTAAAAAATCACAAAAAATTTTTTAAAAAATCGATTTTAAAAATTAAATTAAATTTAAATTTAAAAAATTAACTTATAAATCATTCAAAATTTAAAAAAAAAGTTGTTTAAAAATTTATTTTTATAACATTTTATTTAAAACATTACTTAATTAAAAAGTCTTCAATCCAGGTGGTCATGTTTCCCTTTTTAGCTCAAAATTTCCCTTTTTCTCTAAAAAAATTTTCCTTAAAAAATTCATAACAAATTTAATTTAAAAATTTTCATTTCCTAAGGTCTCCCTCCACACCACCAATTACTGTTCTCTGTTCGAATCCAGCAGACGACTGACTCCCTCGCACCCACTCCCCTCACCTATACTCATTCTGAAACCTTGATTTTCGTTTGCCATTTGTTTACATACTACTGGAGGCAGCTATCTTTGTTTATGTGTTACTGGAGGCTGCCATATATGTTTTTTGTTCATAATTTGTTTATATACTGGAGGCCGCCATATTTGTAAGAGATAATCATCTTGGTAGGCATCTCCCATCTGACATATTGAAAGCCAATGACAAAGACTGTGACCCCATGACCTTGAAAACAAAAACTCAAGAAAAAGTACATAAAATCAGCAAGCATAATACATTACAGACTACTACCGCCATGTTAGATGCAGACTACTTTGTTGAAAATGAATGCTCGAGAAAAAAAAAACATAAAAATACAACAAGCTTATTACATTAAAGACTACAGTCACCATATTAACCACAGACTACCTAGACCTTGACCGCATGACCTAGAATGAATTTGGTAATAAAACTCGAGAAATAATAAATAAAAGTCAACAAACATATTACAATACAGACTACTACCACCATATTAGATGCAGACTACCTTGACCTTACCCCATGATCTTGAATGACATAAAAACAAACACTCAAGAAAAAAATCTATGTGAAGAGGCAGAAGCTAGTCGAGACAATCCACCTTCCACTCAGCTTCTGTCAAACTAAACCTCTCAGCTTGCCTCCCTACTGTTTATAATATACAAGTGTGCAAGTCCTATGCCATCATATTGACTTTGAACCAATCCTACTGCACCAATAGTACTGCACCATTAATAAATTGTGCAGACACAGACCAGCCAATCACCAAGTTACCACATGATTGGAGCTAATCAATCACATGCAAGCATTGAGACATCACACACAGGCAAGTAGGCAGGCTTTAGATGCTAGTTCCTTAATCACATTACCATGTAGTTATATCTTCAACAGTTTCTTCCAGACAAGTTCTTCGCTCACCTATAAATCATGGTCACACTAAAAGTAGACAACTGACTCCTGTTGTCGGACCGACCCCGTCACAAGACTGATGCTTTGACACCATGACCCATTGAACAATGGAGCAATGGAGCAATGGTGCTATGGAGCATCCAATCGAATCTAATTAGCAATGATGCGGGTCACAGCCCCATGGCCATCGAGGTCAAAAGGTGACCCTTCATATTCGCAATTCATCTTCGCGGTATGGGAGCACTCTAAGAAAAGTCAAATACTCGTTCACCCCAGAAGAAAACATGCAGGTCCTCATATATATATATATATATATATATATATATATATATATAAAATAGGACTATACATAATTATGTATAGTTGTATAAATATGTATAGGTATATATAAGTATGAAAATATTTAAATTATAATCATTTTAATATATATATATATAGAGATATGTACATAAGTATGGTAATATACATATATTTCAATTTAATTTATACATAATTATGTATAACAATAGGTATATAATAATGTAAATATAAAATTATTTTCAGTTTAATTTATATATAGGTAATTATATATATAAATATGTTTATATAAATCTGTTAACATAAAATTATTTTCAATTTAATTTATATGTATAGGTATTTGTATATAAATATGTGGAAATGTTTGCCTTCGCTTACTGGTTAGCTCATACAAGTAATTGTATAACGTGACTATACACCATGAGGAAACTATCAGTCATGTCGATAATGCTTACTTTGATAGGACGTAGCTCCGAGCTGTGTGTGGTACATTTTCCGCCACTCAACCTGGAGGGGGAATAGAGCCTAGGCCTTGTCGATTTTCAAACCTACAATGTGATACCGAATATCGGTGAAAAAACTGTAAGCTGTACCTCTAAAAAGTGGTAATTTTCCCATGAGATTTCGCTGTCCATAGGCTCTCACGAAATAGACAACATTGCAAGGTACATCGAAGATTCGCTGCCCTCCGACACGGAATTTGAACTACGTAGGAATTCCAATACTCTGAAGAGTGTTATGAGATGCAATGAAGATACTGACTTTAAAAAAGCGGATACTATAGGACCAATCCAGGGGTTCGAGCTACGCATCTACAAAGCTGGAAAAACACATGTGTCATTGCAGTTTGTAAACACCTTAATGGTCAACATGATACTAATAGATTACAATTTGGTGAGCGGTACATACCTCAATGGAAGGCCGAGCAATAAGCTGCACAAATTTTTGCCTATTGTCCCTCCAGGTCGTGGCACCACGAAGAATCATTTACATTCCTGTCGTCACGGAGAGAGCACACAAAGTGGTCGTAACAGTCGTCGACCAGCAGGGAGAGTTGATGAACTTTCGAAACAAAGAAATCACCCTACGCCTGCATTTGAAATGAATGAAATAAGATTTACACCTACCAGAAGCTATAAAAGAAAATGTGCAAAACCTGCAATCAGCATGTCACAGCTCTCCAAGGAGTTAACATGTTCTTAAGAGATTTTCCTTCGCAGTTGTGGATTTGAGATTGGCCACCATGGAATATTTCCTAACCTTTGGAGAGTCAGCCGTTTTCGAAGACAGCATAACGAAGGTGTAACTTCTTGCGCATCAGCCTTTCCTGATCAGACTGTACACAATAACATCGGAAGATCAGACAGTGGTCCTTGCCAGTCTTTCCTGTGAATCCGAGGGATTCTAACAAAATAAGTTGGGTCCAATCCAGCATCCATGAAAATAACGAGTAATGGAATTCTTCACCTGATTGATTGTATCGCATACTTTCACAATGTTGTCGAGGTAGACCAGTTGTGAGATGTGGGCATAATCTCATCAATCAAAAATTACCTTTTGCTCATGCCGAATGAGCTGCCTGCAGCCAAGATGACATGCTGGGAAATCAAAGGTAACTATAGTGTTCCCATTTACGCCGAAGGCAGGTTTGAAGAATGCATTCCGCTCTCCATGCTATTGGGATTTGCAGAAGACTACAAATAAATTATCTTCATTTTGAAGTAGGAACTGGTGCTGCTCCTAACCAATATGTATGTGGACATCGTTGTGGTTATGGGAGAAAGCCTGGAGGTGGTAAAACTGAAACTACAGTCTATCGAATGGATGCTGCCTCATGAGCCATTGAGCACTGCAGAACACATTCAATGTTGCAGAATGTGGAAGATGACAAAATCATCAATTTGGCTTTCAGGCCATGGATTCTTGAGACATATCCCAGATTGCCAGCAAGCCAGCATACCAACTGGATGGTGAAGTCCAGCTTTGCTTCTAAGAAACTGAGATAAATCATCATTGGGCTACAGAATGGAAGGCAGCACAATGTAAGAATGATCTGTTCACAGTTCGACACATGTCAAGTACAAAATGTAAAATTATTCCCATACGTTAACATGAACATGGACAGTACCTGATGGCATAACAGATATAAGCTAAATTCCAAAATGCATATTATGAACACATCCAATCCACGATATTGAGCCCTGATACTTTCAAGAGTTTTTTTTGTCCCCACTCATGGTATTCTATGTAAGTAAACAGGATGAGCGTATTACCTCAAACATGATTGACTGCAGGATCAAATTCACTATACATGGAAATATTCCAACAAACATGTACGCATTCTGCCTGATACTTCACGACTGGCTTATATTGTACAATTGCCAAGACAAGACCATCAAAATATTGTCATAAGTGCAGCTGAGAAAATAATTGTTCATACACTATGACTGTTTATTCGTCTTTGAGCATGGTTAACTTTAAGGTTCAAGAAGGTGCTGAAACGAAATAGCGGAAGTGTGTATGTCAAGTAGTGGGGTTTCCCTGCCCACTTCGATTCCTGGGTCGCCGAGGCAGACATCGAGCAGTGAACATCGAAGAAGATTAATAAACCTGTATATTTTATCTTGTGAACAATAAACTTGATGTGAAATATATGTTAAATAAAAATATTGAAAATAAAAATACTCGCTTTTAAGAATAAAATAAAAAATAAATATCTCAATTTACATACTTTGCAGGAATGGTCAATGTCACCATTTAGTACAGGCCAATACCAGGTGGCAAAGTTGATACTACCTATGTGTTGAAAAATATGAACCAATATGGAGGGGATGGAGCGAATATGACTAATTAGTGCAACCTATACTTTAAACACATTAACAAATATGGCTGTCACCTGGTGGTTCACAGGTGACATAAATATATGAAATCTAATATGGTAGTCAACCAAAAACCAACATGGAGGACTGCACCTAGCAAGATGACGAATGACTACCAAAATGGCAGTCGAACAAAGGTGAGAGACTAACCTGGCTGCCTTCAGTAACATATATGAACAAATGAAGAATTAAAAAACAAATATGGCTGCTCCAGAAACACATAAACAAATGATGACAGAAAAAAAAATGACATCCTCTAGTAACATATAAACAAATGATGCCTACCAACATGGCTGCCTCCAATAACACACATAAAGAAAAATAAACAAAAAAACAAATATGGCGGCATGCGATAGAATGAGTATAGGTGGGGGCAGTGTGAGTGAGGGAATCATTCGTCTACTGGGTGTGGTACTGGGGAGACCTCTGGAAATATAGGTTTTCTTTAAACAACATTTTACATAGTAAGTTTTTATACATTTTTTGGAAATTTTATAATTTTTTAGGAAACAAAGGGGAATTTTAAGAGTAAAAAGGGAGATTTTAAGGGAAAAAAGGAAATTGTTAGGGAAATGGCCACCAGGTAAGTAAAAATTTTTAATTATTTTTTTTATGATTTTTTGTACAATTTTTAAATAATTTAATAATTTTTTTATAAATTTTAAGAGACTTTTATGATTGTTATAGTAGTTTTTATAAATTTTTCATAGTAAATTTTTTATCAATTTTAAAATATTTTTTTTTAGATTTTTTGATGTTTTGGGATCAAGGCCAAGGGTTAAATGTCAGTGTCAAGGTCACATGGATCCAAGATGGTGGATGAGTGACGTCACAACATAGTGGCCAGTCGGCTCTGGCTCCAGTGCCAGACGCTGTTGCCCTAGACTCATCATATTCGTACTAATAATTTTGCGCATATTTAATAAGCAACACATTGCAGTATGGTAAAACAATCAGTATGAGAAAAAAAGTTTGTATACGTAAAAACAAAATACAGTGCAAAATTTAAAAAATAAATAAACACAGTCGAGTATGTAAAAGTTGGGTTTACAGAACTACTAAACCACCACGTAACAAGTAAAAATTGAAGTGTTTATTTCTAACTTGACAACCACATTGTGTATATAGTAAACAAAAAGCGTACAAAACCACTACCGGATGTAAACTGAAAGCAATGCGCTACTAGTGCAGCGTGCGACGAATGCAAGCACAAAACAAGAAACAGGAACGTTGGGCAGCGTTACCAGAAGTACCGTCCATTCCATAGTTGCTGCATATGCCTTTTCAGATACAGCCGACTGGACATGTGTGTAACAAAGATAAGCGTATTTTCATGTAAGCTGAGTTACTCATCTGTGAATTTGTAATACATATTATTATATAGCAGCAAGATTCACAGTTACACCAGACTCTCAAATCACTCGTATCTATGAATGTGCATATGGAAATGTCACTTGAAATTACCAAACATTTTTGCCGTGAAATGTGTATTGAAACTGACGGCAAATTGCATAATTCTCATAAGTACAAATGTCTTTTTACAGCCATTACTCGTTGCGAGGTTGCACTGTATATGTAACAAACAAAATTCAGTAATTTAATAACAGTCAGCAATTTCTTTGAACATATATAGCAGAATATTAATTATTGTAACCATAGCTGTACTTCAGTGTGATTTCAATTTCTGATTTAATTAGCCTTAAAACAAATGACACCAACAGTACACACATGGGAAGAGAAGACAGTGTATACATCTTGACAAGTACTACTTCCACGAACCCATTTGTTGACGAATACCACTTGTCTGCATAAATTGTAACTATCTGTGCCAAATGTGTTAGATCATCAGAGTAAACATTCCAGTAATCGTGGAAGTAGTCAACTACTTACACTGTATTTATTAATATTCAGTTTATTTTCAAAGCAGTCTGAGGTACAAAATATATCACATCTCATCTTATGTCCGTATGAAATAATTTTTTCAGCCCCAGATTACAGAAAATTGCATGTAATACGGGACAGTTGGCAATCCTGGTCACTAAATGTAGTTTTACTTCAACCTTTCACAAATTCAGTCACCCAGATGCAAATTACTCACAGAAACTCAGCACGAAAATACTATGTTAATAACGACAATAATGGCCAGCCTACAACTGATTTAGCAAACGTACAGCACGTGCGATGGCACAGAACACACGCACAGCTCGAATCTGAAAGCCTACAATCAAAACAGCACATACACAGAATCGATGGATGTTTAAACAAAATAGATGTGAACATGAAAGAAACGATACTCGGTAAGTTTCGCGTGCGTGTGTTGGTCACACTGGGATGGAAAGTAATATTGTCGCCAGCTGTTTACTTTGCTGCTTGTGTCTTAATTTGTATAAATCAACGAGCTATATAGTAGACAGCTCGTTGGTAGAAATATAATACGTTATGCTGTTCATCTTAACATACATTGTTTGTACTATAAGAATTTCAAGAAGAAAAAAACAATGTTTATGTGGTACCAAACTCTCCAATTACTAGTCAAATTCATTACATTTGCAGCCATTTGGATCATCACATGAACTCGGTAGTATCGACGTTCTGATTGGCCACGCATGGCACATGGCGCACGATGCACAGGAAAATGAATTAAAGGATATTGGTCAACTTTCTGTGCTAAATTTCTGTGCGTGATTGTAGGCAGCGCCATTCCAGTACTTGCATTCTACTTTCTGTGCATGTGCTATATTCTGTGCTAAATCAATTGTAGGCTGGCCTTAATGTGCATAGATAGGCGTATGTTAAGGTTGTCAGACAGCATCCAACCAGAGAGAATGTATTTTTGGTGGGACGCACAGGCTGTCATCATCTCCAAGGGCATGATTCTTTGGTGAAAAAGAGATAGACCCTACGATGTAAGTAGATGTGATGCAATGCACTAATGGCGAAAATGGGAACGCCCTTTGGGAATCTAGCTGGCCATTAGTGATGTCTGCCACATTTTCAACATGAAACAGTTTTGAACTCACAAGCAGTGTGTCAGCTTAAAATAAAAAGTTTTAAAATTTCGTAGAGTTTGCATATTTTGCCAACAAAAACTAAACTCATTTGCAAAATAAAGTAGAATAAGCATGCTATTAGATAAAAGTAAGATCAGTATAAAATCTTTTTCTTGTAATCAATCAAATATTCTTAACACGGTCAAGTGCTACCAAGGTTTCTGACATTAATGTCTTTAAAATCAGCTCAACATATGGGCTACCAGGAAAAAAATGGTGATGTAATGTTTCCAGAGTGTTTCATTCTGACACTACAACTTTGTGACTAATAACAAAATTATAAAAAAAATCAGGTATATGACTAATATTTGAGCATTTTCTTGAGTTGGCACTGCGTATGCACGAAGCGCAAGTGGGGGCCCGCTGTTGTGACTGTCTGCAATTTTAGACACGGGCGAAAATTTCCAGGCAGTATGTCTCGCAACTCCATTGTGCTAATTAACTGATTTTGGTGCCAAATGAAACATTTTGTCTAGATCTGTTGATTTTAGCCATCAAAGTTGAGTAACCATATTGCTTCTTTTATTTCATTTCCATATCTCCAAAAAAATACTACCCATTAATACAACTGTATCCTCAGGGTGGCAAACAAATATGCATTTTAAAATTCATGCATATTTACAGGTTTTCAAAGTACAAAATTTAATTTTTCAAGGAATCCTCTAAACAACAGAACTACACACATCTTTCAAGTCACAAATAAAATCCCAAATTTTTCAATTAAACATAATAAATCAACTGAAATACCATATACAAATTTGGTTTCATACCAAAGAGATTAAATTATTTTGCACTATAAAGACCATTTAAATAGAACATTATGCATGATTATGATTTTGTACAACATTTTGAAACTAAATGGATTTCAACTTACCTCTGTATCTCTACGGGGTGCTCGGAAATTCCCCTTACAAACTCCTAGAACTTGTAGAGTAGACTATCATTTAAATAGATATCCAGGTCTGGAAACGTACAGTTTCCGTGCTACAACCATTTCAAATCAGGTGTATCACTCGTCCACTTTTGCTGAGAGAAAGAGCAATGTCACGGATGTACCTGTGTTGGTATGCAACTGTCTAGTCAGTACATTGCTACAGACAATTACCTGAGGGCACACGACGTCTACCCTGCCTCGAGCCCTATTCATGCGCCTTTGTGTCTACGATTAACATGGTTGAGTACACATTTGCAGAATACACAGACACAATTTTTGTGTATGAGGCAGCTGGAGGTAATGGAAGAGCAGCTATTTGGCTGTATAAAGAGCGTTATCCACGACCTTTTTGCCACAGTTACGCATCTACTCTGAGAACAAGGTACCTTCACCGCCGACAGGAACGACTGTGGTGCTCCAAAGAGACGCCGCACTCCCGATTTGGAAGAGGCCTTACTGCATCACGTTGAACAGAGCCTATCAGCGAGTACGCAAACATTTGCGCGTGCAGTGGGACTCGAGGCAGGGTAGAAGTCGCGAACCATCAGGTGATTGTCTGAAGTAATGTACTGCCTACCCGGTTAAATACTAACACAGGCACATCCGAGACACTGCTATTTGCCTGAACGGAAGCGGACAAGTGATACACCATATTTGAAATGGTTGTAGAATGGAAACGTTACGTTTCCGGACATGAGTTACTATTCTAAAGATAGTCTACTTAGTCCCCTCTACAAGTCCTAGGAGTTTGTAAGGGGAATTCCCGAGCAACCTGTATATCATAGTCATAAGAAGTAATGTCAGAATTTCGTACAAAAATAAGAAAAAAATATCACTTTCACACAACTGGGGTTTACTAATTTTCTGTTAAAGCTTTTACCTTGCAGTCAATCACTTCTGCCAAACATGATGTTGAGCCGTTAATAACCTCACTATTTAGGCTATGGCCTGCTGATATACACGCAAGATGAAAGTTTTAATTGCTTAAACAACGCAATAAAATATGGTAACTGAACTTATGTTATATACCCTGACGATTTTTACTTCAGTAACACTGTTCACTAATGCGAGACACTACAGAAAATCCACGATGAATAAAGCTGACACCACAACCATCTGTCGCACCCATCAGTCAGCCATCTGTCTGTTCTTTCATCCGTCAGTTGAAAGCGACTCACAACAATCCGTCGTCCATCAATCCTTCTGCACTGAAAAATTTCATTGTGATAACATAACACCGTGATCTTTCTTCAGTTGGAGGTATATTTTGGTGAGAAAAAATTTTCAAGAGGGAAACATTTTGGAGAAATAATTTTTGTATGTGTTAAGAATTATACTGAATTATTGTATATATTTAAAATTCCTGAATTGACCACCAAAGATAGTATACACACATCCACTACCTTGCATTTTATTTCAAAGTACGTATTCACGTCTGTGGACTGTAGTCAGAAGGTGGTGGCCCACCCATTGGTGCATCAATTGTTTAAGTTTTGAGAAACATTTGACGGATTGACGGATAAAAAAAGTTGCCCTGCGATTGGTTGAAGATCATGTGACCGATTGACGGACGGGCGACTGACGGATGCGACAGATGGTTGTGAGTCCACCTTAAGCATACTTTCGCTGAAATGTGCAACAATTAACAGTAATTGCTACCTTTGAAAGGATGTTTCAAAATTACAAAGAAAATGCCTTTGTTCAATGAACAAACAAAATACAAGAAATGTGGCATGTGACATGATGTTGAAACCTGAAATGTTTGGTTAATACTAAAATATAATTCAAGCTTGTGTTAAAAAGAACTCATAACACAGAGGTAAAACCAAAAGGTACCACTGTTCTGTAAATGTTTACGACTACAATATTTTTAGAAAATGTATTTTAAACCACATTCTGTAAAGAGTTATCTTGTTTAGTACCGGCGGGTACGATACAAACACGAATTCCCAGCAAAGAAAATAATTCAAGCATACTGTAATTCCAGGATTTTTCACGATGAGGAAAATTCCAGCATATTTCCCACTTTTCCTAATTTTCAAGGTTGGTAGTCACCCTGTTCATTTAAAACCTATGACCCTGTCTCCAACACAGCCATATCACGATTTTTACCTACATAATGTTACTAAATGTCTAAATGTGAAGTGTAAATAAGCCTATTTAAAAAGTGTTTATTGTTAATCTTACATAGTGGTATAACTTATACCACCTGTAGTTCAAAGATAATACAGCAGCGACTCGTTCACCCGCTGGTCTTCCAGTTCCAATTCACCGCTCCTGCAGTACTAGCTTACCTAGTAGCCTCTCTCTCTCTGTAAGTATGTTATGCTGCTCCATTACATCTCACAACAGTACTACATGCATTGGCTTGCCCGTGGTAGTCAACCACCTTACTATAGTGGTTACCCTCTCCTTTTTAATCCATGCCTACCACGTTGTTCCTTTAGCAACTTAGGGTCTACCCTTCAAGTGACCACTTGGGTACAGGCTGGAGTGTTTTTTTGTACTTTTAGCTTGCCAATAAACAAGAAAATTTAATCCGGGTTATGCTGCTCTTTCACTCAGTTCACTCAGTTTCCAAACTTACATCAAACTTTCTTCCTCTTTCGATCCGATGCCGAACTACTCTTCCAAAGGAAGGCACAAACTTATGCCCTCCGCTCTTCAGGTAGTTGTAGTTAGTCCAAACACTGCTTCGACAATGGCGACGACATATTGCAACCAGTCCGCTTTTTCAGTCTCCATGTAGGGTGGAGTGTGAGAGCTCCTATTGGCAGACAACTTGACTGTGTGATCGATCATGCTACACCTTTTGGGTGATTCTTGGCAGGAGGGCAAAGATGGCTCTAATAGAGAAACAAGTTCATGAGCCTTCCAGGAGACTATGGCATGTAGCATACATACAGTTAGGGCTTCTCAGCCTTCGTACTTTTGTATTTGTACGCAGCACTATTAGCAACTTGGGCCATTCTGTCGGTATGGCCACCCAATCGGTGGGGGAGAGGGATCACGCCCTCTCATTGCAGTTGTCCCAGCTTAGCACCTGAGTTGACCAGATTCAAAGCCTCAACCTGAATCACAAGTACGGCAAAGAGCACCTTACCACAAGGTTCTGAGACCCTTGTACACAGATACCAAGCATGTGGTATCATGCCAGGGTTCTAACCATACCCCTCGTGTCTCTCCAGAACACAACCGGAGCTGGATGCCTCACCGCCTGGTCTTTCTTTAAGAGGGGGAATCTCTCCAGACCTCCCCCACCATACAGAGTTAACCACTGCCAGCATGAGTCCAACCTCAATGTGTTCGGAACAAGAGAGAGAACCTCTGGTGGGGCCGAACCTATCAGCCCTTGCTCCCACTTATTTTCCATAGCATTTGCGGGTTTTCAATGACCAACCGCTCCAGCTGTGGTGAGCGCCAGGTAAACAGAGGCAGCCCCTTTCACTTGTTAGTGCGGCAGGTGGCCCAGACACCTTAAAGTGCTCTCTGGTTGTGTTTGAGGACACTTTAAAGTCTCACCAGGCATAAGTCTTACACTCATTACAGACCAGTCGCCCACCCAGCATCCCACCACTGAACTGCCCACTGGAAGATAGAGAGTGAATGGCGGAGTGCATAGAGTGAGAGACATTCCCTATCCCACCAAGGCATGCAGACTCGGGAAAAGACACCCTTGCTCTGAAATGGAAGATTTACATCCTTATCAAACTCTGTTGGTGGTTGAGCATGCAGGTCACTCTATTGGAACAGCAATGAAGGAGCTGTGAGCTCATCTGGACACTGGCACTGGAGAGAAGTTAACTCTCCAGAAGACCCACTGGGCTTAACCCTCGCTATACACCAATGTTCTACGGCTATAAGCTTTGCCTCTGCTTGCTGAACACTCACTTATGCCTAGTTGCTGGTTAAACCTATGCCTCATGATCGATCTGGGGCCAGAAGACAGCCTGGAGAACCTTTGCAGAAGAGAGAAGGAAGTTCTAATTGGGAGGACGAAGGAACATAGTCGCCTGTTTGGGCAGGAATAACAGCAGGGTATCTGCCAAGGTACATCTCAGTGCCTAGAGCCACATCTTCCCTACCTCCTACCCACCCTAAACCAATGCCCCCTGCCTCTCGTCTGACCAACCTGACTCATGTGGCCAGACAGCTACAACTTTGCCCATCCCATGAGAACCTGGCATCCCTCGCACCTGTCAATGCCAATACCCTGCCTACTATAAAACCAGCACCTTCTAAGGCTACCCAGCAGGTCTTCAACCTACCTGGCAAGTCAGACCAGCCTCCGACCTAATAATCGCCAAGTATCCCTGTAAACAGGGAGGCCTTAAAGAGGAGAAACAACCTGATACTGAAACCCGTCACATCCCAAACCAAGGGTGTGTGAAAGGGGGGAGCTAAAGGGGCTCCACAAGCTCCTGCCAAAAAATAAAATATATAAATAAATATAAACAAATTTTGGAAATTTAATTGAAAAATCATTTACTGAAAATTTAAATAAACAATTGCAATAATGATTTGTCAGTTAATATATGGGAAACTTGTTGGTTTCATACAGAATAGTACAGTAGAAGTAATTGTTTGCGTAAACTGAGCTTTAAACTTGTTAAACGTAATGCATTATATTTTGAAACATGATTTGAAGTTTCAACATAATACTGAACATTTCAAGCCACTAACATGTTAAATTTATAAACACAGAGCACAGGTAACTTTCTCACTTTTGCCATTTCTCTTGGTTAATAATTCAATCACGTTTCATTACAATCTCTTGGCAGTAGTATCTCTTGGTAATATTTTCTCATTCATCATTCATTTATACAAGTATTAAATTGTAAGAAACGGCACATGTTCAGAGAATTTTTAACAAAATGACTGAATGCATCAAAGTAAGCATAACCTTGGAAACAACTGCTTCCCATTTTCCTGTGTCACAATTCAGCATAAGTGAGTTGAGTGCCTGCAGATGTGGCATTTCAATGGTTCTCTAGGCAATAAGGCATACGGACTGGCATAACAGTGACATATTTACATTATGCTTTACTTGCTGGAGAAATACTACTAGTCATTATGTCCAGCAAAGTGAAAGTTTATGTTTCATGGAAAGGATACAAAAAGGACAGAAAAAAGAATAGCTTGACTGTCAAAAGTGGTTAATTATTCATAACCGAAGTGGAACTTCAGGCATATGACCAATCATATCAATTGAATTCAACAGTGCACAGCACAGCGGAATCTTGACACTACTAAACTGCAAAACAGGCAGAGGTGAGTTCCTCGGTGCACCCACGACTTGGTGTCAACTCTACTACTAACCGCTGTGCCTTGGCAAGAACACTAGCCCTCCCTCTGTGTAGGCAGCAGCAGACGGCCCTCCGCTGTCTTCTGCGGGCCGCTCACGGCTGTAGAATATGTTGGCCAGTTGCAGGAGACCTGAAGAAGGGTTCTCTGTGGACACAAAAAAGCACCTGGCAGTAGTTCAAGGTAAATTACTCAGTGTTACATTGGAGTTAATATATTGACAGATATAAAGGGAGAAAAAGTTTGCTTTTCATTGCAAAAAATTAAATATGAAACAATTTCTTAAATCAAACAATTTTGTTACACAGATTTTGCTGTCTCACTCAAAGGAATTAATCACATAAACTTAATGATTAATTGATGGAACCATAAAATTTTATCACATTATTGTCATTATCGCATAAAAGATGCATCATAATTTTAAATGCTGACAAAGGGAAAAGACATTTGCAGTTGCAGTCCAAGTTCAGACACTCATGGCCATGCCAGAACATGTAGCAATACAATAAATGCGAGACCTCCACCGCAATAGATACAGTGGAAATGTGATCATCAGCCACTCCTTCCAAACAGTAGAAAGACGCAAGTTTTAGCAGTTCGTGTTACAAAGAGTTGTAGACAAAGTAAACTGATGATGACCAAGTGTTTCTCATCCCTCCCTTCATTTGAGTACAAAAGTTACGTATTATCAGGTACAAATAGGACTCTCCATGGAGGCTATCAGCCTTACCAAGGCCAACCTAGAGAGAGAGAGAGAGAGAGAGAGAGAGAGGAGAGAGAGAGAGAGAGAGAGAGAGAGAGAGAGAGAGAGAGAGAGAAATGCCACAATAGTTGCTATGCGATCACTTTCCTTCTCATCAAATTTGTAAGGGGATAAAGTGATATCGTGCCTCACCATGAAAAGCTACAACTGAGCATGTCAGAGATAGCATACACCCACTTCCCACTGGCCAGCCAAGAGAAGAAGATATGAGGCTGCCATGCTAGTTGCTTACTCTCTCACAGGGCATGTAAGAAGAGAGAGAGAGAGAGAGAGAGAGAGAAAGAAACACAGTTGTGCCTGACTGCCAAGCAACAGTGGGATGGAAGTAGGAGAGCAGATGGGATGCAATCACACATTTCACTCCTTGTTTTTGTATGTTTGCATAAACACTTTGAGAATATACACCGTTTACAAGGAATGAACATTGAGTGTCAACCAAGAACATTGAAATAGGTGCTGGTAATATTTCTTTGTCAGGTATCTAACCACTTATTCACATATTGGTTGCCCTCCTTATTTCGAAAAAAAATATATAGAATAATAAATTTTTATCTCTATATATGCGAGAATATTTGGTCTTGTATGTGGAGTTGCATAACACAATGTTGTGTGACAAGCTTAGCCTGTTTACTTTGTAAGTATTGGTGTGACTATGTCACTGCTTAGCGCTGGACTGTGAGGGAGCTGCAGCATGGTAACATTATCCCCAATGGTGTGGCACAACCAGTTAAGGAGATCAAAAACCACAGTCATTAGGGGCGTGCTCTGTGCAAGGAATATGGAGAGTCGAACACACATGTACACTGGTGGCATTGGGAAACTGCAAAGCATGATGGCCCATCTGCTGGCAAACATCTTCATCCAATTTGTATCACTCTACCATGCTGCCCGCAAGTGTATAATAGTGGAGATCAGAGGCAATCACAAGTCTTTGACCAGTCATCAATTGTTGTTCAGCAGTCAAAAAAGTCCATTTTCAGCTGATTAGTATATGTGAGCCGGTGGAAGCCATTTGAACTATCAGCGGTACGGTTTTGCGAGCTTCATGAAGTGTATTAGTATGCGTAGGGTAGCTTACATATGTGCACCAAGGATAGTGTCAGTTTGTCTAATATTCAATTGGTGATCTGGGATCTATGATTTTGGTGGAAGTTAGTCTTCCAGCAATAGCAAAGAGCAATGGCAGGCACTAATTTTGAGGTAAGGGAGGGTAGAGAGGACAATCGCGACCTCCTGTATACTCTGGATTGACAGCAGGACAATACATTCTCACCACAACAGTAGGTAAAAGATGCAGAGGCTTTTAGTAGTGTGGTAGAGTGTATGCATAGAGCAGTTCTTTCCATAATGCACTCGGAGCAACCTGCATGAGGCCTTCTGGGCAGTGTGTCCCCTTTGCGAGGATAAGGAGTGCCTGTCAGAGAATCAGAAGTGAAGTGGTGCAGTGAATGCTACCCTCCCAGACTCTGGAGCCCAAGAGGAAGCACAAGGAAGGGATTTGTGTGGTGCATGTTCCCTCCGAGGCTCTTCAGGCACTCCACAGCAGTGAGGAATGGAACATAGTTAGGTACACCCTACGACCCTAACAATCGGTGGAGCTACGGGTGCAGCAGCGTCATTCGTGGATTGTGTTTCCTGCAAATGTAAAGCACACAGTATACAGGCCAACAGTTATCCAGTAGCAACAACATCAGCACCAGTACTGCAGCAACACAGGAGCCAGCAGCATGCTCCCTGGCATGCCAGATGGCCCATCTTACAACACAGCAGTATCAGCAGCGGGCAGGCACAGGAGTGGTGATTGGTAAACTGAGGGGAAAGAAGGGGGATCTTGGACAGATGGCAGCCGAGGCAAAACACTTTCATTACTACAACATTTGTAATTTATATTCTGCTCATATTATTAGATATGTATTTAATATACCAAAATTTTTGTCTATTACTGCAGTAAATATGCATGCGTATGTGGTGTTTAAGTTATAGCCTACATAGCATATTGCCTTATGAAATATTTGTTCCAAGTATGTTGCCTCACCAGCTGGGTGTAGGCTGCAAAGCCCTTCTGCCCTCTAGGGGATGTGGAGCTGGTGACCTATTAATGGAGTCTACTAGCTGCCTTGACATGATTGGTATAACATGTATGGCCAATACAGGGATATCTTGAGCAGGGCATCTGCTTTCAGCTCAGTATATGCTAGGGCACTACTCCCCAAGGCTCCTTCCTGACAACCAGATTCAAGGTGGGCCTCCTGGGTGAACTTTTGGCTGATTGCAGTACGTTGTGGCAAGTGGGTTTTCAGATAGAAAGAGAGAGAGAGAGGTAGAGAAGAGGTAGTGGGTGCCCTGTGATGTGAAGCTCGGGTGGCTGAGGCCTAGGTGGGCCTTCAGGAGAACAGACCTCTCTCCAGTGCCAATGCCCTTCCTGGGTATTCCGGAGGGGCAGGATCTGGCTCAACCCCAGAGCCCCCAAGAAGGTTTACCAGCTCGGTTCTTAATAGTGCCTCCCCAATCTACTCACTATGGTTCACCCTCAAAGAGCAGAGGGCGTGCTCAGTTCGGTGAATCTATGGCAGTAGAGAGTGAGTCCCTAGACACTCAGACCTAAATGGTGACTTACATGGCAGAACATACACATACATCGTCTTTACCTTCGGAACAGACTGTAGAAATATCCTTCTGCTTGAAGGGCATAGGAAAGTATGTAACACAATCATCCCTTACCTTGAGGTCATGTGGCAAAATGAGGTTAGCAGTGACACATAATGATAATAGTTATTTTTTCGACTTTGCCTCATCATACACAATGTCACATAATGAAGAAAACACGAACCATGATACTCTCAGCATCCAGACCCGACAGGCATCCCAAGAGACATAAGAAAAACGGGAGGACTGAGATGAATACCAAATACTAATTAGCCCAAGAGTGCACACATAATAACTGCCTGTAAGAATAAATGCTAAGTGAATTAACGTGAGTTGCTCCTAAGCAAGCCCCAAATACTCACCCGCAATACAAGGAAAACTACCCTCCAGCCTTTGGCAATCACTGGCCTCGCACACATCCAGGCCATGCTAGCGAGGAAGAGAAGGGGCTGCGGCCGAAACCAACTCTGGCTGATGTCGGGACCCGAAGCACCACCGGCAAGGTATATAAAAGGAATGAGGAATGAGACTTTGAGACTTCATTCTGACAGTTCACTTCAGCACAACTTGTACTGAAGTTTTCTGCTCACCCTTCCATGAAGAATCCCTATTTGCAAAGCAACCAGACACTTACCAGCTGCCAGCATTTTCCACCAGCCAGCCCTGAAGAGTCAACCAGTGCCCTGACCTTTGACATTGAACCATCACTCATTTCATTTGCACCTTAGTGGAACCCGAGCCTCTTCAGGGCCTACAGCATACCTTCAGTTTGGGACTTTGGTTTCTTTAATTTGCATAGCCTAGTCTGCTTTTTTAATCCAACAGGCACCTTTACCTGTCCTTAATGTAACTTCCGAGGTAGTTGAGAGATTGGCGGGGCTAAGAGAGAGTAGGTACATGCAACCATGTCTATTCTTGCCAGAATAAAAATGTTACATTTTTACCTCTGTGTACAGTTTCTAGTGTAATATTGTAACCTGTCACCAGATCTAGTATGCATCACCCCTCATGGGAGCAGCAGGAGACCACGGTAGTTCATAATATTTTTGAATCTATAGTAGAACCATGGGCCATCCCATTACCAATGACAGCCCGTGCCTCAAGCACACACACATTCATAGGCCATCCATACTATGGACAGAGTACTGAGAAGTACCTGGTGTACAATAGGGTAGAGCCCCCATACTATAAATACGAAGCAGATATCCCTACAACTGGCTGCCCCAACACCCACCTAAGCATTATAGTGACCAACGTCAACCAGTTAACCTGGGGTGAGGTTTGTCAAAGGTAAGCTAGTGACCACACTTACCTCAGCTATCAAGAGGCCTCACCTCACCCTACCAGATTTCATGCCCAGCCAAATGCCTACTCGTCCATCCCTTCCCAAGGGACCTAATAGATCCAAATGCCAGCTACTGCGAACTCCGCCCCATTAAGAGCTTTGATCAACCTCCAGTGTCTCTAACCGGACATGCATTGAAACCTTGCTCCCATATGGCTGTGCACCATAGCCACACAGCCATCACGCTTCAGCAGGATAAAGGTTTCGAAACACAGAAGGCTGAGATTAAGAACAAACACCAGCTTGTACCAGATTGGATGCCTGAAGGACAGTACCTAAAGAAACCAAGTATACAGCAGGTATATGCGATGCATGTAGGAGTTGGGAAAGAGTAAAACCGAAGGCTCAGCAAAGTCAACATCGGTGCTGCCAATCCATGGTGAAACTGATGAGTCTGTAACACAAATGTTTCGACATGGTTGGAAAACCATATTGTAAAAAGCCTTTGTGCGATTTCATCAAACTGGCTTGTAAAATTGGTTTCCTGAGAACTGTTGGCCAAAGCCTTAAGAAACAATGCCAAATAACTGGTGCTCAATATACATAAGCAAGGTTCTATGTACATTATACTATAGACTATGGTAATATTAGCATGAAGCTGGGTACAAAATAATGTTTACCTGCCAAGCAATATGTGCATATAGATTATATACTAGGCAGCAGATATGAGCATGTTATCAAAAAATTTTGTATGGCGAAGCTATGAAAGTAACTGGTGCACAGACCAAAATGTGGCAATCATACAGAAGCATGAACAGCTGTGTTAGAAATGAATAGTTTACGAGGCCCTTAGGAAGAAAAATGACTAATTTATTTACAGGAAAAATTACATTATTAACATTGACATCCAAGTGAAACAAGCTGCTGTGAGCAAAACTAAAAAAAACTTTACATGTGTATTAGATGCAATTTCATAGCTAAAGCAACAGCGTACCTGGTGATAGAAAAAACAGGTAGTACAACCTTGCCTAGCTCGCTGGCATTGTTTTCTTTCACTGCAATTACAATGTCTTGCTGATTAAGGGGGTGGTCTGTTTTGTGTTTGACAGGGTGTGAAAACACATGTAGCATTCATTTCTTATTCTAAAGTAAGGGATGCACTAGTGATGAACTCAAGGAAGGCTGCCGACTACTATTTCAACATTGTCGCACTGAGCACTGCTGGCAATGAGGAATCTCCATGGGTGAAGAGGTAGGCCTAGCTCCCCACACAAAGTCTGGTGCATTAAGAAGGCACCAGGGATAAGCGAGTTATCCCGGCCCACAGAGTGTTTGAGGCGCTGTGGTTGGCCGCTGTATTGAAACTGGTGTTGCTCTGGACCTGCTGTTGGACCAGATCGTCCACTGTTCTGATGGTGCTTACCAAAAGCAGGAGGAAGGCTGAAGCCATGGTGTCTCTTTGTAGTGTCCCTGCCTGGCCTCGATGTCAGAGTGGCATACGCACCATGTGACATCTCCGTGGTGGTACATATGGTGCACCGGCGATGGGTTGCCCTTGATCACCAACTGTGAACTGCATCCTTAGGGACACTGGACAAAGGTTGCGGTGGCGGGATTTAGTGAGGCGGGCGGAGGTGTAGCAGTCCCTTTCCCTTCATGGAAAAGTGCTGGTTTCCCCTTTTAAGTGGCCACCTGTAGAGCGGCAGCACTGTAATGAGGGGCATGGCTAGTCCAATACTCAGCAGGGTCACTCACTCATCAACAGGTAGGCTCCCCCGAAATGGAGCTTCAGGAGACCTTCTCCCCCTGGCAGGTGCTGTTTCTGGCATCAAAGGGTGCTACATCATCTTGTCTGGTGTTTTCCCTTGAGGAGAAAGAAGGACAGTAGGACATGCCAGGCCATCGCTCCCTGACCTCGGCAGTTCATGTCCCATGATTCTCGCATGCCTGTGAAATTATACCAGGACCAAGAATTGACATGCAAGCTGCCTTCAAGTGTCATAAGTACTTTGTGTAAGTTGCCTCAGCTGTCCTCTAACCAAACTGCATTTCCCCTGATTTCAATAACTTCCTCTGATATTTCTCACTTGGGGTGAATTCCAGCAAGGAAACCAGCAGCATGATTGCTCAGAGGGTGAATTTTATGTGCATGCGATATCCTGGCTGTAGGCTAGACTTCTTCACTTTACCCTTGTCTGGGTAGAGCCATGGAGTTTTTCACACTTGTAATTTGGTGCATCTATTCTCCTTAATCGCAAGGGCCTCTGATTTTAGCTGCTGTGTGCTGACCTTGAATGTTTTCACAGAAGAAGGGAAAGGTTCAGAGTGTGAAGTTCGCTTCCACCTCTTGCATTGAACTTCTCGGGTTGGCTACTGGGGCACGAGATAGGGTGTCAGAAACTTATTTTTCTACCCATAGTAGCATGCAAATCAGTTGTGTTGCATCTGCGTTTGGCAGCCAGAGAGATACTTCCTAATTTAGTTTTTTTGGGTTCATCGGGGTCTGTCTTTTTCCATGTCATGGTGCACTTTGGATTTTGACCCAATTAGAGGCAGCTCTGGCTGCAGTCTATGATGGCTCGTTTGCTTGCAAGTGAATGGTCTCTTGTGTTGACCACTGGTAAGCTGGTTTCTGTGGTAGTAGGTCGGCTACATATACAATTGGCACATTCACCACACTATTAAGTATGGCTACCATCTCCTCCTAGCCTTAGCTTAGACTGTGATGCGGGGCGGCACTTCTGAGATGGCCAAACCGATCAATATTTTGACAGTGCGGACCGTGCTTGCTGGGCCAGTACTGGGGTTTCCCTGTGGTTTGTCTAACATTTCCGGTCCTTCTGATGGAGTCCCGTATCCATTGTGATGTGTGGCGCTTACTGGCTATTTGAATTAACCACTTTGCTTCATCTACATGCTTCTCTACAAGCAACAATGAACGGGGTTTGGAAGCATATAATTTCTACCAGACTGCCTACATGAATTTCCCTGAACTGGGGATTATTACAGATGTGTCAAAGTTCTACATTTCAACAACACCGCCAGCCAGTAAAACATGCAATACGCTGCCTCTCCTCAAGAAGATGGCAACAGTCGATTATCAGTAATTGACACCTGTGCCGCAAACCAAAAGAAGTACAAGTCGCATGGCAACAATGGCTGCCCTAAGCTACTTCCAAGATGTGTGTACATAGCACCCCCTCCCCCCTACTCCATCATTGGGCCGGTGTGCCCTCAGCCAGAGCAGAATGCCCGTGCAGAGGCTGGAAACGTCAGTGGTTAAACGGCTTGTCTACAAGCTGCACCAGCTAGACAGATAGCTCCACTGTGCTCGTTCACCGGAGTCCTGATCAGCCACCGTTATACCGCCTTGGTACATCCGCCACCTAAAGCAAAACTTCAGAAGCCCTCCCCCTTAGAAGTCTTCCAGAAAATATCTGCCACCATTAGTCTCGCTTGCCCCTGAGAATGGATACCACATGCAACCTTCAGTACGTGGGCCCCCCCATAAGCCCTCTTTGGGCACATACGCAGACAGGAAGAGTTGTCATTACCTACCTAGTCGAAACTGCCCCCAGCCAGATTACAACCAGGCCCCCTGTGCCTGGACGTCAAAGTTTAACTACTTCTGGTCAATTCTGAGTAGACAGGAGATAGTAGGTGCCACCATGTGTTATTCCTCAAGAAATAAACACAGTAAGAACCTAACTACTCCCTCATTTTCCCTTGTGTTCGTCCAGAGTACCACAGTAAACACCTAGGTCCCACAGAGTGGATCAGAACACAGGGTTTGCCAATACCAATTGCCGCTTAGTGTAGAACTACGAGTTCTTCTGGACGGGGGAGTTTGTACGTTCAAAACACACACCATTCGAAGGCCACCCATTCGGTACATGCGCTGTATTGAACGGTAGAGCCCCAACCACTAATAATACCTTTGCTTGAGAGGATAAGCAGCTAGACAAACTTGCACATGTCCACCTCACCGTTTTGTTGCCAGAGGGAGTGCTTGGTTGGCTCTGATCGGACCTCTCTGCTCAAGGAGCTCACCCGTTGAAGCGATTGGAGCGCCTCTGAGGAAACCCTCTCTTCAACCACCGCACTGTTTGTGTTGCTGGTTGAGGAATAAGGTTGTACTCGCCATCGTTCTTGTGTGCCTAAACTGCATAATATGTTTAGATAGGGAATGCATGTCGCCTGCTCCTATCTTCCGGACCCAAGGTACTTGCACCTAATACCCTTCACCAAGAGAAGTGGGAAGGACATTAGGGAATGAAAGGCCACTACTACCTACCAGTCTATCTGGTGTTGCACCAAAACCAGTAAGGCACTCTGCCAATCAACCCCACAGGAACGAGCTCACACCACCCATCAGTTGGTAGGGACTAGCACTTCAGCACCCGCCCAGTCTTTGTTTCAGCCATCCCAGAAGCTTCCAGGCCTTGTTCATCCCATCATCGCCACCTTCAACAAAGAAGAGAAGGTTCCAGTAGGAGCAGCCTGCCCGTGGTTCAAGACCCAATATTACCCCAGCCCACCGAGGTCATTCAAAAGCAGCAGTTAGAGTTGCAGCTGCAGCAGTTCATGGAGGAAGTCCGGATCCACCAGCAGCAGCGCCTCCACCAGCAAGCCAGCATCACCGGTCAGCCACCCTAGCACAAGACTGAATAAGCCAGTGGCACCTAAGCCTGTCAGCAGGCCCATCGCCAAACCAGTAAATGACTTTGTGCCCAGTATCGGCAGCCGACATGGCCCACTCTGTTTACAGGTCGCGTCTCTGCCCAGTAGTAAACGAGACATAGGTCACACCTAAAAGTGTCCTCCGACAGACTCGAACAAATTAGCCACTTTGAGATGTACCAGTTATCTATCTGAACCCAAACCCGTCATGCGTCAATGGTTTTGCCGCATTATTAATACATGCTTGTTTCTGTTAATATACTGGGCAATCCCAGTGGAAATGATGTTTGGGACAAAGCCAGCATTTCAGGAATTGATATCACCTGCGTAGAGGTGGCATGGTACCACGTGGCTTGCGATTGCTGATCGAGGCAGGTGCAACCTCGGTGCACATCTTCACTTTCATCCTAGGTGCCACATCCTGTTCTCAGGTGTACTCGTCTCACAAGTTCCTCAATGGTGCGTCAATCCATCTCCAGTCCCATAGAGTAAGGATAGGTCAGTTCCTGGTTCTAGATTATTTTCCTTGTTTTTACTCCTATAAGTGTGATATATATATTGAAGGGAGGGGTGTGTTTTTTCTTTGTCATTCCTCTCTAGGTTTAAAAATGAGTTATCACCCAGGTAAGTAACGAGGACTGAAATGTCGAAATCCAAATCAGCTACATTCAGGAGTGGTGCATAGAAGTTACCCTGTTGTCGCCAGGGGTCGAACACAAGCCCTCAGTAGTGCCCGGCATTCAATGTGGGTTCCTCAATTTGGAGTGAGGTTAGAAATTGTGGTTTTGGGGGAAGTCAACCCCTATGACTAAATTTACACTGGTAGCTTTGTGATACATAGATCTGGATTTATGCTGAGAGGAGGCCTTCAATACATCCGATGCCAGAGTCGCGAGGACTATACCTTAAGAACTCAGGGTCGTTTAGGTAAAGTTCCCATGTATAAAGTTGGTCGAGTTGGTTTCCTGGTCCGAACGAAGTCAAGTGAGATAGGAGCCACAAACTTTCGTCGCTTTACCTGAGAAGTGCTCGGCAGCAGTGCGCTTCTCCTCTCTGGCTGAATGGTAGCAGGTGCCGATCGCTGGACAGCGGCCGACTCTGGTTGCAGTGGAGTGGTGCAGACGAGTGTCTCTTGAGGCAGATGGTGAGGAATAGATGTGAGTGACTCAGGTAACAGTGTTGGGTCTAAGCCAACGAGTGTGTGGTCGAATTGTACGTTCAGTAAATGTTCAAATTCTATTTGTCCTTCCGGTCTGGTAGGTGGTAGGAACAAGGGGTTCTTCTCCTCTATAGGTGGAGTAGGTAAACTTAGTATCTCGTGCTCAAGCTGTCTTAATATGGCTTTTAATTTAGGTTCACTTCCACCCTTTTTTTCGCCAGGTATGAGAACTAGTAAATATAAAAGAAAGTGAATTAAGGCAGAGCTGATGAAAAGAAGCATCCTAGCTATGTACACTAGTTCAGTTGAGTTCGCAATTATGCAATATCACCGTGGTATTCCGCATCACGCTGAGCACGCGGCAGTGGATGGAATTATTGGGCGTTGCCAGCAGTGAAACCGAGCTTTGGATTTTCCACGTTGTTTACGTCAAACAGATCTAGGTAAGTTTTCTACTGCGTGTCCAGTGACAAAGACAATTGCCTCTCTAAACCAAGCCATTCTCCAGCTGGCTCAGAGTAAGGGACTATCCAAGACACACTATTCCACAGGTAGAAATGTGTACCTAGTGCTTTGAGCGCTCCCGATAATCTATCAACACAACATACAACATATTATGCTGGCAGAATTCGGTTTGCCTCTTATGTTGTGGTGTACCTGCCTTGATGGCTGTGATACGCACAACCGGCTCTACACTAATATAAAATTGAGCACTTCAAAAATATTGAGGAAATAATTAAATAAAATCTTAATGGTTTAACACACTGGGTTTTTCGAAGTAAGAATAATCAGCATAATTATCCACAGGATGTTCATAAGAAAATTTACAGTTTTATTTAACATAAAAATTAAAAAAGTGATCTCCACATTCCCCTGAATTAAAATTACAGTAATTTTCATCATATTATTTCTTAAGTTAATATTACGTTAAGCCAGGCGAAAGGTGACCTGGTAAAGAAAAAAAAAATTAATGTCTTTTAACGAGGCGAGAGAATTAATTTTGAAAAAAAAAAAAAAAAATTAATTGAATTCAATGGAAAGTATACTTAAGACCTAGTAATCAAATGAAGGACTGTTAACCAGAAGGGCAAAGAAGATGACCCAGCTAGGGCCTGTGGGTTTCCAGAAGGGGATGTCACCATGACCAACAATACCTGGAGGGGTAGAGTGGAAGGAAGAGGTTGAGGAAGGTTGAGCGGACGATGTCGGCAGGACCCTTGGGATGATGTTGACGACCCTCCGGAGCCTCTGGCGGAGGCCTGAAAAGGTTGAAGACCTCTGGAGCTGGAGATCCTACAGGACATTTTTGGTGGCTGCCGAAGAGGTTGAGGGAAGGTGGCTGGTCCCCCGGAGCTAGTGGGGTTGTCAATGGCCACTGGTTCCTTCATAGTCACCGGCACGGGTAAGGCTGAAGGGCCCCGAATCAACTCCCTCGCGCCTTCACAGCGACTGAGAGGTGTAGTGACTGCCCCGAGTCCATGCTGGGGTTCATTCTATACTAATTTTCCCAGTTTAGTGGCACTTATAAAGGTGTGGGGGGGTTTAGCCCCACATTTCGAGGGTGGAGTGTCTGAAGTTACACACATGGCTTTCTGAATCCTTATCTCAGAAGCACTGGTGCTTGGTGCATTAGCGATTACATGTCTTGCCCTCGTATGATCGGAGAGGCAGTGACTCTCCGCTGGAAGGCCTGCTACCCCTGCAGCAGCGCGAAGTTTGAATATCGCGTATGCCCTGCAGGCATGGTAAATTTGAACTAGGAGCTCTTTGGTGAGGGGCATTGGTGGGGCGGCTTCTTGGAGTGATGCAGGCTAACAGGAAAAGTTGGGAGAATGTTGTTTGTAGGTTCTGTTGAGGCTCTGTCAACTCTGGTTAGACTACATGTCCTGCCTCCATTACTGTTTTATTTGGGTTGGACTTGCCCATAAGAATTAGTTTTATTAAAGATGAGATGAAGTCACCTGGTAGAGTGCGCTCATAGGTAGTGCAGGAAATGATTCAGTATGTCAGTTGACTTGTGATTCACGGCCTTCAGCATAGGACCGCTGGTGTTTGTCCGTGGTAGCATGAACACAGAGGCCTATTGTAACATTCTGGATAATGAAATGCTCCCAACAATGTGGCGTTTTTACGGAATGGACCCATGTTACTTCCAGGATGACAATACCAGGTGCCATGTTTCAAGGGCTATTATGCAGTGGTATGCTGACAACAATGTTCGCCGATTGGACTGGCCCACCCAGAGCCCTGACCTCAACCATATAGAACATCTTTGGGATGAATTGGATCGCCAGGTGAGGGCTCGTCAGGCGCAGCCAAAATCCATTGCTCAATTCATGGAATGGTTGCAAGAGGAATGGCGACGAATCCCCATGGATGTCCTGCTAACACTCATAGAAAGCATGCCAGACAGGGTGGCTGCTGTTATAGCCGCAAGAGGTGGCCCTACGAGATTTTAACGGGGTGACAACCACCGAGCAAACATTGTAAACAGGTGCCCAATTACTTTTTGGTAGATAGCGTATTTTAATTCATGCCTAAGAAAGAAATTCAAATGATTTTGCACAACTATACAAACTAGTAGGTGCTTTACCCACTAATACATCACATGAGTATATCGTTAACACACAGTTTTAAGTTTTCTACTTCATAATTAAATACACAGCACAGTATTATATTAAAAATAATAATTTTGCTACTTGAACATAAGTTTTTTGGAAGTGTTAATAATTTTAACAGGCCCATACACAACATACCCTTCAAGTTGTGCATGCCAGAGGTATGGCGCCAAATTAAAGTTACATCGAACCATCGAACATCTTGCTATTAAATGGTTCCTCCCATCCTCTGTTGTGAGATCTTCATTTTCCATTGTCTATCATAGTGTTGCCAACTTTGTGCATGTTGTATATAGCAGCTGTATACAACATCTAGGGACAATTATTTTTGTTGACATACAAGAAATACAGAGTTCTAAATCAATAACAATTTTGTTGTACTCATAGAACCTCTAGACATTAACCCATGTTTAAACATAAAAATATTACTTATTAATTATTAATAAGAATATGGTGGTAGGTAATTAATTTTCAAATTCATGTACTTCTATGTATAGAATTAGTGTGGGTATTGGTTTAGTCATAGTAGAACTGGGATTGACACGGGTTCTTGACCACCAGTGGAACCAAGAACCAGTAACTGGAACTCACCTATCCCTACTGTAGATGGAATTGGATTTCTGGTAAAAGCAGATGAGTGATTAGCTCAACCTCTTAGTCCACATATGCGCATGTATGGGCCCTCTAAAACATCAACACCTTTTGCCTGATAAATATTTCCGCTTCCTCATCGGGCATTCAGTTGAGGGTAGACAGTTCTGCCCGGAGACGGGCCACTACCTACTTCCCTGGAAAGTACTAAATTAGCCAGTCCTGCAGCTGGTTCTAAGTATTCACAAAGTATCCATCTCTCTGCCACCACTCAGCTGCTTCGCTGTGCAAATGAGCCTTAAACCGAGAGAGCTGTAAGGTTTATAGCACCAGGGTTCATTGAAATTCAGTGGTGCAGGCTTGTAGGAATTGGCGAAGGTCCTCTGGGGGGCGTCCTGCTCACTCAGGCAATAAGCTCTGGTTTGAGAGTAACTTGGATTTCTAACTCACTCACTACCTTCTCAGAAGTGCCTGGTCAGTGTGATTTGCAGATGAGACAGATGAACGTTAAGCCTTGTAACTCTCGTATGAGGTTTGCCTTCCTAGACAGAGATAGTGGAAGGTACGAGGGCACTGTTCACAAGGTGCTCGGAGACAACATTGTCCCTCGCAGCTAGTGGCGTCGTATCGTAATTAATGGCGTCTGAAAAAAACACATCAGAATTCTAAGCAGTTTAGCTCTGTGTCCTGTATGGCACATCCCAAACAACCGAGATGAAACTCTCCCCAGACAGCGAGCACATTCAAGGTGGTGAACACGGACACCACCACAGTCAGGTATGACACAATGGTTCTCCATGTCTGCATGCTTGGACACATTCTCCGAGTGATTCTTGGCCATAATTATATGTTATTGCGCACCACAAGGTGTTTCCTGACCCCCTGAAGTCAAGGTGCTAGGGGCTATTGTTAGGACTGGAGCTCTCAGGGTTTTCCACAGTCTTCAGCTTATCTCAGATATGTTGGGACGCTCCATTGGGAGCCAAGAAAAGAAAAAGCTGTATGCCTCATCAGCTGTGTGTGGGCCTCAAAGAGAGACCCCCCCCCCAAGGGACGTGGTGTTGGTGCCCTATTAATGGCGTCTACTGGCTACATGGACATGGTTAGTGCAACAGGTCTAGCCGGAACAGAGATGATCTTGAGTACTACTTTCGCCCTCAGCTCGGTATATACTAAGCAGATTCAAGGTGAGAGTTCTGATCAACCTGGCTCCCACAATATGTTGTGGCTTGTGGGTTGAGAAAAAAGAGAAATAATGAGAGAGGAAGGGAAGGAGAGGGAGAGGGAGAGAGGGGGGAAAAAGGAGAAGGGAAGAGGTAGAGGGAGGGTGAGAGAGAGGTAGAGTGAGAGAGAGGGAGGGTTAGAGAGAGGGAGAGAGAGCAGGAGAGAGGGTGAGAGAGAGTGGGAGAGAGTAAGAGACAAGGAGAGAGGGACAAGGGGGCAGAGGGGTGAGAGGGAGAGAGAGATAGTGAGATAGAGGGAGTGAGAGGGTGGGAGTGGGAAGGGGAGAGGATGAGGAGGGGGAGGGGGAGAGAGAGGAGTGGGATAGGAAGAGAGGGATAGAGGAAAGAGATGTGGTAGGGGAGAGGAGGAAGAGAGGGGAGGGAGATGAAGGGTTATACATATATAAAGAGTGTCCTATGAAATGAAGCTAGGGTGGCTGAGACTTGGTACAAATGGCGACAGTAAAAAGAGTATACCTTAGGACAGCCGACTTCTCTCCAGCGCCAGTGCACTGCTGGGCTCCTAGTCACTTCCTGGGTATTCCAGATGGGCAGGATTTAGCTTGACCTTGTAGCCCCAAGAAGTTTCATAAATCGGTCCCTATTTGTTTCTCCCCAACCTCCCCAATGTGGTTCACCCTCAAAGAATGGAGAGGAAGCTCAGTCTGGTTAATATATGACAGAATAGTGATGCCCTAGATGCTTTAACTAGGTGGCAACTGACAAGGTGGAGGGAGCGCTTATTTCGTCTTCCCCTTTGGCACAGAATGCAGAACTATCCTTCTTCCTGAAGGGTGTGGGGGAGAGTGTAACACATCTGCACTTTTCCTCAAAGTAGAGTTAAGGTTGTATTGCGAAACGGGGTTAGCATGATAAATGTTTCAAAACAGAAGGCTGATATTAAGAAGAATGAAACTATGTTTGTGTGTGCTTAGTTTATGGTTGTTCACACTTCGCCATATTTTTCCATTTTAAAACACTTAAAATTGTTTTTTAATTTTAACCAAAGTTTTAACTACCACCAATGCGGCTACCGTTACTTTCCATAATTATTTACTACGTAGGAAAGAAACTTTACCAATCAAAACATGGCTAAAATGAAACAAGGTGGTTCTTACAATTTTATTCTCGTGCTACACCTATATTTGTAGCTTACCCGCTGCTTCTTTACGGATTGTTTGCAACTTGTTATTTAACTGCATTAAAAAAAATTGTTATAAATCAAATTATTTAGGTATTTTGGTAGAAAAAGAACACATTCGGTATATCTACCGAAAAATCGGTAGGATTGGCAACAATGGGCCTTGAAATACCCATACAGCCAACAGTGTTCTGTTGACCGAATCATAGAGCAAGTAATAAAGGAATGGAACAATTACCATGTGTAATTTGTCAAAGACAAAGATGGAGACCAAACTAAATTTAAATAAACTTGGCACTCAACAGCATTAACTCACATAATTTAATAATGTATATGTACGCAACCTAACTACTGGGGTGTAAAAACTTGAGCACTGCAATTAATAATTGTGTCCAAGTTTTGTGTGTTTCACACTTTGCTACATTAATATTTAGTTTCTTACTAAGTATTATTTTGCATTTCAGTCAAGGAATGTGCTGATGTGATGAAAAATTATTTTTAATTAACTTTTAAACATTGCTTAAGCCTGGGTTGGTTTTCAGTTTGTTATTTAGATTTGTTTAGCATGAGAGGCAATATGTGTTCTTACATAGTAAATAAACTATGATCAAGTTTCTGTAAATCAGTGAAAAATGTTTCTTTTTAATTTGTCTTTTACCTAGCTTGTAAAAATATATATTTATTGAATAAAAAATACCTGGTGCAATGTGTACTTGTCAACAAAAACCTTCGATTCAATATTTGATTCGACTTATCAAATATTTTAAAAAATTTTCTTTGAATTCGCTTAGAAATGATATTTCCAGCTTTGCCCATCCGTTCTGTCGCTCCAATTTATTCCACTTCTACAGGTGAATGGCATGGGCAGGAAGGTTCAAGTGTTCATACCCGCAGTGAGGTGACAGGCATTGGTTTCCTAGCTACAGTATAACCAGAAGGAGTTATGTCACTCTTTCTCAGGCCTGGCACACCTTCTGGCAGGTCTATACGTGGTGGATGTAGTGCCTGACCTGACTCAGGTGGCCTAATCACTTCGTCATGTAGTCTTGCTAATAGGGGCTCTACCGTACTGTGCACCAGGTAGGCCACCTCTATGTACCCTGTCCACAGCATGCATGGTCTATTAATGTGTGGTGTTTATTGACGTACGTGCTTTCCTTGCTAAGGAACGGTCTGCAGTTCTACTCTAGAGTCGGAAAACAGTTTCAATGCTGCGGTCCCCTGTCGCTGCCTTGCAGGATGATGCTTATTAGGATTGAGGTTACATTCAGTTCACTCTAGAAAGGATACTCGGTGGTTAGACTAAATACATGTTTATTCCATCCAAAATAAACACTGTGATCTCTCTTACGTTTTACCCAATCACTAGGTAACCTATAAGGAAAATAAGTTAAGGGGTCAGGTGAAGAGGCCTGTCAGAACGAGAGCAACAACTAGGTAGCTATTTGAACAATTAAATCCTAACTGAAGCACTGTTAGTCCTGAAGGGACTAGGGGTAACACTGTCATGTGTTGGGTATTAGAACTTGATGGCAATGTCAAGGGTGGAAGCGTCAACTCTTCACGGCTGCCACGAGCTTGAAAACATTGGGTGCTGGTCACTGGTTACTGCGGTGGTTCACATTAAGGGTTCATTGAGAGGAAGGCGACTAAAAGAGCTTCAGCATAACTTGTGTTGAAGTGAGCTACTGAGATTGACTGGCGTTTGTGGGGGAGCACTGCCTTATGTACTCATGGCTGGCATGCTCCTCTGGTATCATCATCTGCCAATTGCCTTCAGTTGCTACCCCATCTTTTCGTTGGCAGCTTGGCCTATCTGCACTCTCTCGGGGATGGCAAGAGGCTGGGGTAGTTTTCCTTGTGTGATAGTGGTATCCACTGCCCACTTAGGGTTAACTCACTTGCATTGCTGGCTTGTATCCCTTCTCATAAATTTTTACTGGACGAGAGTGCCGCTACATATTGGCGACACCTTGCACGTGTAGCAAATATCTATTTTTAAAGTACTTAATTATGCAGTGGATTCTCTATCCATCGTTTCTCAGTGGACTGACAAAAAAATTCAGTACATGTGGACTTTCAATGAATGTGTTCATGAAATGCAGATAAATCAAAAATGGGACCACAGAATATGTTCCATGGATGCAAGATTTCAATCCATCCCAGTTCAATACATAGAGGTTCCACTGAATTTTGGGCTCGGTGCTTATTCATTATTAGGTGGCAAAAGGTGTTAAATAAACCCTTACAGGATATTACTTTATTCAAAAGATGCGTGTCTATTGAAATAAATTAATATAATCCCCCAATTTCCCCGCAGGAAGTTACTGAAAATGAACTTTATGCTTGGTAATACAAGTCACTCAACGTTCAAACAATTTTTGGTGACAAGGGGAGGTCAAGTTTATGCTTCTGGGCATATCATTTTATTCATGAAGATGCTGCTCATTGAATTAAATTACTATTTGATTTTACAATCATGTAGATTTTACACCAGATACAACTAAACACCAACTTTATAGGATAAAACTGTATTTAAACACAGAAGAAAACATCTTTGCAAATATTTCCTCTTCAAAATGTATTGCCTAACATTTTCAGTTAAAACCATTTGCTTCGAAATACTAGCAATGATATGTGCAACTATTTTGAGCGACTGATAATTAATCTTAAAATTTCTACTATCCCTAGCAAGTGCATGTGGCAGATATGCACTTTTTTTTCCAGATAACTGCTTTCCCTCTCAAATGCTGGTAAGGGGAGGAAGAATGGTGTGCGGCCGAGAGTGAGAGAGCGTGAGAGATCAAGAGCAAGAGAAAGCGAGAAACAGTGGGAGAAAGCGAGAGAGAGTGAGAGAGAGCAAGAGAGAAGGGGTTACACAAGGTAGCCACACTGGTTGCTAGGAAACCACTTCCCCTCTCATCAGGCATGTAAGGGAAAGGCGCAAGTTAGACTCATACCGGACCGCAGAGCAGTGATAAAGGCGGTGCTTGTGACATATTTCACATCCAGTTTCTAGACATTTGCTAAACAATCAACTATAGAACTATTGTTGTGGGAAATATTAGGTGAGGGGACAGAAAGACACCTTGATCATTACAATATCTGATAAACAATAAATGTGGGTAGCTTTATACAGAATCTTTGCTAGGACTACTGAAAATTAACTGTGGATACAGTTTATCAGTACACGTGTTTTAGGTACATCGAGAGTCCACTTTACTAACTGAAATACAGGCATGTCTTATGCCCAGGCAACTAATGCCTATATAACTGAGGCAGTGAGAGCCATCCTGATAGAAGACTCCTTCACTCCTATCCCTCAGCAAAATCACCTCCAGCCATTCCTTCTTCAGACAGCTGCTTATGCTGGCAATATGTGCAACAAATAACAAAATTTTTTATCAGATGGATGACAGAGCATGTGACAGAGTTTCAGGAGAAGGCTGAATCCAGAAATTCCACCATTTGCAGCTAGTTAAAGAAAAAAAGCATTCCTCAACTAGCATGAGAATTTGTCCAAGTCACACAAACACGTCCAAGGAGCACACTTTGAACTGAAAAGGAAGAGTGTCTTCTGCTGAGAGTGTGTTGAAACACAAGTTGAGCATCAGACAAGATTGTTGGGTTGGTTTCAATAAAAAATACTCTGATTTACCCATAAGAAGATAATGGAAATGGACATTGCACTCAATAAAACATATGCACTGCACAATATTACAAAATTATGACAAAGGGAGGTCAAGCGCACACATCTTAAGTATAATTTTACTCGGATGGTTTCTGACTAATAAATTAAATTAATATTTTATTTTAAAATGACGTCAAAGGCAATTAAACATGGACTAACACTGCCTCGTAAAACTTTGTGCCACTCAATATTTACTTAATATAGCTTAAATCAACAATCATGTTAGGAGCCTATACATCTTCACATCTAACCACAGTCTGCAGTTTGGAACCTACCCCAAAAGTCAACAGATTACAAGATTCAGATAAAACTTTCTAGTCAAAAGATCCCAATAATTTATTTTTAAAACAAGCACAGTATCCATACGATTTGTTGATGTAAATTTTCTTTAAGATAGAAGCTGCTTACTTCCACAACCACTATTTTGCAACATTTTTCTTTTAAAGGCTATTTTTACTTTCAGGAACAACAGCGGGAGGATGTGAATGTGCACCTCATTGATGGAGATGAACAGAAGGGACCCAGTGGAAAGAACCACTGTACTGAACATGTATGTACCAATTGGCTTATACTGCTTCTCTTCATAGCGGGCCCTCGACGGGCGGGGTATTTCGTTGCTGCCACCATACTCTGGCAGCCTCACCACCTCTGGTTGCGGCAGGAATTCGTCTAAGTCGCGGCTCTCATGTCCATGCCGGAAACCCTCCGGGGTATTGTAGTCTCTGGAGAACGACCCCCCCTCCCGCTGCAGTCAACAGGTCACGGGTCTCCATCCCTGCGCGAAAACTGTCTGGCGTGTTGTAGACATGGCTGAGTGCTGCCGAGGCCGAGGGGCTAGCTGCCTCCTCTTCCGGCAGGTAGAGGTTGGAAGTCTCGTACAGCTGCGAGAAGCTTGGGAAATGAAGCTCATCACGCGTCTCTGCACCTGCACGGAAGCCCTCTGGTGTGTTGTACTGCTGGCTGAACACCTGCAGAAAACATGTCTCTCAGAGAATTGTGACCAGATAGCTATCTTTGTTGCACAGTCCACTTTTGGAAACTCTTTTCGCATATAAAATATAGTAACACTGCCAAGAACCCAACTACTAGGTACTACCGGACTTGCCCTTGTTTTGTCCTTTCCTGTAATTGTTGTTTCCCTGCCCTGTCTTTGTAATGTTCTTGTAGTGTTTTATTACGAAAACATGTCTCGCCCACCATGATCAAGTCTTACACTGTCTGTCCTCGCCCAAGTCTGCCAACCTTTGTATGCATATAAACTCCCTACACTAAATCCCTCTTTCTCCCACTTTTGTCACAGCATTCTGCATTATCTCAAACACATCTAACCCAATGGCATAAACAGTGCTCTTGCATTAACTTAACTATATATATATATATATATATATATATATATATATATATATATATATATATATATATATATATATATATATATATATATATATATATCCAAGTCTAGCCCTAACATTATTTTAACAACAACATTTCTATTACATATGTATACACTAAACTCTATACAGCCAAGCATATTCCTAATACGAAAACTACTGCCACGTAGCACTATTGTTTCCTACAAGTATTTGTTGAGGTTTCTTAACCATTTTTCAATTTGGGTAATGATAACTTGGTCATTCCTGCCTCTCTCACTAGAGCTTCGATTAATCTTTGAAGACTTGATTTCTATCACTCTCTCTTGCTGGAAATCCCAAAAATGCTGTCTGTTCAGTATGGCTTGACATTCTCACTCTCTCTTCTGCTAGAAGATTGTCTTCCACTGGATTCCCTGCTTCTGTTCTTCTTTCACATTGCTTACTTGACCCTGCTGTATTGAAGGTTTCACTTATGTTTACTGTGTTTGTGACATCGCCTATTTCATCTTTCCTCTTTTCTTCTGGTACTTTTATGAGGTGCCTTCTGTTTCTTCATATTTAACCCTTGTCAGTAGCTACCATGTATGATCTTGGTGCTTCTGCAGCAAACTGGGCTCATCCATAGCATCCTATGCTGGTGATCCACACTGTCTCCTACCTTTACGATGGGTAGAGATCTCTGACTTTGCCTTTCCCATCATGTATTTTTCTGTTCCTCTCTTTAAAAACTAGGTCCTTATGCGTAACAATTTATATAGCTGCTTCATCGTCCCATGTTGGCCTAAGTTGTGATGGTAATAAGGGTAACATATTTCTCAGTTTCCACTCGAACAGCAGCTCAGTTGGTGAGAAACCTGACTCGAGAGGAGAGGTCAAGATTGGGGTCTTCCGATTTTGACAGAATGTGCTTAGCAATGTCTAATGCCTTCTCTGATTCACCATTTGACTGAAGAAAGCATGGACTAGATGTCCTCTGGCTGAAGCCGAATTCCTTGGCAAACTGCTGATTTCCAATGATGTAAACTGAGTCTCACTGTATGTTCCGACTACTTCTGGAATTTAATACGTGGCAAAAATTTTCTGCACCCTGACTATTACCACTCTGGATGTTGTTTTGTCCAAATTCACCAACTCCAGGAACCTCAAAAAATTATCTTGGCTCACTAGATAATGCTTCTATTTGAGCTCCATTATCTCTACTCCCATTACTTTCCATGGTCTTCTAGGTAAGTGATGATTTCAGAGTTTCTGCCCTTTATATATTATATTTAGTACATTTTTTACAGTTTCCCCCATCCTCTTCACTTCAGTAGACATGTTAGCCACCACTTATATTATGTCAGTTGTCCTCTCACAGTATCCAGGGTCCTTGTACCAGTATACATGAAGGATATTTTCCTTAAGTTTCTGGCATTCCATTTCCTTTTCTTGAGCCTCCTTGATGGTTGCTATGACATTGTGGATGTACAAGTCTTCATTCAGGATCTCTTTCCCTTCATCCCTAGCTTTCTTGATTGGGGCCCCGAGAGAGAACATCTGGTATGTGGAATCCTCTCCCTGATACATGCTTAACTGTAAATGTGAAGTACATCAATCACATGCGTAACCTCTGAAGACTAGCTGTCAGGACTGCAAGTGGCTTAGATCCTACAAGAGTCACCGTCGGTTTATGGTCTGTGAGAATTTTGCACATGTTCCCAATATGTACTCTGGAACTTTTCACATGCCCATGTGACTAACAAAGCTTATTTTCCAATTTAATGCATACCTGGTTACTGTTTCATTCAGGCTCTGTGATGCATACATGATGGGCTTCCAATGGTGTTCCTGTTGCTATTCCAATACCGCTCCTAGACCGTAAGACAAAGCATCAGCTGGAATTCTGATTGAGGCATCACAGCTATAAAGGGCGAGAGTTGGCTGCTTTGTCAGATCCTGCTTGAATGTGTCCATAACTTCCTTTTGAGCATCGCCCCATACCCACTTTTTCATTTTGTAGCAGCTCTCGTAATGGTTGGATCTTCAAAACAATTGTGGGACGAACTTCCGCAAGTAATTTGTCATACCCAATAATCACTACAACTCTGTGACGTTAGTGGTATCTGGTATGTCTCTGATGGCTTTCGTCTTACCTGGATCTGGCTGAACTATTCCTTTGCTCACAATGTGGCCCAGAAATTTCACAGATATTATACCTTGAACTGACATTAAGCTCCATTCATTACCACACCTTCATATTTTATGTTTCTGAGCACTAACTCACCCGTGAGTCATGTTCTGAGGTAGTTCCATATAGTATAAGGATGTCATCAGTCTGGTTAACAACATCTGCTAGTCCCTGGAATATTTTTTTGTATTTTGATTTGGTAGTGCTCTGGCCTTGAATTTATACCAGATGGCATGCAATTGAAAACATATCTGACAAATAGTGCAAAAACCTTGTCAGTATTGCACTATTGTTTGCCAAAGGTACTTGCCAAAGGTCCCCTTGAAGCACCCAGCTGTGTGAAAATCTTTGATTCTCAAAAACTGTGCTAAGGATTCCTCCACTGCTGGCAGCTGAAGGCGCTCTCAACACACATAGCTACTTAGTTCTATGTAATCAATACAAATTCTGACAGACCCATCTTTCTTAGGCACCACCACCATTGGTCCACACCACTCTGTCTCTCAATGGATGTGGTTACCTCTTCCAAAATCATGTTATTGTGTTCATGTTTCACCTTGTTTCTTAATGGTAAGGCGACCCTTCTTGGGGCAACTGCATAGTGCTTGTAGCCTTCCTTTAGAGCTATTATATGTATATATATATATATATATATATATATATATATATATGTGTAAGTGTTTAGGTTAGTATATAAGCATGTTCTGGGTGTGTAGTTTTATTCACATAGCTCCATGTCATTGAATAAGACACATCACTATGTTGCGGAGGTGTTCGCAACCGGTTATTACCAGGGAAAGGTATACCGTATTATTTTGTCATTTTCAAAGGATGTTGATAAAGACAACAGGTCTTGGACTGTTAAAATAGTTGATGTAGAAGAAAGTTAAATTTTATTATCTTTTCTGTATCGTTTTGGTCTTCAGGGAATTACTGCTAAGGCAGGTAATGGTTTGCTGGAAATGTGTTTCTTCAGAAATCCACAGCATGAAAAGGATCCTGCTCCTAAGGAAATTGGTGACATTGACACTCGCGATATAATATGTTGGAAGACTTTTCCAGTTCATGAAGGGTAAATAGACAATACTACTGTCATTAGTGTCTTTGGTAGTGCGTCACTGTATTCACGTAAGAAGATGAAGTTTGAGATTGGTGACCAGATTTGGTTGTATCACAAGTTGGTTGGTACGACTGGAAACATGCATAAACATGGATATCTTGAGTTGTTTTAGAATCATTAATGTAGAGAGATTTTTATTCTGAGTTATATACTCCTATGCCCAGTGCGAAATAAATATTTTGGGTACGAACGTACTGTAGTGTTTTATTTTTTTTATTTTTTTATTTTGTGTATGTTTTTAAAATATGTGGGGGGTCATTGAAGGGAGAAGACTTTGATATTAATAACACATAGTTTATCAACTTGAGGCACTTTTGCATAGAGATATTATGTTATACTCCACCCTTGAAAATGCCCTTATAAAATTGATAGTGCTCTTCAGAGAGCTTCGTTAGGGAAACGTCCAACATTGAAAACTGATATTATTTGTATTGAACATATTAGTTAGTATTAATTAATAGTTATTTTGAGTTACAGACATGCAAAAGTCAGGGATACAAACTATATTCCCTCCATTTCCTGTGATCCCTTTAAAATGGCCCAAACGAAATTTTAGGTTGGCTATGTTGGTGGATCATGAGTTATGTTTTCCAACATGTCTGCAGTTGTGTGATATAGCTGTTTGTTGCTGGTATGTGTTGCAAATTGCTTGGCCGGATGTTGTAATCAGAGAAAGTTGATAGGCACCGTGCGGGGTCTCGGCGTAGTCTGTGGCCGCCATGATTGCATCCCACACTGTCCTTGCTCAGGTCTACCAACCTATGTATGGATAATCTCCCTACATTACAATTCTATTCCTTTCCTAATGTGTATTCGTTGTGTCCCAGTTCATTCCTATACTTGCCTCCTTTCCTTGTCTTATCCTGTTCTCTCCTGTTCTGTCCTTGTCCTTTCCTTTAATATCCCTGTCCTGTCCTTATAATATTCTTGCCATGTCCTATTCCTCTCTCGTCAGTGTCCTTTCCAGTTCCTGTCCTATCCTTGTCCTCACATATTTTTCTCTTTCCCTTGGCATTTCCTTTTATTTATTTATTGTGCCCTATACCATTCCTTTACTTGTTCTCTCCTATCTTTGACTTGTTCTTTCTATTCCTTGTCACTTTTTGTCCTTCCCTATCTTGAATTCATCATGTCCTATTATCATTTCCTGTTCCTTGTTCTCTCACATTCTGTTGTCCTTTTCTTTTCCTCCCTGTCCTTTCCTATCTGTTGTTTCACTATTCTAGCAGTGTCATAATTGTAATCTTTTCATGTTCTTGTCAATTAAATTCCTTATCCTGGCCTGTTATAGTTCTTTCCTATCCCTCCTGTTCTTTATTATTTTTGTCCTATCTTTGTCCTTTCCTGTCCTGTCATAGATCTATCCTTTCCTACATTTCTTATCCCTGCCTGTTGTGTCCAATTCCAGATCCTTTTCATTCCTGTACTGTCCCACCTTTGACCTCTCTTATCCTCGAGCTCTCATGTCGTTGTCCACTTCTGTCCTTGCCCCCTCCTGGCTTTGTCCCCTCCTTTCATTGTCACCTCCTGTCCTTTTCCTGTCCTGTCCTTGTCCTGTACTTGCACACGTCCTTTCCTTTCATTTTCGTCATCTCTATTCCTTGTCCTGTTTTTGTCCTTTCCCATCCTTGTTTTTTTCGGTAGCAATCTGTCCTAGTTTCTTCAGTGTCCTGTCCTTGTCCTGTCTCTGAACCAGCCATTCGACCAACCAATGAACTATCAACAAACAAATTGACCAACCAATATACAGACAGATCAATAAACCAAACAATTAACCAATCAACCAACAAACACTGCGAAAAAATTTTACAGTCATAAAATTACAATATTAGGTTAATCCTTACTCAATTTTTCATAAAACTAAAATATGCTTATGTATATTTCACTTTCAGTCATTTAAAAATTAAACTTTTAATATTATGTTAAGCTGTAGAATTATTTTTCATAACTCACTGCAAGTGCTAACATTACAGTAAATATGCCAATCACTGTTTTTATTCCAAAAAAGTTCAATTATGTGTAGGGACTTGTTTTATGAGAAGGTTTTACAAATGCCGACCTGTAGCTCAGAGCGTCGTGGGCCCAGCAGCAATGACTCAGCATCTAAGGGCAGGGCGTGGTGGCCGGTGTGGTCGCTCAGCTTCTTGCTCACAGGGGGCAGGAACATATCAGGCTCGTCATCATCATTCTCCTCCACTGCTATGCACCACAAAAATAACACTAAGTTTGGAATTACAAACATTTCACTCAAGTTAAAATAAGCCAGGTAAGGGTCCTCCCGAGTTGTCATATGGGTCTTAATGTAAACAACTGTGTCTATCTAACTTTGAAAATAATATGGAGTACTGTACTTCAATGTAAATTTTTTTTCAGAACAGAATTGAGAGTCATTATTTTGTTGCCCATTCATAAATTTGGTTATTGAAACATAAATGTGTGCTCATTGAAAAGTGTCAAAAGTCAGCAATAATCCCTCTAAGTAGTCCTCTATTTACAATATTTATTCATCTCTAAAACAGTGCTTTAAACTATAACAACAGGGATTTATCTATTCTGAACAGATTGCGGTATTAAAACCCAATTGTCAATGCCTAAAATTCTGAGCAAACAGAACATGCGCGAATAATGTATCTACTATTTTTGGTCGCAGTCCAACATTTCCTTATGGCTTGGGCCTAACTATTTTCGCAAACTGCAAAACAGCATAAAACCGTGCAAAATATGGAGAAATTACATTTATTCATGAAATTCTATAATAATTACAGTATCTAAAAAAACACAAATGAAATTTCTCATTAAAATATTTCCAAAAACACTATGCTGACCTTATACCTTGAAAACGTTTTCCAAAAAGTTAATTTTGCAATGTTCATTGTATTATACAGCATTATCTCTCATTTATTTCAAATACATGCTTATAAAAGTTAAAACTGTTAGAAATGATGATGTTGACTCCACAAATGTGAACAACCTTATACTATCAAACGAGAACAATTCATAAATTGATTGGTATAGGAAGGTTGAGAAAAGTATTGCTGTTTTATGATTTGATATATTGACCTGAATTGCTATGCACTCATTCATGGGCAGAATCATGGTTTTACTTACTCCACGGGGCTAACCTAAAGAACAAGGAATAGAGTGGCTATGATGTGCCACAGGCAACATCTTTATCTCACTCTAGCATCGCCACAACCACAGCCCCCTCCTAAGAAGTGCATTAGAACGTACATGCCACATTTCTCAGGTTGTTTTGCAAGAGGCCACTAAACATTGAATATTTGTTTGGAAAAACATAGGCTGTGTCCAATGTTAATGTTTTGTGTAACTGACTTATGACAAAGAAGGTCGCAGGTAAACTTCTAACTATAATTTTATTCTGAAGTTTGTTAATATAAACTAATGTTTTGTAAAAAAAAAGTCCTTAAATATTTTTGCGACACCTACTGAACATTGCATTTTTGCTCAATAAAAGTACGTTGTGTTCAGCGTAACAATTTTTGGAATTGATTGGCAACAAATGAGGTCGCAGTTATCCTTCTACGGTATCATTTTATTTAGAATGCATGTTTGTAAATATAAATTATTGTTTTGTTGGAAAATCCTGTAGTTTTTACACAAGAAGCCACAAACGTTGAATTTGCACTTGCAAATGAGTATGCAGTATCCGATGTTACATTTTCTGTAATCCTTTAGGAGACAAGGGAGGTTGCAATACCCTTTTGTGGTATCCATTGTTCATAAAACATGTTACTATTGAATTAAATTAATATTGCATGAAAATATGATGTTGAGTTTAAGCCAGAAATAATTGAACATTAACTCACGTGCTCAGTAAATCCTCATCCTGTTTAATGTTTTGAACATTATTATTTTTAAAGAAGAAATCTTACTATCAAAATTAATTTATATTTAATTAAATTAATATGCTATTTTCATGCTAGAGACAAAAGAACACCGATTTCATGAAAAAAAAATGCAAAATCAGATGTATAAGGGTTGGTGTGGGTGAAAATCAGTCCATAATGCCCCAAAATACCATATCATTTGACCTGTTGTAACACCTTATTTATGGATACAGTGATATGCCAATTTAGTTCCGTTTCCACAGTGCATTTGAATTTTTATATTATTGTTAACTATTCTATTTTTTTTTAATTTCACTAACTGAAGAAACTTATAATGAAATAATTTAATGTGACATTTGGCAATCACTGTAACAAATATGATATCTCTACATTCCACAGATTAACATACTTGTGGAAAGTCACGAGTTCCCTCAACTATATCTTTAATTATTGAGTACTTTTCCATGTGCCATGTACTCTCAATTATCAGAGTTTGGCTCGATCTTACTGTACTTGCCTCTTACCTGCGAATTGTGGTGTGTTGAGGACTTCCACAGCTGCCTTCTGATCCAGTTCCTCTTCCGTGTCAGGCGGGTAGTAGACCTCGTCGGCAAAGTCAGCGTGTGGGTCAGAGTCACTGGGGGTGAACTTTACAATCGCCACACTATTGGGATCCAACTCCTCCTGTCACAAATTTCACAGGTGTTGCCACATTACAGTTAGAGTCAGCAAAAACTAACAGCAATTAAAAGTAACCAGAATATCAATTTTTTTCAAAATATTATAAACATAACTTTATAAAAAGATTTTCCACTATATTAGATATTCAGAAATTGTTGAGCATCATTTTGAGGGGCGGTAGGGCACGATGTGACAAACATTTTAATATAATGAACATGTGTCTGGAAAACTCCCCTACCGAGCTACAGGTGTCAAACGATGCTCGCACCTTTTGAATTTGGTATGCTGCTAGGACCAATCGCGAGCGGACCAGAGTGGATCTGGCCTGCAAATGGACAGCAGACGACAGTCCCCAATCCCTGCACATGTTCCAGAAACATCCATCATGTTGGCTAGTTCTTGAAATGTGTATGGCACCGTAACTTCACTTGCCCAGACACTAAAAGCTGTTCGCGATAAAGTGAGAACTTTTGAAATAAACCTTAGAAAAAATTCACTGCTCCTACCTACACATATTTTAATATGCGCACTGAGAGACTTGTGCCCAATAAAGAATAAAGTTGGTAACGATGGGGGGAAAGTAACTCAATTTATTAACGCTGAATGAAAAGTGCTAGCTAACAATTTATAACTTAAATTACGTCCTTCTCTTCCTGTTTTTTTTATTGCATCGATGTGTAAAAAATGAGCAGATTTGTCAAATATTTACTTTTTAAATAATTTCACAGTTTCTCTTGACTGATGGATGAATAAGGTGATGAGGCCCATGGCAATGCTAATTTTACATAATGCGGAGAAATACACAACGTGCATACAATTAGATCTTAAGCAGGGATTTCAAAAGTGCTCAGTTTACTATGAACTGCCTATAATCAATTCATCACTGATGACAATTTGGTGGGAGTGTCATCTTCTGTCCACCTGAAGGCTTTGAGATGTTTGTATACTTCATCTAACGAATTTAGAATGCACTTTGATTAAATTCAGTTTGGTGAAAATATTTTATTCATGTAAAAGTGCTTGTCTTTTGGGGATTAAGATATAATGAAAAACGTTCATCACTGTTAACCATATGACTTTTGACTGTTGTGTTACTCTGGGGTAGGTCAATGTTATGTATATGCACAGAAGACGAATATGCGGTCTACCTCATCTTCAGTCTACATGTTAGCCAGAGATAGAGTGAAAAATCACTAAACAGAAATGCAAATATTCAGTTCATTTTAAAGTTGTACAGAAGAAAACTCTCTGACAAATGAGAAAACTGGTTAAAAAGAAACCTACCCAGTCAAGGGCTACTGACGGGTACCCGAAAGTCAGCGATACAACAAAACAACAGTATTTAGACAAGAAGGGGAGGGGGGGCACTACAGTATCTGGCAGACACCTGGGCATGTGAGTTCATTCACATTCACACTCGCTACTCGCTAGACTATAGTCCATCAGAGGGTGGTATGTATCTGAGCGACAACAGAACAGTCTGGTAACATATATACTGTCCTAGAAACATCTGGGAACAGCAGTAAGGATTCACCACCTGATGTTTGCGAGACAGCTGATAGCATGACCAGCGCTTTATGTGCATTTCTTCCGCTATTAAGATTTTCACCCCGCTTCCATACCCCTCCGTCCGCCAAGATATGTCCAGGCTTCTGCGAGGCACTATATTGTATAGGAAATAATGCCTGAATAATAATTTAACTCCAAGAAAGACATTTTGTGCAACTGTGGTCGAATAAGGAAATATTACACATGTGTTTAAGATACAAGTTCCGTTTCAAATTTTGCAGAAAAGATGTGGTTCACTCAAAAATCCTTAGCATTGTCTGACAAGTCACAAGAGAAATGTAAACAGTACCTTTCTTTGCAACAGCATGAGTGCTAACACAACGAGCACCAAATGTTCACAAACATTTCCCAAAAGCAAAAATGTTGTTATATTAAATATTAGTATATATTACAGTCCAGTCCAGTCCAACTTTCTGGAGTTTTGCTTGAGTTCTTTTTTCAAGCTAATCCTCTGCTTCATACAAACAAAGCTTAACTTATGTCTACAAAATTACACCAAAGGGACAACGCACTACATTTGTGCGCTATCGGTTTAACAATATTTTTGCATGAGAACTGTTTATTACTATGCATTACGAACATCCCTATTTTCTGTCTGTTTTTATCCACATAAATTATACATGAAATATTATAATTAATAGTTAAAATATACGTAAAAGTTCAAACCAAAAAGAATGCATTAATGTCACCAAAAGTATAAAAAAGACTTGTGAAATATGACATATTTAAGAAAGATGTCATACATGGGGCGATTTTTAATAGGTTGATTTTAAAAAGGGTTAAAATATCACGTATAGACTGCATGCTCGAATGTTATATCAACTTACTTATAAAGCATACAGCCTACCAACAATATGTAACATATATACATATATAAATACTCTTTATTTATCATATATTATATATATTAAATGTACAATGTGCCAAATGAAGTGCCCCCTCTCTACTAGTCTTTCATCTCTACTAATAAAGAATGTTTTCCAGCCTCCTGTCTCCTATATAATTGCTGATTAATGCATGTAATAATTTTGAATTCTATCCTGTCGACTGGGTTTTTACGGCTCCCTTGTCGGTTTTTTCAGTCTCTTCTAATTATAGCTTAGCTGTAAGTACACTTAGGGAGGTAGTCATGGACCCAATCTCTGTCCATGGCTGCCCAATTCCTCTCTGTCACAATGCATGTCTCCTTGCATGATGTTCCTTCCTCGTAGGCGTAAGGGGTTCGCCCTGAGACGCAATTAGCACCCATCCTACCCACCAGGCTTCCACCTAACACTTAGTTATAGGGTAGTTAGAAAAAAAGAAGTATAATGTAAATTAAATATTAATATTATACTTGAAAAGTAATGAATTACTACAGGAAGTCATGCTTACTTGTTCACCATTCTCTATAACCTTGACAGCAGCTTCTAGATCCTGGTCTATGAGAAGATCACACACGCTCACATCTGCTTCCTTTCTGTAATATCAACACACTTATCATTGGTCACAGAATGCAATAAATTGGTTATATAGTATTTTGATAAGTCAATTTCTACTTTAAGACAAGAAAGTTTGAGAAAAATATATTATAAAAACAGTTTAAAAAATATTAATTTTTTACTGTTGCAGAAAAAAGTATTGGCTGTTTACTAGAAAAAACTTTAGTGTATTATTAACATTGCCATTTCCTGTCAGTATGCTTATTGGGCCATGAAATTAACACGTCATACATGTACAACCATGACAGACAGGGGAATTTAATATAGAACTCCATGTATCACAGGCTGATGTTCCAAGCAAGTGCAACACATGGACTGGTTAAATTGTGAAAACAAAAGCAGCCATACTAAATCGCAGATCAAAGGAGTCAGTCTTGGAGGAGTGAAGGGGAACTTTGTAGTTAGTATCAAAATACTGTCAAACATATTAACTTTTTTTTTCATTTTACTCCATTCCACCATGTAAATAATAGGTACTGTTATAAGATGCCAGAGGGGCATTTTCAAGTTTGTGAGGGATGGAGGTCTTCCTGAGCCGGTCGGCTGCATGCCATGCGACTTGCGGGGGTTCTCAATTTTGCCTTCATCGATCATAGTAATCATTTTTCTTAATTCATCCTAAACCTTTTTATTTCCACCCCCAACAGCTCGCTTTTGGCCTGCCAGCTTTTCAGGGAGCTCTTAACTTGATAATTTCTGCAGCGAGGCTTTTTTTTTCAGATATGAGCTTGTAAGAACACCCAGACTGAAGCAGTAGGGACTTCATGATAATTTCAGTGCAGCCGCCTGACTATTTTACAGTGTACCTTTTTTGTATGTACTTTCTGTATCACCTGAAGTGTTAATGTATGACTCTTTTGCCAATTACATGCTGAATGGCACCCGATTCTAACAAGCAGATGTTCAACTCCTTCTGTGTAGTCTAGCACCTTCCCAGTAGTGTTACAGTGTGCAGAGTGTTCTGCGGCCAACAGCAGAACAGAAGAGAAAGGGTAAGTGTGTTCCAGCATCAGATAAGTAGCCACATGGTGACGTAACACTCTGTAGAGTCTCTGCCTACCGCATGGTTGTGCGCATATTCACTACCTGGAACCCCAGGTATTTAATGTTCAAACATTGTAACTTATTACCAGTTGATACCGATAGCAATATGGTGCCCAGCTCGTGTAGTAAACACCAAGTAACACTTTAAGAAACATGAGTAGAGTGAACAGTAAAAATGGAACAGACTATGTTGTGTGCACACCGAACAAGCCACCACATGGTCGCCCCGCTACCACTGTGGTGCATGCCGTATTCCACCGACCTCCCTAGGGAACATTGCTACCTTCGTGACTCAATGACTGAGCATGCACAGTGCGTACAAGAAGTACCTATCTCCTTGAGCATGTGCTGCATGCAGGAAGCACCCATTTCCACATGCATTCCATTACGTGCAATCCAGCTAATCCGGCACACACCAAGATGACCACCAATCACATTACAAAACGACAAGGCGCCACAGCTGACGGCATCCCAGCCTACGACGACCTATCTAAAGTTTAGTATACTGTCTGACACGACCCAGATAGATGTGTCTTTGTGCTACCCGTCAGTCGATCCAACACAGCCAAACGGGAAGGAACTCCTACGCCCCGCTCTCCCCCTCCTCATTACCATATTTAACACATAAAAATTATAACACCATTACACACACACACACACCACACACACACATACACACCGCACACCTCAGTCCACCGTCAGTCATCCAATAGTCAACATCGATGCTGCCGCTCTCCAAAAATAAAATAAAAAATAAAGTACCCTTATGACACTCTTAAACATACCAAATACAAAATCACACAGATTAAACATTATTTTTATTTTTTTATTAATTAATCAATCCAATTTCAGCACATTAATTGTATCGGATTTAAATTACCTTGATCCGATTTTATCGGATTAATCAAATCGATTTAATTGACCCAATTAATCCGATTGATCCTATTGATAATCCAATGAATCAAAAGTGGCCTAGAACCCCCAAGCTATTGCTCCTTCCAACCACCGCCTCCGGGGATACCTACGCTGTCCTGGGCCCCCAAGGCGCCCACGTGCGCTGTAAGATGTAGACATCTGAGACGTCCACGCATGTACGACAGCCTCGACTTCAGCCTGGGTCCTTCGCCCTTCATCACTCGCCACTCAGCGCATTGACGTTGCCAGCCGGCCGAGGCCGCTTGGGCCCGTCTGGGTCGCCGTCGGACCTGCGAGCTGCCAGGGCTCCGACCTTGCCGACGCTCTGGTGTTCTCGTGCCGTCCCACCCAAAGAGTATGGAAGGGGAAAAGAGATTTCACTGCCACGCTGAACTTCTTTGCTTATTACCTCTCTATGATCGGGCCACTATCGCTTCTCTTGATACCAACAATTAAAAACAAATCATCATTTTGTCGTGGCTCTTTTATAACTTTAAGATTGATAAGATATAATTTATAGAGGAAATGTAAGGGCTTTTAGCATTATTAATTACCAAACTGATGTCATTAAATAGGTTTATATTTTTCTGTATTTTTTTTTCTCTGCAAGGCGGTTCCTTTATACGAGATTCCCAGCAATCCAAAAAGTTAAGTTTCAAAAACAATTTTTTTTTTTACAGTTAACTATAATATTTGAATATAAGAGACAAATATTTAGGTAAATTATGGGTTAATATAGGAAATAATTGAAAGTTTGTAACCTGATAAACAGCCCAAACCTAGATACAAGTCAAAACAAACAAAATTGGATTAGAAACTTACCTTTCTGGATTGCTGGGAAAGGTGAAGTATTTCACAAGTGTGTTTGGCTTCGGATTTTCACAGTGAGGAAGCCAACATCTTGTTACACATTTCTTTTTAATTTTCACCATTATCATATTGGAATTCAATTCAATTCCCGCACGAAGCTTATAAACAACATTGCCAAGAACGCCAACTTTATGGAATAATTATAACTTAGAAAATTGAAGAAAAAAAATGTATTAGATTGTTTGCTTAATACTTAACGTGTATACGATTAAAGTTGATTTGATCTTCAACGTAAAAGAAGGGATGACTGTGCTTGATTGCGAATCCGATGAATAAATTATTTTACAATTGAATGACTTTTCGATGTTTGTACAAACGGAATTGTTAGGGCCTTATTCATAGCCGTTTTTAGTCCGGACTAAGGAAAGATCATCCTCCGACCAAAATTTTGCTTATTCAGAGAGCATTATTACTGATAGTCCGAGGATCATCTTGCTTTAGTACTAATTTATAGTCCGGACTGAGGGTAGGACTAACGAAATATTAAGGTCGAAAAAGAAACATGGCGAACATAAAATATGACAGTTTCGTTAATATTACATGCCAGTGAAAGCTAGATAAAGTTCACGAAACATAAAAATTACGTTTAAGACCGATTCTGTCAATTTGTATGCAAAAATATGCCGACATAATGGATAAAATTTTCCGTGTATAATAATTCAAAGGAAATGTACCTTATAAGCTTAATAAAACATCAGCTTTTAGCTACAGCAATACCTTTCTATGACTGTGTCAATCAAATGCCTTCTCTGAAAACAGATTCTTACGAGACGTGAAATTAATACACTCAAAGATAGTTTTAATACAAATCCTTAGTTGCGAATATATAAAGCAAATTGTTAACCTAAGGTTAAAATTTATTAGTAGGTCAAGTCGTGGCTGAGCAGCGGCGGAGTTAACATCTCGTCCGGTGTGCGGAGTTCTGTCGCCTCGCGCTCTTAAACGGGGCTCTGTTCCGACGCGCGTAGTAATAGATCTGTATTAGTGTCAGTCACGTCTAGGTTTGTCCAACATGTCTAATTGCGCGTGAATACTTTGCGTATCGTGTTTGCCAAACGACCTTCGGCCATGAAAATACATGAATGGATTCATACGGTTTTAACTGTAACAGAAGATCAAATTGAAGCTATTCAACTGGATGGGCACCAGGACTGTTTGTTTTTAAAACTTGTTTCCTCTGGACCTTGTGAAGCGATACTGCGTCGCACCAAAGGCCAGTCAACTTTAGTCACCGCAGACCAGGAAAGGATCAACGTCACCATCGAACGAGCTTTCGACAACTTAAAACTGGTAAGAATTCTAAATTTACCTATAGAAATAGATAACCAAAAAATTCAGGCGGAGTTAGTGAAGTATGGTCGACTTGTTACATTACAAGATGAAGTATGGAATCATAAATACAAATTCCAAGTAAAAACGGGAGTACGCATGGCAAAGATGGAAATAAAAAAAGACATTCCATCTTACGTTTCAGTTGACGCCTTTCGGGCTGCAATGATATATCCCGGACAACTACGAACGTGCAGTTACTGCCAGTCTCCTACTCATGAACGAATTGCGTGTCCTAGTTTGCAAGAAAAGGACGCACGTGCAATACGCCGCTGGGGATGAATAGGGCAACGGAAAATCTCGCAGCTGACACGCCTATACTGTCCACCCCTGCCTAGCACTCTCCCCGAGCGGATTACCCTCCACTTCGCAGTCGCGAGCAGCAAGGTCCAGTAAAAACACCTGTCGGTGACTCATCTGCAGAGCATACCGCCAACCTCAAACCTTAGTGACCGCGCCACGCCAGATATACATGGAGACGGCTCAAAATACTGTTACTGCTCGCGCAGTGCTACCACCATACACACAGGATGTCTCGCCGCTACACATTCCATTGTCCTCTGCTTCATGGGTGGACAGCATGGACGTAGAGAGCGTAAACAATGCGACCACACGACGGGAGCATGTAACAACTGCGGATGAAAATATGTCCGTAAGAGAAAAGCGACCTTACGAACGCGACGCCCGGGCCACAAGAGTAAGTCCTGTTCGCAAAGCGAAGGTGTTATCGCAGAGTGAACAATCACAGCTACAAGACAGGAAGGAATCTTTGGAACTAGCAAAGGCCGTTATAAATAAAATGAGTGCATCTAGCCAAGAACGTCCTGATAACCCAACTAACTAACAATACGACCGGCACATGTGTGCATCCCCACCTGTATGCCCTATTACCGGCCCCCATTTTTCTTTGTCCACTTTTCCTTTTTGTCCACCTTTCCATTTCCTTCTCTCTGATACTATCACTACATTTTTCAGGCACACATGATAGAGTTATTGACAATTTTAACTTTAAATATTTGTGCAGTCTCGGCCAGTGCGCGATTGGCGCGCTAGAAATATTGATTCGAACACAGGCAGTTGACATTGCATTCTTGCAAAAAGTAGCGATTCAAGATTTTGTAGGGTTTCATACCTTCAATGTGTATACAAACGTTGGTGACGGGGGACAGCGATTATTACACATGCGGGGCTGGAACTTGAAGACCTGCGCTACCACCCGTCAGGCCGAGTGATGTCAGGACGAATAAACGATGTGTCGCTAGTCAATGTTTATGCTCCCTCCGGCTCCCAAGCGAGATATGAAAGAAATCAGTTTTTCTCCGTGGATTTGATTCCGTTTTTCCATCCACCCTGTAATCAGTTCATACTCGGTGGAGATTTCAACTGCATAGTTCACCCCCATGATCATCAGGGTGGCATCTATCCTACTAATGCTGTCCTATCTACTTTAATAACTCGCTTAGACTTGAGTGATGTTGCATTTAACATCCAAAGAATTCAATACACCTATGTGACTTCACAGAGTCGGTCTAGGATTGACCGATTCTACGTGAAAAAACAGCATTTACATAAGGTGCATCGATATGACGTTCTTCCGGTAGCGTTCAGCGATCACTCTGCAGTGATATTTACGTACGAAAAGTTTGCGAATGTAACACGGTTTGGCAGATGGTCATGGCGTTTAAATACGTCTTTATTAGACAGCTCAGAACTAAAAGAGGATTTCCTAGCTAATTGGGTAAGTAGGCATAGCAAAAAATACCAGTTCCCCTTTGTGGCGATGTGGTGAGATGTGTGTGTAAAACCGAACGTCATGAGGCTTTTTAAAAGGCATGCGTACCGACTGGCAGAAGAACGTAGGGGAACACGTGCATTCTACGAACGTATGCTACACGAACTTCACCTGCAGGCAAACAATGGTGCACACGTAACTCAACGTATTAGAGACACGAAACAGAAGCTTGTGCACTTATTGAGTGAACAGTTTAAAAATCGTCATATTATGATAAATGATAAAAATCTATTCGCAGAAGAGAAATTTAGCATGTTTAGTATCATTAAGGAACAACAGCAAATACGACGCAAAGTTATCAACAAGCTTTCTGACAGTGATGGCGATATTGTTCGGGACCTGCCGGAAATAGTACAAACGCTTTGCAGTTACTTTGCAAATTTATACTCGAAACAAGACACGGACGATGCTATGCTTCCATCGGTTTTGCAGGGTTGTGAAAACAGAGTTAGCTGTGACAGCAAGACGGGCATGGAGGCGCCATGTTTAGATGCGGAAGTTAATACAATAATACAGCAATTGCCATCAAAAATCCTCCTGGTATTGACGATATTCCATACGAATTTTACAAAACTTATTGGGATATTATTGGTACCGACTTCTGCGGAGTTGTTCGCGATGTGCTTGAAAGACGGGAGTTATGCAAGTCTCATAAAGAAGGGATAATTGTTCTTATACCCAAAATATCCCGTCCACTTAAACCCGCAGATTATAGGCCAATTACACTTTTATGTGCCGATTATAAAATAATTTCTCTGTTTTGTGCGACCGGATTAACCAAGGGATTGTCAGATATTATTGGTCCCGGCAAGACATGTACTGTTCCAGGACGTTCCATTTTACAAGGCGTGCTTGCCCTAAGGGACATTCAATTACTTTCGTCAATACAACACAGTAAAATGGCCATCTTGAGTATTGATATGGATAAGGCATTCGATAGAGTCGATCATAAATTTTTACTTCATGTTATGCATCATTTCGATTTTCCAGCCAATGCAGTACAGTGGGTGCGGATGGTGTGTACCGGAATTTGGTCACGGCTGTTGGTTAACGGATTCCTTACCCCACCAATTAAGATCGAGAGTTCAGTTCGACAAGGATGCCCGCTATCCATGATTTTATTTACTATCGCCATTGAACCTCTGTGCAGAATGCTCAGTGCCCGCTTGCAAGGATTCCCCGTAGCGAACCTGTCCTTTAAATTAAATGCCTATGCTGATGTCATCACATGTGTCGTTCGTTCAGAGCGGGAAATTACAGAGAAGGTAGAATTTCTGGACCTTTTTCGCAGTGTCTCTAATCTGCGAGCGAATGCTAACAAAACTGCCGTACTGGAGCTCAGCGCGACCAGCGAGCCATTTGACGACGTTTTACCCTTTCGGAGGGCCGAAACTGTGAAAATATTGGGCATATACTTCCACGCAGACGCCACTCTTATGTTGCATTATAATTGGAACATGACAATAAATAAACTCCTTGCTCGTCAAATAGAAATAAATTATCGTCTTACAAATATTATACAGAAGGTTACTTTAGTAAATGTATTCTTACTTGCGAAGCTGTGGTATGTTTCACATATATTCCCACTACCTCGTCAACAAAGTGCACAAATACTACAGATTGTTGCCCGCATGTTGTGGAAATCTTATATATTTAAATGATCTAGGCCGCAACTTTATCTTTCCTTGCAAGACGGGGGCCTGAGTCTAATTAATCACGTTTTGAAGTGTGAGGCCTTATATCAGTCTTCAGCAATTGCAACAATTTTGCGCCCAGAGGACATTTACGCAGCAATACAGAAAATTATGTGGTCTGAAGTTAGACGCATGCCACTTCAATGCCGTCAGGCAAAGGAAGCACTCGCAACTCTAGTAGAACACTTACCGGAAGGGACAGTCGCATCAGCGAGATATTTGTACATTCGGGCTTCCAAAACGTCGGCTGTCATACTATCTGTTGTGAATCGCACCCCAACCATCCGTTGGAGGCGCCCATGGAAAATGCTTGCCTATCCTAACCTTTCCTCGGATCTTCAAGCTGCAGCATTCGGCTTCTACAATAAAATCGTGAAAACTCAGCAGCGTAAATACAGCATTCACCTGACAGCTGACCCTGCATGCCCGCTGTGTGGCAACACCGACACGGCCCTTCATAGGGTAATTTCCTGTGTTTATGCAGCTCCCATCTGGCAGTGGTGTCGCGTACGAGTACGAAAAATAATTCGCGATGAACGTGGAGATGTCAGCGACACGCACATGCTTCATTGCGATTTCTTCACCTTCCCCTCAGTTCATTATGTGGATGTTACGACACGATGTCAGGTTACAAGTCTATACAGGCATCAAGTTCGTTCGCGATCGAAGGAATAGTACATACATTCAGTTAGCTTATTAAAGTTTAAAACGTATTAAACGCCCAAACTAGGTCAAAGTTCTTCTTTCAGGCTATTCCTCAGCCTCGTGCAAACATAGCTTAACCATAAAAAATTACACCAAAGGCACAACGCCCCGCGTTGAAGCGCACTCGGTTTAGTAATATTTTTCACGGGAACTATTTCTTACTATAGGCTGTTCACGGTCAAATGAGCACTTTTGAAAGCCCTGCTTAAGATCAACTTGTATTAACGTTGTGTATTCTTCCGCCTTATGCAAAATTATCATTGCTAGGGGCCTCATCACTTTATTTATGCATCGGTCAAATGAAACTGTGAAATTATTAAGAAAGTAAATAGGTACTTTACAAATCTGCTCATTTTTACACTTCGTTGCATGTAAAAACCAGAAAGTGAAAGAATTAATTTTAGGTTATCACAAATGCGTATCTAACACTTTTTATTCGACGTTAACATATGGAACTACTTTTCATTCATCGTTACCAACTTCACTGGACGAATTTCACTCAGTGCCCCCATTAAAATATATGCATGCAGGAGCAGTGACTTTTTCCTAAGGTTCATTTCTTAAGTGCTCACTTTATCGTGAACAGTCTGTAGGCATTAACAACACATATTTTCTCTACAGATTTTAGTAACGCTAATAATAAATTTAGAATTGTAATTTATAAATAAATGTGAAATAAGTAATTAATTTACAAGAAATGAGATAATTTATATTAACAAAAGTATAAAACGCGTATGGCACTTGGTATATTTAAGACATGGGGTGATTTCTCAAAGGTTTGATTCGAAAAGTGCGAAGCAACTGCGAACATAGTATAGTGCTGGTGTGTTGCATCTTGCTATGTTCCTAAACGAGTGTGATTTACTCGAGTCTGTTGCGTATGTATGCTGTTTCGATCTTGTGTGGTTTATAAATACAGCCTTAACTTGGTGTTCAAAATGCTGGGGCCCGTTACATTATCTGCAGGGAGTACATCTGCTAGTGTGTTGTCGAGACGTCCCAGCACGAAGAGAACATTCGTTTACACCTGATCTATGCGTTGAATTATAGAAATTTCCCAAACCGACGACAGAGCGCAGTGATAGTAGAAGTGCAAATATTCTTTCTTAATTGTTACCCAAGTCAACGTATGCACATATTTTAATTTGTAATTTAAAATTACTTATCTAACATTATTTAAGTGCTATAGCATAAATTTCTCGTTTATCTATCGTATTACACACATCAGTTATTTGATGGTTTTTCATTACAGTAGTAAGTTACTTAACCAATTATATGCTTGGCTCCACACCCACACAAACGAGTAACAGTAACCTAAACGCTTCCAGTAGAAAAAAGTATATATCACCAGAAATATAAAAGTTGAGTGCTGATGACGTAATAGGCCTATAATGTTGTCCGAATGTAATTAAATTTGAGTTTTCCGTAATATTAAGGTTGAAGTAAAGCAATAGCCCATGGAGCACTGCACCCGACTATACGACGTGAAGAACTCATAGAAAATTAATAATGACACCATAAAAATTGTCGGAAAAGTGTGATTAATGCTGTATATTAAAGAAGAATGTGTATATTTTGCAACATTATAAAATATTTTTGAAAAGTGTACTTTTTAAATGTAAAAAACAATCTATTAAAATAGTCTGTATTTTTAACCAAATTTAAGCATATTCCCATTCTGGATGCTTAGAAAGCAGAATTTGCAAGAAAATCTTCGTAATGGAATATCGTCACAATCTTTACTATGGTTTTACGTAAGAAGATTGTAATAATAATTTAGCGAATAATTTTTATTGTTGATTTTATCTGCGTCCATTTGTCACAAACATTTATGGCTAAAACTGACGTAAATAAAGTTAATTGTAAAATTGATATGATACATATATTACTATGATTGTATTATGCTCCATAAGATCACAGTAAATATTAAGACGATATTCCATTTGGAATATTTTCTTGTGAATTCGATTTTCCTATGCATCCAAAACGGAAATGTACTTTAAGTTTTGTTACAAATGCAGACTATTTTAATCGACTTTTTTTACATTTAAAGAATATACTTTAGTAAAATATTTTATAATGTTCCAAAATATTTATATTCTTCATTCATATACAGCATTAATCGCACTTTTCTGACAATGTTTATGGTGTCTGTACTAGTTTTTTTATGATTTCTTCACATTTTATAGTCGGGTGCAGTGCTACATAGGTAGTTGCTTTACTTCAACCTTAAGATCTTCACGTCTTTGAAGATAGGGCTGAAGAAATTTCATTTCGCCAACAGAGTCCATAAGCTCCCATGCAGCGCGACATTACGCCAACAAATATTATTAAATTACAAAAAATGTACAGGAGGATGTATAGTGTATTATTCCATGTAGGAAAGAACATTTGATGTGTACACTTCAGTGGCGTGTAGTACGTTTTTTTTTACAAGGTAAGCAATATAATAGCCCCACATATTTGAGTGTTTTAAATAACATTTGCCAGTGTCGGGCTGTGGTTCCATTTAAAATTCCTACAAAGAAACGCAACTTCCAACTTTACTTATATCTACATGTATTTACCGCTTTATAATACCTAACATTAGTTATAAAAACGGAAAAGGAATTAGTGTACTAATAATGAAACTGAATATTATTTACAGAGAATATTACTAACTATAAGAAAACTCCCGTTTTCCCAAACATTTTCATTTACTTCCTAAGGAATAATGAGGATTGGAGAACGCAAACATAACGACTGCTTACTCTGCCGAAGGAACGGGGCAGGGTAATTCGTTTGCGAGTTCTATTCATTGCTAGTCGCTCCCGTTTGTGGAAATAAATACTAGATAGCAGCACTATGTGTGTGCAGTACAGGAGTTACGAAAACTTTGTTTCTCGAATCGGAAACGAAAAACTCAGAATTTAAATGTGTTTACATTTAAAATTAAGGCGAAAACTATAGAGGGTCAAACATTTCCAATATGTATAGGGTAGGTATTGATTACCTTGCGTCTATGGAACAAACGCCGCTGGTGCACTTCTAACTCGGGATTACATTGGCAGGGAGCTGGCCAGTAAAGTTCAGTAGAGTAAGCATGCCCGATGTTGTGAGGAGAACCAGTAAAGTTCAGTAGAGCAAGCATGCCCGATGTTGTGAGGAGAACCAGTAAAGTTCAGTAGAGCAAGCATGCCCGATGTTGTGAGGAGAACCAGTAAAGTTCAATAGAGCAAGCATGCCCGATGTTGTGAGGAGAACCAGTTAAGTTCAGTAGAGCAAGCATGCCCGATGTTGTGAGGAGAAACCAGTAAAGTTCAGTAGAGCAAGCATGCCTGATGTTGTGAGGAGAACCAATAGCACTGTTTGTAAGTAGGACTGCTAAAGACCAACAAATATACGTCACGTAACCCTCTCTTGCACTTACCTTTCCGGCTGGCGCACTTACCTTTCCGGCTGGCGCACTTTCTCCTTTGTGTTGAACTGTTAATTAAATGTTATGTTATCCTTTGGGTCTGCCTTATAACTTGCACGTACCTACGTATTCTGTCCCTTCTTTTTTTATTACTTAATCTCACTGCCTACCGGCTGGCAGCTGCGAAATTTGAATAGGAAATCCCACGTTAACGAAATTTCGCCTCAGTGCGTATTTTGAATAAGGCATTTCAAACAAAATATATTCTTCACGAATTTTTAGCATAATTTCTTACAGCGGAGATGTTTCAATAACAAGTAAAACCTTTTGGCAAATATTTTTTTTATTTATGTTTTACAACAAGAAAAAGTACATACTGCCTATCTACATTGAAAATATACGCTTGTAGGGACATTCTCCTAAAAAAATTCATGAAGAATTCGTTTTGTTTGAAACGCCTATCTTTAAAATAAATGTGTGGCGAAATTTCCTTAACATGGAATTTCCTATTAAATTTCGTATTAGTCAGTGCCCTTAATCGCTTCCATTCTACAGGTGTTGGATACTTTCCTTTCGTCACTCACCACTGTTTCAGTTTTTGTTCCTGATCAGTAATTTATTTTCTTTTTAATTTTTATGTACGGCCACCTGTTTTTTGCAAAAATATTTCAGGACAATTTGTGTTCCAACGCACTTACTTCAGAACGACTTTCGTGATTGGATCATTTGAATACTGGCGCATCTTGTCCGTCTGCCCGCGAATCACGGGAACTTAATTTTGGCCGACTCACTCATGTAACAGACTGTCTCCCCACAAAGCCAAGCGGACAACAGCCAAATGGAGACCGCAAGTGTGCACATAGTATATTGGGGTCTAGCCTTCGCGTAAATCTTTTCGCGAAAACAGGTGGCTCTATGTATGGCAGACGGGACATTAACAAAATTGGTATAGGCTATTCACGGCAAAATGAGCACTTTTGAAAGCCCTGCTTAAGATCTACTTGTATGCACGGTGCGTACTCTTCTGCCTCATGTAAAATTAACATTGCCACGGGTCTCATCACTTTATTTATACGTCGGTTAAGTGAAAGTGTGAAAGTATTAGAAAAGTAAATATTTGACAAATCTGCTCATTTTTACATTTTGATGCATAAAAAAACTGTAATCGAAAGAAATTACATAGGTTATCGCAAATGGACACCTAACACTTTTTATTCGTTACCAACATTACTGGGCGTATGTCACTCAGGGCGCCCGTTAAAATATATGCAGGTAGGAGCAGTGACTTATTTTCAAAGGTTCAGTTCAAAAGTGCTCACTTTGTCGTGAACAGCTTTTATATTGTTGTATTTTGTATGATCGCCTTTCTATTGTTTTTAATCTCATGCATTCTGTATAGTTTTCCGTTAATAGAGAAATAAGTTATTTTCAATGAACACGTTAGGTGAGAGAAGCGATGGTCATGCAGTGTTGTGAACATGGGCGACTCACTGCTAGCTAGTCTAAGCTGTGACAATCAGTGAATGTGTGCGATGGCACTCAGATGTGTTCGCCAGAGACTACGGAGACAATGAAGGAAGGACACTCACTGGTAGCGGAAGGACTCTAGCAGGAGCTGCAGGACGCACTGCGTGTAGCCGTGGCTCCAGCGGTAGCCCAGCACGAACAGTCGCAACATCTCCTTCTCCAGCGTGTGCAGCGCCGCCTGGTCCAGCTCGTACCTGTGGGCAAACACGCAGCATCCCTCGCCATCACACGCTCCATACAAAAGATACTACCACTGGCGAGTGGTGAGATTTTTTTACAGGGTAAGCTATATAATAGCCCCACATATTTGAGTGTTTTAGATAACATTTAGTTAAATGCCATTAAAATATGATACATTAAACACTTTACAATACAATAAATGGTTGATATAAGCCGGGCTGTGGTTCCACTTCAAATTTCTACTAACAAACGCAACTTCCAACTTTGCTTACCCTCCACATGTATCTACCGTCTAATAACACCTAACATTAGTTATAAAAACGAGAACGAAATGAATGTAATAATAATTAAACTGAATATTATTTAGAGAGCATATTACTAATTATAAGAAAACTCCCGTTTTCCTGGACACTTTCATCCACTTTCCAAGGGAAAATGTAGGATTGGAGGACGCAAACAGAACGCCTGCGTACCCTGCCCGTGTTGTTTCTTGCGAATTCGATTCATCGCTAGTCACTACCGTTTATGGAAAAAAATACTAGATAGCAGCACTATGCGTTTACACGAAGACTCTGTTTCTCGGATCGAAAACGGGGAATGTGTAAGGCGAAAAGTATAAAGGGTCAAACATTTCCAACATGTATAGGGTCAGCATTGCTTACCTATGGAATAAACGCCACTGGATACAACACACTACAGGCTGTTCACGGCAAACTGAGCATTAAGCCCTGCTTCAGACTAATTGTATGTACGTGCGTACATTGTACATTATTCCATCATATGGGAAATTAAAAGCTGTTCATGATAAAGGGGGCACTTTTGAAATCAGCCTAAGAGTACAGTCACTGCTACTAACCTCATATATTTTAACAGGCGCCCAGCAAAGTTGGTAACGATTGATGGAAGGTAGTTCCATATCTTAAGGTCGAATAAAAAGTGTTAGGTAACAATTTGTGATAACTTAAATTATTTCTTTTCGCTTTCTGTATTTTTTTTATGCATCGAAATATAAAAATTACCAGATTTGTAAAATATTGTATTTTCCAATAATTTCACAGTTTCGCCTAACCGACACGTGAATAAAGTAATGAGGCTCATGGCAATGTTAATTTTACATAAGGCGGAAAAAATACACAACGTTCATAAAAGTAGATCTTCAGCAGAGCTTTCATGCTCTGCTGAAGATCTCGTTGCTCGTTTTACCGTGAGCAGCCTATACCATTGCCATGAACCTCATCACTTTATTTAGGCGTCAGTCAAATGAAACAGTTAAATTACTATAAAAGTAAACATTTTACAAATTCGCTAATTCTTACACGTATACGCATTAAAATCATAGCACAAAATTAATGACTCCAGTATTTACTAATGTTTGCCTAATATTTTTAATTCAACATTAAAAACTGGAACTAATTTCTCTCCGCTGTTACCAACTTTACTGGGCGCACGCCAGTCGGCGGGCCCGTTAAAACTTATGCATGTAGAGGCAGTGACAATTTTTGAAGGTTGGTTTCAAAAGTGCTCAATTAACCGTTGACAGTCTATAGCTTACTTCACCATAGAGGAGCTAAGATGGTTAGGTACAAAAATTATTTAAACGCGATAACCGAAGTCTACATATTTTTTGAAGCCAACACTGGGCACCATATAATATGTGGCGCCCAGTATTCAGGTTGATTCTCAATTATACCGACAAGCATTGGTAGGTGATTGACTATGAAAAATTGCAAGGAAAATGTACGGCGCACTTTATACATAAATCAAATGTTAAGGGAGGTATGAGCTCTTAAAAAGCGAGATTTTAAACCGTATTTTTTCAAAATATCGGTAACGAAGTAAAATTAAATTACAACTCTCCGAACATTGTTTTATGTTTCATCGAGATCTTCAACTTAAGAGCTAACCCTCATTAATACCTCCCTTTGTAATGAACATAACAGGGGTTGGCTCCTCCTATTGCAAGCAACTTTATTACCGTCCGGAATTATGGAAATTTGATGCGTGTTTATTGAGAAGTGCGACCTAATTAACACAAATGGACTCTCTTGTTATAACTGCCTTGGACCCACTGCTTTTATTTAAACGCACACGTATCTTCACGTTCTAGCCACTGAATCGCTTCAGCAGTAGTTTGTGTGCGTTTTTATCGTCTGTTTCGCTATAAATATAAGCTAGATCCAGCGACAGTCACTAAAGGTGGTAGGGAGAGGTTTGTAGTAGAACTGATTCTTAAGCTGTAGTCACAATAATGCTGGATTTGCAATAGCCCGACCATTCGACATCACAGCCCCGACACCGACGAAAATATTTCAGCAGGCAATCAGAAGCGAAGGTTACCCCGACAAAAACACAACTTTGACAGCCCGACAAAAGTAGATTCTATTTCTACTTTCGTAGGTGTTGGACTCGCTGGGCAGTATAAAAACATAATATGAAAGTAGAGGGAGCGGGGGCGTTTTGGCCTACTAGGTGAATGACATGTGGATGGAGCAGAGCGATTGCACAATGTGCAAAAATGTGCAAAAAATTCGCAAATTGAGCAATTTGAAAGTGTAACGTTACGCAATCGTGAATTTCCAAAATTTCTAAAAAGTTTTTTTTTTTTTTCGGGGGGAATTGAGGAGCGATGTTCTATTTTTTAGAGAGCGGTGTTCACTCTCTGACATACGGGAGCCAACTGAACATAGAGGTATATTGTTATTGGGTATATGGATGTCGATGTTGGTGGAAGAGTGGCATAAGGGTCCTTTATTTGGAGAGAGGTGGGTATGGCGTCTGGAGGTGGTGGAACACAAGTGACTACTGAGGATGCAAGGCACGAGAGCAAGATACGTCCGATTCGGGCGAGTTGTGAATGCATACTGAACGCAAATCAGATACTAGAGAAATTATTTTCGACGAAGCAAATAATTTAATTAAAAGATACGAAAATACACAATTTACATTAAAATACACAATAGTTTACAAATATAATTTAGAATGTATGCAAATACTAACCATAATCACTCTTTGATTACCACATGCAAAATTAAATCGAATTAATATGAACCAAACACAGTATATTAAAATCTGCTTTAATCTGCGATTACCACAAATTCATTAAACCGATGACGTTGAACTACAGACCTACAAAATACGAGACTTTAATCATTTGATTACCACAAAAATCGACAGAACTACAATTCGTAACGAATGGACCACAAAAATAATACAGTAACGAAATATACTAATGCAAACTATTTTCCCTTCCAAATATATACGACACAACCAAATGACAAATTCCATTAATCAAAAACACGTAAAAACACGACACAAATTCACTAACTCGATTTAATCCGCTTACGTCTCGAAAAGAAATATACTAATCGGAACAACAAAACGATTTCCCTTCCAAATATACACGACGAAACCAAATGACAGCTAACCAAAGTCAATGAAATTAATCAAACTAACGACACACCAAACTGTCATAAAAACCAAATACAATTAAAACTAACCACATATTCAGGTGTCTTAAAAACAGTATTAAAATCCATCACATATATCGTCCATGTATCCTAAACATCCACATTTCACCCCCATCGGCTCTCAAGACCACAATGAAATCTGAATGAAATATTCTAAACATCGAAACGCAAATATGCACAAACACCTAAGATGGAGCGAAACACAGGCTAAACCAGATGAACTATCTTCCACAAATCACCTAACACCTTAAGAAACAAACTGATTGAATACATAAACCCTTACAACCGAATACAGAGAAATTAATCTAACCTACCCCAAGAGTGTGGTGTTAAATGTGATGCTAAGTGCGGTGCCAATTGCGCTGCTGATTGCGGTGCTAATTGTGGATGTGGTGATAAAGAACCAAGGATACAAATTGTACAATGTCTCTTTAAAGTGCAGTTGAAAAAATAGTCTCAATAAAAAAAAAAAGTGCGTGTATGTTAAAGAGTGCCCTCCATTTCAGCACATAGTTGAAGAATAATATCACTTGTCAGCAGACATCAACATGTTGATTCACAGCCATAGTAACTTAGTGGTTTACGTTAAAAGTTCTAAAGAGTTATTGATAATACTTGTTAAAACCTGTCAAAGAGTTATTGATAATACTTGTTAAAACCTGTCGAAAACTGTTGGAATTAATAGTCTGGTTTGCTACAAGACAAAGTCCCTGCCAGCTAGTGATGTGGAGCAAAGCTCACCACTAGACATTCCTTACCAACACTGTGCGGAGAAGAGGTCGAATACCCGACTCTCTAACTGTAGATCCCCAGAGCACTTTCACCCTGGTCATTAGCAACAATTTAGGGTATATGTCGCAAAAGTGTTTCAACTTCAGTGGTATTTCTCGAGATTCAATTAAATTCCTTTACTTGCAGAGTTTATTCACAAGATTTTCTCAGCTATTTCACTTCTCGTTTTAATTTTCATTACTGTTGATTTTCAAATCATGAAAATTGGGTTAGTGTAAAAACAGAAATAATAAACAGTGCATTTCATGTCGTCGAAAAGATATCATCTTCAGATATACTCAAATTTTGATCAGATGAATGTATTATATATATATATATATATATATATATATATATATATATATATATATATATATATATATATATATATAAAACTGCAAGAATGGATATTAACACTATTAAATAATAAAACAAGTTATTACCTTCAGCATTGATTTTAATTTTCAAACAAACATCCTTAAAAACTATATTTACAATTACAAGTTTATATCACAGTTTTACAAGTTTACAACAAAGTTCACAAAAATATTTTAAAAATTTATAAAGATATATATGTTTTATTCACGATATACAATACATAATACAAACTTTCTGAAAACTTTTTTTTTTTAATTTACCAAAACATTCCTTAAAAATATACTTACAGCTTAATACTATATACTGTAAAACCATTTTGTGTGTGTTAAAATTATACAAACATTCACGCACATTCATACATACTATTATTTAAATTAATTAAAAACTAAAACTATACTAAAGTAATGATGCTTTCTTTGAGTGTCCTCTATGTTACATACATTTGTCACATCCATGTAAAATTTTCGGTAAACACACACACCAGCACCATCAATGCCTCCCATGTAGACTCAAGAAACTTTCATATGACGTTAAGTGATCCCACGCTGTGAAGAGGTTAGTGTAGAGTGAGTAATTCCTGGTTGAAAGGGCATATTGTAGCGGTGTTGTAGAATAACAATGTATTTTCTGAAGAGATACAGGTAACATGGACTGTAGTTTGGGCAAAACAGCAGATGTTGCAGCATCTGTCGTGGTATTGCGGAGCTAGGTGCGGAGCAGAGTGTGATGTTGGGTGCGGTGCTGGCAGATGCTTGGGGGCTAAAGTATTTATGGCACAAAGTGGATTGGGGTGGGAAAAAATACAACAATTATTCTGATATTTTCTAGTGCCCCCAAGGTAAAGTATATATGCCATCTGCCTCAATGTAGTGCTTATCGTGAAAACCTGATAATGCTATCTTTGTCATGCATTCGGTGTAAACTTCATGACCATGCGAACAGAGCTAATATTGGGTCTCCAAAACCCTAGTTCAATTTTCGAGGCATACCCGATAATCGTTGTATCGGAGCTTTTGCAAGACGTTAGACTTTATGTCCTTCACCTTACGCATACACTGCTCATTCACAACAATGTATGTACAAAGTTTGGGACGGAAAACCTGTAAAATGTGTGAATATTAGCCCTGCACATTCGCCTTTCATCACCCCCGTACAACCTTGGTTCTCACATGGGAATTTTTGTAGATTATCGAGTGCATAATAGGAAGTGTCAAACCGTGCCTTTAAATCTAGGGTAATTACTTCATAAACATCATTACAGGCAATTTTGTGAATCAGGCTGTCTGTATCGCAGTAGAGAAGGTGCAAGGATGGTGGAGGAAATTATGTGCTCATGTACTGGTAATGAAACTCATAAAGGGTCAATTTGGAAAGATCAATAATAGCAACACCAGTGTACAAAGGCTTGTTAGATGTAACATAGCTCTTTAACATCTCGATAAGGACAATATTCTCATTGATTATTTGCCTTGCCTTGAATGTATGATGACCTATCAGCTCTGCAGCACCCATGATCATGTCAAAGCTGGTAATGACTCATATGTCCCTTTCCCGGTGGACATTCTGCAATATTTTTCCATATACTGAATTATTCATGAGCTTAAAAACTGCTTTCACGAATTCGTGCACAGCCTGAGCACGTTTGCAATATTAAATTCGATGTACAGTGCCATCCAGGCCATGTATTTCTTCATTCAAGAACATAATACATTTCAAATACTATTATGTACAATTTTCTGTTTTGAATATCAATTCATAATATACATTGTAATTATATAATTATATACCAAACATTGTGTTAGTGTAATGTCCGTGAATGAATGTTGTGTAACATTTTTTATATGTTGCATAACATTTATTACGTTTATAAGGACACTGAGTTATATTATCAATGCCTTGGCCGGGAATCTAACCCAGAAACTAACTTATATTATCCATGCCTTACCCGGGATTTGAACCCGGAACCCCGCACTGTAGTGTTATCCAAATGCACTATGGAGGTTGGCGAAATGAATCAACTATTTTTATGTATGTGTGTTATGTTGGAAAATTATTTATTAAAAATGATACATGCATGCTAGAGATGTACATAACGGAGTTGGGCTGGGTTCAGTTGGGTCGATGTGAGAGGAATGTTTTCAGTGATTGTCGCCGGTAGCCATTCAAGGCTTTCTATGCCCTCGACACAGCTTGTCGGGAAGGCTACAGTGTGTCTGGATATGGACAAACAACTCTCTTTATCAGGTCGGCTCTCGGCTTGTGTGCTGACCTCATGGCAGAGGTTCAAACACAATTCTTTGTAATGTAACAAGTAATATATGTATTTTTCTGGATATAGTATATCAACAAAAGTATTTTAACAAGCAGATAAGTGTGTCTCCCCTCCGTGCACATCTGGCAATAAAAAAGTGAACAGGTTCACTCTGAAACCTCGAATGCAAAGTGTTAGAGATTGTTTTAAATTGTCTTGTAAGGGTGTTATATTACAGATCGATTCACATTGCCCTGTAGAATTGATATATAAAACACTTTAAAATTCTTATTAATGATATTATGACATTTTATAAATTCCATTTGTTCAGGCATGAGTGCACCTTATTATTTTTCTCGGGGATTTCCCTTTTCCTTTAACACACTTGTTCACATGAACGAAACACTTATTTTCGAGACCCTATTTTGTATTAGTAACATATCACTTGTTAGAAAGCCAATCACTTTTAGAAAAAATGGTATACCAAACTTTTAGGAAGTTTTTCTTTATTAATAAGAGTAATGCTTGTTTTCTAAGGAAATGAATGAATTTTTTGTAAAGGGATGAGGTACAATAAAATATATATACAAATAAATTCCTTTTAACACCGGTTTTTAGTTACTACTTTGTTCATGTAAGATTTTTTAACAGTTTGTTTCAAATACATAACATATTAAATTATCAATCATTTCAATATTACACATGCGCATAACACAGCACAATGATATGAGGTCCCCAAAATACAAATCAATTCATTTAAAAACAGGTTGTTTTAAAAAACATAACAATTTTTGCAGTTGTAGGATAATTCACAAATGTTGTACAGAATGTTTCAAGTACATAACAAACATAGGGTGTCTCACAATATCTAGCAAATGATACTCAAACAGTCATTTAAACACAGGTTGTTTAAAAATGCATAACACATTTTATGGGTATATTATGCTTCAAAACTATATACATTTTTAAAAAACAAACATAAATATCAAAACTTACACAAATTGATACATATCACAAGTAAGTATAGGATGTGCCACAAATATTTTAACACGAGTTATAGGCTATTTGCAACTTCAGTAAAGAATGTTTTCATGCATTTCTGTATAATTTCCACTTCTTGAAGTCTACTTTCAAGAAGAGAATGTTTCTTATGCCCTGGTTTTATCCTGTCTGTCTGAATAGACACTTCTTTACGTTCTGGGGAATGTAACACAATACTTTCGAATAAGTCTGGGTATGTCTTGACATAGTGCGAATGTATGTCTTCAATATTAGATGGCAGTGGTATTGTTATAAATAACCTTAAAATTGAATATTCTATTGCAAGGCTCAGTAAATTCACAGAGAAGCCTATTACATCACAAAATTGTACAATATATAGGACTTGCCGTGTTTGATGCTAACAACATAATGCTTTACCAGATGAAAGAACGCCATGTTACTTGTATGCAATCCAATCCTCCACTGAGAACAATTAGTAAGGAACAATGAATTAATAATCCTTCTCCATTATCTTTGCAAGTTAAAATTTGTTTGAGTGCTAAACTTTATTTTTGATAAATTTATTGCTCTGTGTATGTAACACTGTGAAGAAACACCCCCCTGTATGAGATGTATAACCAAACTTTATTAATATCATTGTCACATTCTTCCAAATATCGAAATGGCAAAAAATTATCTATTGCATAAATAAGATGTTTCAAACACTGTTCTTCCTGGCAAAAATTTGTTACAACATGATCGCCCCTAAGCTTAAATTTCCTATCTACTCTGTGCATCCTGTACTGATTTACAAGACAATTCGAACTGTTACAGTTAGTTAAACTGGAAGCAAAACTACATGGTTTATTACATTGTAACAAAAATTCAGACCAGTATGAACATTTGAAATGAATGCCTGAGTTGACAATATGTGAATATGCTATGCTATAAGTTACAGAATACATACTATTTTGAATAAATGCATACTTACAAGTAGGCAAGAACATTATTCTGAATTTGCTACTTCACAAGCATAGACATTACACATTGATGGAAATACTAGACTTACTTGCTCGAAAATAAAGTTGTGGATGTCACCGTCATGTGTTTCCTTCCAACGAACAGTGGTTCCCTGATGAGGTCTGGTGAGTTGGTAGGTGATTACTCCGTTTCCTCGATCTTCTTCCACCTCTTTGGTATGGCTGGCTAACATCAGGTCTTCAAATGTAAACAGTAGTTCACTGTTGGGGTGGAGATACCTCACAGCACAATCATTGCATGCTGTGCCTTCACTAAAGCGAACGCGGAGACTGTAATCGAAAGTGTAGCACCAATGTTCGATATAGTTACAAACTTGAACTTGTAATATACTGTCATAAAGCTTAAAGAGATATCTTTGTTGTACTCTTGGATATGTGTGTAGGCTCAAAGATAGTAACCATGACTGACACTATATTTAATTATTCATTCCTTTATATAGTCTAGCAGATTAGATGTTTTTGCTTTGAAAGGCTCTGCATCCCCACATATCACAGGGAGATGATAATTTTTGGTTACCTATTGTTTCTTGTTGTCACATTGTTCGCTGCACACTATAGGAAAAGAACAGTAACAATCCTCCTGCATTATGCATTCAATTTATGTGCATGATATGCATTTTGCAATGTATTTAGATAAAGCATCAGATACTAACACATTCCCAGTGCAAGGTAGCATACTGTCAGGACACAAATTATACACAGCACATCATTTCCATAACAAATGTCTAAAACTTTTAAAGTATATGTTGGAGTAAGTATTGAAAAACACAAATATTCTCCATTATACAATTTGAATCTGTAGTGGACTATCTTGTTCAACTCGAAACCACACTCTTCTGTAGCCTGGAGTAATACTAGCATAGTGAAGTGTTGAATCGAACATCTCCATTGTAACTGACATTCTGGAATATGTTGGTTCCTTTATATAATTTTTCAAAGGAAAAAAATTTCCACACTTTGCCAGAAGTGTACCACCAAGTAGGTTTAAACATCATCTGGCAATTTTAATCTTTTCCTAATGTCATCTTGGTTAAATCGAATTTACAAACACAAACATTTCTCTGCCACACCTCGCAATCCCACATACCACAGGGCGACATTTTAATTCTGCTACTTCCTTGCATTTGCATGTTGTGTCACTTGTTATTACATGTTTCAGTTCACAAAGTGGAGCTGTCATAGAACAATCTACGTGATTTATATTTTATTTGTCTAAATCATGGTTCCTCGGTTATTTCTCCCCTTCTGGCTTTTAAATATATGTCCCAAGAAGAACAGAGCAGTTTGCTGTTGGGTCGTATGTAGAAAATCGAGCAGTTATCTTGTTCAGAACACAATACTCGTTCTTTGTAGGTATCTCCTCCTAAACATTGTGAAAAGTTCTAGTGTTCATCTCTGTTGCCCATCTGTAATTGGGAGTATAGGTTGTTTAAAGACTTGAACCACACTCTCTTGTAACCTAGTAACACTCTTGTACATCTGCTCTGGATTGAATGTCTCCATTTAAGTTTTTGCAGATCAGAACCTGTAACGAATCATTTTTCTAAATTATTATATTTACATGTAGGTAGGATGTTGATACAAATACTATCTTAAAGTTTCAATTTTGCATTGCGAGCAAAACTTTTTTTTATCAAAAGTGAACAGTGTTACATTGTTAAACTAACGAATTAATGCTTGAACAGTCATGATAATTTCTCATGTTTAAAATTCCTGCATTTGTAAAACTTTTTAAAATTTCTTTCTGCATTTTTCCAAGTACGTATACGGGATAGTCTTAAAGAAGTGCATAATTCATGTACTGGAAATGGTCTTCGTAAGCTATAACACCAGTGTCCCATTTCAAATCATGTACTTTGTACATTTGATGCCAAAACACCATTTTCAATTCTGGATTTAAAGCAGACCAAGGTTTGGAAGATTTGAAACTTAATACTTAACATTAATTCTCATCAGTCGCATATGAAATGGCAAGTTCTTTAGTGATAAAACACTTGTTGTAATGGTTTTCAAATCCTTGGGCATAGCACATCATGATTAGACTGTTTCAATCATAGTTATGTTAGAGTTTAACATTTGCGTCTATTTACATAATATTTTTACGAATCTTCGTCCATCCCTTAGTCACATCTTGGTATCTCTGGGTGGTTATTAAGATTCATTACGTTTTGCATTCTCTGCAACACACAATCTTTTCTATTGTGTTTGGTTGATTGAAAAAGGGTGGTGAAGCATAAGGGCAATCTTCACCACAAGGCAAATATGAGATTATATCCACATTGCCCTTTACTTCCTCTGAGAGGAACGGATACACATGTTGAATTTCGTGTGATGCAAAGGTTATTAAGAATGCTTTAGGAAGCAGTGAGAGCTGGCTCTCAACATCTAGAGTTAAGAGCATTTTGCTTTGTCCATAATGTAAAATCACGTTAAACACTCTAACACAGTTCTCATCACAGGAATCACAGCAGTGAGCATTGTGCATATTACCTGTTGCAGCTTGTTGATAGGTGTATGCTTTGAAGATGGTTGCAGTATGTCTTGAAGAAGCCTGTTGTTTGATGTAGTACGTCTAGGTTAAATTGGTTGATTGATGTAAACCTCACAATGGTACATCCCCAACACGATCTGACCTCGAAGACGCGAGCAAGTACAGTGAACTAAATTGGGGGTACCGACGCGTAAGTTTTCGAGATGCTAGAGGCGTTCTGCAAATTCAATTTTGCGACGGTACAATTCACTGGCTATGCTGCTACGATGAGTTCGAAGGCTGTTACATGCTGAACACACTAACGTGCGGATACAAAAACTGTTACGTGCACAACTCTACGCTTCCGTGTTCGCTGGAGGAGTTGGCAAAACAAAATTGCTACGTTCACGTAAGCAAGGCAAGAACGTACGAAAGTGTATTGTACGAACTGTTCCGAGAAAATAAAAATAATAACATAAAATGGCTGGAGAAAATCGATGGACGTAACCACGACGGGAAAAGACACGGATTTCCGGACGGGACCAACTGCACGCCGTATGCATGCGAAGTGCACCTAGGTTCGAGGCCGAGACCTTTCACCAAGTCTTCTCGCAACGACGGGGCGCGTCCAGGCGACAAGTTTAATCCAGAGAAACAACACACAAAAATATCTCCTCTACTGCACGGCGTAACCTACACGGACCAGCCGTCAGCTACCGTGACCGTGGAGAGATGTGACGAAAATGTTCACTCCCTCCTCCTCGAAAGAAGAATAATCCATGGTAAAGTGATTAAATTAACAGCGCAAGATTGTGATAGTGACGATTGCGCGGTTCATACGTGCCGTCCACAAACAAAGTTCCCCACAAACATTGGACATTTAAAAAAAAAGAAATTGAGGACGAAAGACGTACAACCAAGTACGACAGGGAAAATTGAGAAATTCACGAAATTAAAAAAAAAAAATGACAAACTCTTCAATGTATTTTCGGAACGGTGTGACGGTGCTTGGCACAGTTTGGAGGTTACAACGCCTTCCAACCCATGGCCAGAGGTGCTTGTGTGTGTTTACGCATACGAGCTTTGCTCTGTCTGTAGAAGAAGCCAAGTGATGAAAACATCCCATTCCCCCCGTAATATTTTTGTGTTCAGTTGAAACATACTGTGTAAACATCATAATGCCTAACGTGATTAATAGTATGGAGGGGAAAGAAAAGTATCATTATCCATTAACCATCATTATCTCATAATTTTTTCTTCTTTTTTTTTCAGTAAAATGTTCGTTAAATATATATTCATCCTGTAATATTCATGTTTACTAAGTTTGTCAGTAAATATGTTTATCGTGTAAAAAATAACTTTATTTTCGAGTGGTTTGAGTGTAAATACTATATATATATTATATATATATATATATATATATATATATATATAATATATATATATATATATATATATATATATATATATATATATTCTCTCTCTCTCTCTCAATTTTTTTCCAAGTACGATGTATGTATGTATTTAAATTATTTTCTTTCGATTCTTTTTTGTGTACAAGTATGCTGTATCTATATATACGATGTAAAAGTATGTATTCATATTATTTTCTCTCAATTCTTTTTTGTGTACAAGTATGATATATCTGTATATACGATGTAAAATAAATATTTTTATGTTACAAGTACGTGCGTGACATTTTTTTATTCGTAGTAAAAATCATGTTTAAAAAATGGCGAATTATCTCTGTCGCTGCTGCTGCCGTATGCTGGCAGTACAGAGAGAGAGAGAGAGAGAGAGAGAGAGAGAGAGAGAGAGAGAGAGAGTCGGGTGCCGTCCTTGCGTCGTGTGGCAGAATGAAGGTCGCAACGCAAGCACTTCCTCTCTCCGTCAACATTCTTGTTCCCTTTCCGTCTTCACGCACACTTGCATGTGATAGTTAATGTAGGTCAGTTCCATCGTGCAGTGTGCAATTTTATTTCAAGTGGATGCCGCCTCTTTAAATGGCTATTTATTGTAATAAGAAAAAAGTGCGGTAAATTTAAGTGATTTTTTTTCTTAAAATTTGTAGGTAATAGGAACTGTTTAACAAAAAAAAAAACTATTGCGTGTACTTGTCCCGTTCTCCAAGGGAAAAGCAAGTGCAATGTATACAGATTATTTGCTAAAAAAAAAACTTACGTTTCTGTTTACACAGGGAAAAAACAATGAAGTACTAAACACACACACGCACAGTATTAGGTAAATAACACGTAGTTTACTGAACTTTAAAGACACATTCAAATAACATACTAAATTTAAAAATTTGTATAAATGCGTGTGTGTGTGTGTGTGTTTATATATATATATATATCTTTAAATCGAATTCGTTTTACAGTCGTACAAATATCTCGATTGGAATTAAGATTCTTGGTCGGTAGAAATAGTTTCACAAGTCGTTCCATGTCACATTTCACCTCTGTAAGAACACGCACACATTTAGAGACAGTTCTAGGTGAACATCTACAACATCGATACGTAACGCGAGTAATCTTGTTTCAAAGTTATTTTTGTCATTGGTAGGATCAATATCAGAGACTGGCGAGTATTGTATCGGCACAGGCGAGTTCGTCGCTCTGTGAGCCTCTGTTGGTGTTGTTGATTGCACATGTAAAACAGTCGTTTCGGTCGATATACGTTCTCGCTTCTAGCAGCAGTGAACCCTCAGTGATGACATTGTCACATGTAGTCAACTCACCCGTCTGGAAGCCACGAAAGGGCGGCGACTGGGGACTCTGGAAGGGTACCGTCTGGACGCTCCGGCCGGGTGCCGCCTGGAAGGGTGCCGTCTCAGTGCTTCGTAAAGACGTCTCCCGTCGCGATGTTGGACGCTGCTATAGGTGCAGCACTGGATACTACCATGGTCTCCGGTGGTGCAGTGCCGCGCCGTCCTGAGATGGAGGTATCCGCCTGTTCGAACAACTCTCCCGCCGCAATTAGGAGGGTGTCATCACACTCGGACCAGAAATCAAGCAGCGACATGGCGAAGATGGGTTCCAGCTAATGTCCATAGCCACAGCACAAAAAAAAAAATCTTCGACGCCGATACGATAACGAAATCACTTGTTGGCTGTAGGCGGCGGCCTCGAAAAAAAATGGCGCATCTGCTTACACGTGTCACACAAGGGCACAGCATCCTCGTCCTTTGGCACCACGTCACCCCGTTACTTCCCCCGACACGCCTCGCACCATACATGGGGGTGCGATTGCTGAGGGTCCTAGGCTCTACTTCGTAACAATTACAGCCCGTGCATAGTGCGTACCCTCCAAAACACGTCAAGCACTTTGTAATATTCACCGACATACCTTTCACCCAGTGGCGGCTGGTGACTTTTGAAACTGGGAGGACTGTGGCGATCTTAACTCATATCATTACTAATATAATTTTTTTAATAGGCACGATGATAAATATATTGCATACGACAGGCTTAAGTAAGTGTAGCTTATGCAGCTAAATACCAAAAATAAGTGTGGTTGTTTGAAGAAAAATGTATCATCGCCCGATTTGTAATGGTCAACATATTGTGGCCGCTTGTCCAGATCTAATCACTACCACATGTATGTATTTGTTTCAAGTTTGTTTAGGTTATATGCCTTCCAACCAGTACCTACATGGTGTGGTACATCACACGAGACGACGAGAGATAACATAATAATACCAATTGTACCATACTAATGATGATAATAACTTAAATATACTAAAACTAATATTTTTAAAACCAAATACTTATTTACATAGCCTACAGTACATACAAAATTTATGTCAAATTTTAATTAGAGGATGAAAGTGGCATATCTTTATTAATATGTTTGTAAAAAAAATCCATTCGTCAACCTTTACGGGCTATCTAACTCGCAATGTATATTCACCTTACCAAGCAATGACAATTTTATGGCATTTTTTATGTTGCGAACATGATTTATGTTCTTTTAACTTTGTCTCCCGAGTGTTTTAAATCTTTTACCCCATTGACAGTCCACGCAAGATCGTTAGGTTTCATTAGCAAAAAAAATTAAACAAAACAACACATTTCCAACTTCACACCTGCATAGCCAATCCCCGAAATTGTATGTCCTTACGTCGAATTCTCTCGTATACAAACCATTTACTACCTTAGCTTTGTGGTTGAATTATCATTAACTGTGGCCTTGCTGGTCCCAGATTCTGTAGCTCTAGTTTATTCTCGTAATTGAAAATCTTTGTCGTAATAAGGTTTAAAATGTTATTCGCCGAATTAACAATTATTTACAAGTTTACACAACACGACATTAACAACAATTCAACCCTACTTCTGACCGATGCTCATAGCTCATCATTAATTAACGACAAACTTATTCAGAATATTACACACTATATTTGAAGCTCACGCGAGTTTGAATGATATCTATAAATAAAAAATATTCGAAATAAATACAAGCATTGTTGAGAAATGTGTTTAACGACTGCAAAAGAGTGGAGCGCGTAAGTGTGCTTACAAATCATGTAGTTTTGGTATCTTTGTCAAGTTCCAGGAAACCATTTTTTTGTTTGACGCGCCCAGCTCTCTCCTATTTACAATATGCGATTGGCTGAAAAGGGCCGAGCCACTGAAGTATCCCCCCCCCCCCTTTACGGTCATCTCTCTCTCTACTAGCTCTACCCACTTCGGGGTGAAGAATCTGCCGTCCCACCACTCGACATTTCCAAAAACATTTCTCTCGTGACAAGAGTCTCGTCCATCTCAAAAACATTGGCTGCGAAATAACCTCCGTATTCGTACGCAGTATTATTTACTGATTAGCAGATAAGTAGAGGTATGCGTTCTGAGATTTTATTAGGAGGACTGCGCCCCGCAGCCATACCTCAGCAGCCGCCACTGCTTTTATCGCCCGATACTTTACAACAATGACGCATCAACGCCCAAACTAAAGCTTATAAGTGAGGGTCCAAGCCCCCCTTTCCTTTAATGCTCTATATACTCCCACCAAAGCCTGCTTGTTTGCTCACGAATACAAAAAAGTTACCTATAAACTCAACTTTATTTCTAGATAGGGAAGAGTCCTTAATTAAGTGGACGTACTAGTTCGCTTTTTTTTTAACCGTATACATATTGTTTACCATTAAAGTATTAATATGTTATCGACGAAATTCTGCAAATAGCCAATAGCGACGTAATGGTGTTGAGGGGGGGGGGGGGTCACAGGCAGGTAAATGGAGTGGGGAGTGTTCCCCGGCATAATAGCCACGTCGCATCTTCCAGGAGAGAGGATACTGACGAAACCGCAGCTAGCCGCCAGGAAACACGTATTAATTCTAGCGGAAGGGTTTTTTTGATCGGTTTAAAGTAAATGCGTGACAGGGCAGGACCGAACGGATGTTGTGGAGAATTACTTTGCTCAAGCTTTTCCTGTTTCCTGCTGGCCATCCAGTGCCTGATGGCCCGAGAGGGACTCCTTTCGTTCCCGCCGGCCAATCCTTAAGATAAAATTTATTTTCAAACTTTATTTATTTAGAAAAAAAAATACATTAAAAGTAGTAAAAAACATAAAAATACACAACCTAGTCAGTTTTGATATACATCTATATTTTATTTACACGAATTACAAACAAACTACAAATGCGACACTTTTATTTTTTAGAAATTCAATCAACCAGTCAGAATACGTTCGTAAGAAATTAGTAACAGTCTTTGACGTCCGATCCGGCGCAGTAGAACTGGAATCGCCGGAACTTCTTCTTCTTCTTCTACCAAGTTGAGGTCAGCTGCGGACGAACCCATGTCGGCAGCGACTGTAGCAGGTGACGTCACACGTGGATGTTTGCGGGGACGCGCTTCACAGTCCGTTGCAGGTCCCCTGGAAATTTTTTTTCTTATGCATCGTAGGAACGACACGACGACAAGACCTTCCACGTTTAGTGGAGACAGTTTGGGCCGGCACGTCGTTGGTGATATTTTTTCCCCGACATACACAATTTGGTGTGGAACCATTTGGTACGGAGCCATTTGGTGTGGATAAATTCTGTGTGGAGCAGTTCTGAGGGGAGCAGCCCTGGGCGGAGCAGTCGGGGGCGTGAGTTTCGATGTTCGTAGAGTCACCTCGGCTCGAAGTTACTGCGAATTCTAGAACCTGGTCCACTGTTGCTGGAAGAGGTGTATCCGGCTCAATGTGATGAACCAAGCTATTTCCAGGAGTGCAGCATGTTATTAACTGTTGCGCAGGTTCGTCCGAAGTCGTCGAATATAGTCAGTTGTCCCGTCCATCGCATTTTTCTTCATAGGTAAGTAACGACCCAGACTCCCAGCACGAACAGGCGAATTTAGAGTCGCCCGAGAATGACAGGGCGTACAAGTTTTCCGGGTGAAAGGGTGACATCTTTTTCCCTCGGTGATTCGTACTCGACTAGCGAATAATGCATTTTAGGGTTCTATTTATATGCATTTTTTTCGTGCCGTGAAATGACGTCATATTTCACACTGCTAAATATATAAATATATATCAAATATGTTACATCTTTGCACATACCACTCGTAAAGTAACTGTATATTTCTCAAAGCGCTCACCAAAGAACTGGGATCAGGTTCTTTCCTTAGTTTACGAAGAAAAGGACAGCCATGTTCACGCTGTAAGTCGATAATCTCCACTTTCGCAAATTACTCGACCCCCCCCCCCCCTCTCCGGTTCAAGAAGCCTTCCAGATTACAGTACATTATTACAACTGAAACGTATGTACCCACAATTTACATATATATGTACATATTTGACGTGTGTGTGTATATATATATATATATATATATATATATATATATTACATACACACACACACGTAAGTAATTAACTGATTATTTTTACTAGGCCGGAAAAACAATCATACTGAACAATCCTGTCGTGGAGTATCAAGCAGTAGGCAAGCGGTGTTTACAGGCACATTTTCCTTGGCGATTATCTCGATGCGGAAGTCGACCCCTGCCATTCTGCACGCGCTCATTTTGCTTCGATGTATCGAATACTAATTAAGGTGCCACGTCTCGGAAATCTTCGGGGCTCAGGACGGGATGCGCCTCGCGTCCGTAGTACGAAGATTGAAATTGCGAATACATATAATATGCCAGCAGGTACTGTCCATTTTCAAAGTTTGCGTTCAAATCCACGTACGGGTAGCCTTCACTATTCAAAATTATCTTTACGTTTTCGACCTGGCAGTGGTCGAACGTAGACTTGTCGACTCTGATACTATGCTGTTTGTTCGTCTGAAGCCCCAGTACGGCGTAGCGTGGTTTTTCCGTTGTGGACGGCGTCTTCACGACCCAGTTATTTCACGTGGCGGCGGACAAGGCCAGGCAAGTGACCAGGCTCCAACTTCTGAATGCTATTTCGATCACTTTGTCTTTCTTGGCATAATTCAACAGCTTGACACGTTCACGAGTCCTCGGGGTCACGTGTGGGACGAACCATTCCATGGTGCCCAAAGTAAGGTAGACGGGCTGCGGGTTTTCTCCTACTCCCAACACAGCATCCAAATGCGATGTGGAAAGCATTATCACCAGCTCCTGCTTCGCTCCTATTATTATTTTCTTATAATCCTCGGCAAATCCCAGGAGCATGGAGAGCAGAACGCACACTTCGAACCTGCCTTCATCGTAAATGAGAACACTGTAGGCATCTTCGATTCCCCAGCCTGCCATCTTGGCTACGTGTAGATGACTAGACGTGAGTGATAGGTAATTTTTTATCGATGAGGTTATTCCCACATCACGAGGCTGGTCGATCGCTAAGCCATTAATCTCGTACATTACTCGCTCGAAAAGGTGCAGGAGTCCATTTCGTACCAACTTGGTGGTAGTCGGGTGGGTCCCGTCCACCTTCGTTAGCCTGTCTCTTATGCGCGCAAAGGACTGGCTAGGCAGGGTGTAAATATCTTGTCGCTGTATAGGTATTCTAATCTCCCTTCCGAGAGCGAAAGGTCCTGCAAGATACGGTTCGTAACAGTGCATTTCGATTTTATCAAGTTTATCGTCGAATTCTAGGCGCTCATCCATGTCTAGAATTTCGTCTGCCATGTCGATTTACTTTTAATCCAAATTAGACACGGAGAAACTTTGCGTTTTCAGGTGTTAGCGCAACAGCTTACTGAACGCGGGTTCGATGTACTGCGTGTTTTTATACGTTTTCGTCTTCCCAGCGAAATTTAGTCCCATCGTTTCAGGTGTAATCGTAGCGTAATTTCTTCGTTTCTGAAATTTATCAATTCCTGGTTTTGGTCCACGATCGAAACAGTTACTTCGTGGACTCTCTTTGCAACGATCGGAACATAAATGAGCGTTCTCGGAGATTTTGCGATTTTATATACAGTACCTATGGTGGGAGTAAACTCCTAAATAGTACTGCTAGGTTTCCCATTCACGTAACTGCAACTTGCCAAGTTACAGTTTATCCGTATGATGACTGGAAAGATGTTTACAGTTCGCGACGACTCATGTATAATTCCCACTTCCTACACTCTGGCTTCGAACCCCAGCATTGGTCCGATGGCATCCGGTTCTGTGAAATCTGTAACTGGGGTGCAAAGCATTTCAGCCTTCAAGGTATTCGGATTCCCGTGCAGTTCGAATGCAATGTCGCGCGGTAGCGATTTCTTTATGAAGTATTCCGTATCCTTCAGCACGTATGTTCCGGTGGGAATGCTGATTTCTTTCGCTTCTCCTGCCACTATGTACGGAAATGTGGAATTCACGTTTTCTTCTATGTTGGATATGGAATAGTAAGTTTGAAAGTCTACTATTCCCCACACACACCATTCGCCCTCCAGCTCCAAGGGAGGGTAACAGCTAGCCCTCAGCTCGGACGTTTTACCACTCACAATGATGGACATCGACATAATGATGAGATCAGTATGGCTGACACAACCCTTTATATACCTCACGAATTATGTTGATTTTTTTCCTCCACAGTTTATCACTATAAACCACGATCGAAGCGCAGGCCCAATTGTCCACAGTTCCGCGTGTTGGGCATCTGCTTAGTTTCGAGCAGGTACTCGCGCATTACGAGCGGAGGGCGTAAATTCCCAAAACTGTCGTAGTATACTGCTTGTTTGCCGTGTTTTACATAAGCTACCCAGTGCGTGCTAGGTCCGGCTGTCGTGTCCAGATTAATTATGGCCCACTCATTACATATTGGTTTAGCGGGCGAAGCATCTCTCGGAAACCATCCTCTAAATTTAGGTATTTTCCATTTGCGTGCAAACAGTTCCAAATCCATGTTCGTCAGTGGACGTCTAGGCAGCGTCACTTTGATTTCCTGCTTCGATTTTTTTCACTATTTTCTTCCTCCCATCCCTCTCCTCCTTCTCCTCGTCCTCGTTACGGGTGGCGAATAAAGAGTCCATTGCCATTTTTTTTACCCATGGTGATAGCTTCCAACTATCTGTTATGGCTGCGGGTTTCCTCTACCTGTTTTCGATCATTCGCAGCTCGCTTCACGGCACTAGCGATATTCGTGACTGCCCCGGCGATACCGACCAGAGCGCCAACTGCAGGTATCAGTGCGGGCAGGAACCCTCCTACCTTTTTCTGCTTCCCTTTCCTTTTGGTCTTTCGAGGGTTGTCCTGCGAAAACGTTTTGCTTGTACGTAATTTCACGCCTAATTTCACCATGACTTTCATGATGTTGGATAAAGAATCTGCCTAGTGTTCAGATCCTTGTTTAGGGGAGTAGCAATGTCGGTTTTTTTTTTTTTGCTAGCAAATAAATCTCATCCAACGCGTCGATAACTGTGTCGTTTATCTAGCTTGGTTCCACAAAACAATCTGGTAGGCACGATGATCCCACGACTGGATTTCGTTGTCTTCACCTCACGAACAATCGAATTAAACTGACCTACAAACGATACATATTCTTCTTCTATACTTTGTTTCGTCCTATATCCCCATAGTTCCATCGCTCCATCGCCCTATAGCTCCATCGCTCCATAGCTCCATAGTTTCATCGCTCCATCGCCCCATAGCTCCATCATCCCATGGCTCCATCACCCCCTAGCTCCATCACCCCATAACTCCATAACTCCATAGTTCCATCGTCCCATCACCCCATAGCTCCATCGCCCCATCGCTCCATCACACCATCGTCCCATCGCCCCAACGATCTTTCGCAATCTTTCGGTTTGTGGCCTCCGTACATTTGTATATAAATTACATTCGTTCACCAACTGTATTATACATATATATGTTTATATATGCAGTATTGAATATCAGTCATTTGTCGTATGGCGCATGTCCGATGCTAGTTAAAACGTATAAATATGATCGTTTTATACATTTCCGTTTCAGTATCATTTTAGACTTGGAACAGTACAGACGTAAAAAAATGTCAATGATGATGCATCTGCTGTGCCGCTTCTGCGGTAAAGAACTCACAGCTTTGCGGAATTTATGACGACATGAAATTATGACCTGCGGAATGAAAAGTTCTAGTGTGACTTTTGAATGTCAATTCTGCCATAAGACATTTTTCTAGGAGTGACGCGTTAAAGACGCATTCTAGAACTTGTAGCACTGGTTCTCTGCAAGTACAATCGGCGCCATCTGTTCCAGAAGATCACAGTGGTAACATACGGATCGCCAAACAATATGTTACTCTACCCATACGCATTCATGCTGAAGATGAAACTATCCCCCATGAATCACGCCACGGTGCCCTGTTGCCTACTGGTGTGCGAGGTCTGATTTGTGGCCCGTCGGGTTGTGGCAAGACATGCGTCCTACTGAGTCTGCTGAAGGAACCGAATGGGCTTCGGTTCGAGAAAGTGTGCATTTATTTTAAATCGCTCCAGCAACCGAAATACCAACTGCTGACACGAGTACTGCAAGCTGTTGAAGGTATGATATATTTACCATTCAGCGATAACGATGACATCGGTCCACCGAGTGAATCTCTTCCAAACTGAATATTTGTCTTCGACGACATTGCCTGCGAAGAACAAACTTGCATTCAGGAGTATTTTAGCTTGGGACGGCATGCGTACGTGAACTGTGTGCGCCTCGGCCAGACATATTCTCGGGTACCCAAACAACTACTTCGTGATAATGCTTATGTGTTTGTGATGTTTCACATGGGCGACACTAATTTACCCCGCGTTTACGACAAACAGGTCAATACGGACGTGACATTTCCAAAATTCAAAAAATGCGCATTTTTGACGATCATAAAGGACTGTCCACTATATAATGGTAGGTACAGGCGTGGGTTCGATCAGTTTATCCTAAGAACACAACGATGAGTCATGGCAGCATTTCCAAATTTGGCGACATCAGTCGCCACGATGACCACGAATTTGGCCAAAATCGCTTCCCTCCTGCATATAGAGAAGACTCGTCTCTTATCGGTTGAAAATTGGAAAGTGTGAAGAACAAAGTGGTTGAGGATTTGGTAGCTATCGACCAACACATAGGGGGAGCGGAGGCTCGGATAATAGACTTGATCAACGTACTGAATGTGCAGAGACGAGAAGAATTGAAGGAGTTACAAAATGTTTTACTGTCAAACCTAGCTACGAAAACCGATGTCGGGACACCTCGATAAATAAGTTTCGGGGGGAAAAACAACCCACCCTGAATGATTGACTCCAAACAAAGGGGGGTGTGCGTGTATGTATATATATGTAATAAAAGTCTTTTCCACTCAGTGAACGATGCATAACTGAGCCGAACTGGTGAGCGAACTTCAGCGAGCGATCGAGGCGGTACGGGCCAAATACTTACTCGCAAAAACTAACAGAATGTCTATTGAGACTCGAAGGGAGGAGGCTCTCAAACCTATTACCCTCCGGCTAGATGAAATTAGAAAAAAACCGAGTGACGATGTCCGCGTTGATACCAAACGTGATATCAAGGTGGAAGAACAGACCTCCACGCATGAACGGAAGCAAAGTCCGGAACTGAACGAATCGGAAGGTGCCATCACGAGCGACGAAGATGATTGCCACTGATCGATTTACTACGTGCACAGGAAAGGAAACGAACCCGGGAGCGTGGACCTGAGTTGGGTACTCCTCTATCTCATTACATCGCTTCCTACTCTGACCGTACTGCAGACCAGACTTATGGTTTGCAGAAAAGTGGTGGCAAATGGTTTCTCGGAAACAAGGAAGTTTTGTTTTTACCTCGAGATGTACTGCAGATCGGCAAGCGCAAGGTGAAGATCACGCAGGGGTTGAGCGAACTTCTGTTTCGCAGGCGACCCGGGCACTACTCTGAATCAGATTTGCGCAAGTATCGCTGCTTGCTACAGTCCAGTCGTGCTCATTATGCCGAGAATAACCCCTCAACGCGATGATTTAAGGATGTGACGCACACAAAATTTCCCATTATCGCTGAACTGTTTCCCAAGGTATGTGAAATTGACGGATCGGGATTGACTCTGAAATTGGAGAGCGGAGAAAAAATGTACTATCAGTATTGGAACGATCCGAACGAGTTGGTAGATGGGCTGAGACTTTTGGTCGCTTCACAGTCTGCAGGAAACCGCCCGCACACCAACGAAATAATTTCCATCACCGAAGAACTCTCAGAGGCGGGCTACGTTTCGAGATGAACAAGTATGCAGTTGCCGACGAGTTGCACAAATACGCCAGGATAAATTACCCACGAAGAAAATACGTCATGGAAGGGTTGAACGATACTTTCCAATCTGACCTGATCGAGATGCAAGACTGCTCGTGCGAATAAATGCTACCGGTACATTTTGACCTTGATTGATACCTATAGCGAATTTGCCTGGGCGACATGCGCTGTTGCTTCGTTAAAAAAAATAAATAAATAAATAAACACACATTCAATTACGTTTGTAAACCTTAGTATGTATTTGTTTGTGACTGCTCTCATCTGTCTCTCTTTTTTCCTACAAAGTGTACTTCCAGTCAGTATACCTTTACGATGTAGCGACTTTTAAACATATATATGTATGTATACCAGCCGTGTATTTTTTTAACCACTGATACTAAATATTTTCTTTACCAGTTTTGTTTTTTAAACAAAACATTATTTACAATATGGTAAAGCTGGAACAAAACATTGTCTTTACTAACAGTGTTTGTTTGAAACGTCGAAACAAACCCATTTTTTTTTAATTACGTGAGCAGGGTGTAATATGAGATACAAACATTTTTTTATTAAGCTCCATCTATTTATTTACACACGCATTACAATACTGTTCTGTTCTACATACGTAGCATATGAAGATTCTTCTCCTCGTCAGTAATAAACACAATGATTTTTTTCTTTCAGTTTTGAGGTCATTACATACACTTAATATTGTTTTACATGTGCCACGGATTATCACACATCCCGAGCCTTAATGGTCGGACATTACTCGATGCACATCGTCCATTTTCACAGTCGTGAAGCCATGCTACATACTTCTCTACCAGCTGCCCGAACGGAGGACATCGTGGTTGTTTTTGTTTGTAGAGGTCTACAATTTCCGTACCGGCAGGACACACACTGCGCATCGCTGACTCTTGGCGATTAACGTACAAAGGGTGTCGTGTAATTATGGCTTCCTCCAACGCTTTGTGAATGTCACCGTACAGAATATTTCCATCGTTCCACCTAAGTCTAAGTCCGTGCACCTGTTGCTGTTGGTGGCATGCCTGTTGCGTGGTGTGGCCGAGGTGCTCCTCTTGGCATTGTGGTAAAAACGCAAACACTTTGGTCTGCTCGTCGTCGTCGCTGTACGAGATGCCAATCTGCCTGATGAAGTACGAGTCCAGCGTGCGAAACCCTTGGATGTTGCAAAACATTTTTTTTTCTTCTTCGCAGACACTATACGTTTTTTTTCACAAATGTTATTTCAGACTGTGTTCACTCGTGTTCTGCGCTAGCTTCCTCGTCGCTGGGTACTGCTTGCCAGTAGAAGACTTGTACGGAGTCTTCCACGGGGGAGTTGGTCGCTGCCAGGGCCGCCCTGCGTGCCTCGCACCAGCTCCCTGCGGTGTGGCGTGTCGGGAACTGAGGTGGTGGTGCAGCCCTTGGAACACTTCTTGCACGGGAGGCAGTCCCGTATGTCTTCGCCCAACTGCAAGTAGGCTGGCAAATACTTGAATACTGTAGAAATGTCGTACGGTGTGTACGTAAGCAGGAACTCTTTCGGCAAATACGGTAACTCGTCCCACTTTTGCAGGACACTAGGTGATCGTACCCTTCCGAATGCCAAAATGCCCGAAAGGATTTTATGACCGTTTGGACAACATGCGTACATTTCTAAGAGCGAGGTGCAACTGTTTCCCGGAAGTTCTCGGGTATGCGCCTTATAAATATAAAGCCAATCGAAGAGATTGGAGGGGATGGAACTGCGGTGACTTATTAGCCAATGAGAATCATTGGATCGAGCGAAAAGTGAATAATTAGCAAATTGGATAAATTGGAGGAACGAAGTTTTCCGAAGATACCCGATTCAGTCATCCAATCGGGAGGGTTGCCACGTGGTGGGGATGGAGCAAATGTGACTAATTAGCCAATGAGAAACATTGGCGCGGATCGAACAGAGGTGAGTAATTGGTGGAGGGGATGGAGCAAAGCGACTAATTAGCCAATGAGAATTATTGGTGGGGATCGAACAGAAGTGGGTAATGGATGGAGGGGATAATTGTGCACTTAAATACACATTGCAAGGCTGGAGTCGTGGGGGTTAGTCTAACGAACGTGGGCGAACGGGCGTGAGAGAGGCAGTGACATACATAAGTTTTTTTAAATATAAATTTTTTAAGGATTTTTTTAATAAAAATTATTTTAGGAGAATTTTTAGGGAAAGGGGGAAATTTCGAGGGTAAAAAAGGGGAAATGGCCACCGGGGTTAAAGACTTTTTAATTAAAAAAATTTTTGAAATAAAATTTTATAAAAATAAATTTTTAATGGGATTTTTGTAAATTTTTAAAACGATTTTTCAATTACATTGTTAATAAGAATTTTTTATAAATTTTATAACGATTTTTTTCATTTAAATGTTTTAATAATAATTTTTTTAGAAGTTTTTGCAATTTTTTCGGTTTTTGGGGTCAGAGGTCACTGGGGTCAGGGCCAAGGTCACGGGTCAAAGGTAATCAAAGGTGAAGGTCAATGACAAACAATATTGCGGACGGGTGACGTAACAAGATGGCGGCCGGGTGAATCCGATTCCTCAATCCCTTATGCCAGACTTCCCATAATCTTACTACTTGGGAGGAATCATAACCGGGAGGTATGCCAGACTTCCCATAATCTTACTACTTGGGAGGAATCATAACCGGGAGGTACAGGTTACAGTGGCAAGTTCAGATGACAACTAAGCTGCAGGATGATTTCCTAAATATTTTACAAATACTAGACTAGACATATCGGAATATTGAAACTACCTAAATTTTAGCTTCGGGTTGCTACCATTAAATTTTAAATTTCTTTCAGCGAAATTTTTTATCTGAATTGAAAATTGTGAATAGAAAAATAATTTCAATTGCTGCTTACAAACATTTTTGTCCGAAAATTTAAATTACAGTTAAAAATGCAGAAGCTCTTGTGATTCACCCAGAATTCAAATTATCTTGGATATCTGAAGACAACTCCTTTGAAACTTCAGCTACTTATTAATTACAAAAATAGCCATTTATTTAATATTGGAGTCGTACTACACTAAAGCTCGTGATAGGTATATCATGGCTGATTAAACTTTTTTTGAAATGAACATTAGAAGATACTGCCTCAAATTATTACTATTTTAACGTCAAAACTGACTGCAGAATCTTCAGTAATGTTGGCAACGGATTAGAACATTTATTTAAATCCATTAATAGTCAGAATTTAAATTGAGGTGTTAAACTGATGGTCAATAAAATTATTTTATTTTTGTTTTATACAAGTTAGAGTAAGAGTTTACATGAAAGCAATCATTATATTTCTGAATATTTCACAATGACACATTCGATGCACTGATAGGTCTACTAGTAATTAAATGCATTTCCACGTCATGCGGTTTCCACGGTTAAAAACTTAAGCAATGATCATAATACTTTAGAAATTAACAGTACACCCACACAATTCTCAAACTCAAATTCGGCCAATGGAAACGTAGGTAACATAAAGAGCGTTATATATAATACGAAAAATATTGAAATCGCGTTAATTCAGTGGTATTTTTTTTCCTTCTAGTGATATTTATTTCTCTTAGCAGCAGGTCAATGCTAATAAATCACGAAATGCGTTGTATAAAAATATGTTTATATGGGCGCGCGCTTCTCTGTGATTGGCTAAACTTAAGACTTGAGAACTGGTATTTCTGGTTTACAAAATTTCTACTGTAGGGCATGAGATTTAAGTAGAAGCAAATCAATTGTGAATGCCTAGATTTGAGCTTAAGTTCCAACGCTTACATATTAGGTTTAAACTACTAGAATTTGTGTAAACCACGCCAATTTTTTTTTTTATTAAATTGCAAAATACTGCCCTGTGAATATAAAGGAGAAACAAAGGAGCAAGACTTGCGAAATGTTTTAATTAATGGCGAAACAAGTCGCTGTAAACGTACTCACTTATAAAAGTTCCGCTCCTCAAGCGAGTCCTTCTCAGCACAGTGACCGAATGCGTTGTCTGTAACAGAGCACACGCGTTTTTAGACACTCAGCGTGATTCTTTCCTTTCAACGAACATTAGTTGCGTAGAATTCAAAGACGTCTCACCATCAAAGCACATCTCCTCCCGGTCATCACACAGGTGTTCGCTGAACAGGCATCCTGAAACAAACAAAATTATTTCGCAAAACATATCACTACAGTTTTTATTGCAGAGAGCATGCGTTTGTGTGAGAGGCAAAAAAAAACACTAATGTGACACGCCGCGCATATAAAATTACACAGTAATCACCAATATCCCACTGCCTCGTGAACAGGTCCACGATGTGACAGAAAACATTTCATCGACGTCTACACCCCGTAATACAAAGACACGACTATGTAAAGTAAAACAAGGTAAATTTATAGTGTATTCATATAGTAACATATCTATTTTTTGTATAAATGGCTGCTATATAATATAGGTCAACACTCAAGGAATTATTAGGCGTTATGCATATAAATTTAGGATATACACATGTAACAGAAAAAAAACACCCTTTACAAACGTGACCACCCAGAAATTTTTATTCATACTGTACACAAAGTATTTGCAGCGGCATTTCAATTAACAGAAATGTCTTGCAAATTATAACATATCAATATTGCAATTTTCTGTGCGTCAAAGAAAACTGTACTATTCACTCTATTAAATATTTTTAGTTGAAATAAGTTAAGCTTTAACTTTACGCAATCATAGTAGATATCAATTAAGCTTCACCAACAAAAACATAAGTTGATAAATTAATTTTTTTTATTTTCAGCTCACCGAACTGCAATGTGCGAGGATGTTACAGAAATCACAGTCCTCAAGAAACGTAAATTGCAACTACAAATCGAACACCATCATCTCCTCGATGAAAAAGCCCGATCAGCAATTAAAATCCTGAAAAGTGTACATACTCAATATAAAGTGTTAATGATGAAGTAGAATCATCACATGCGATAGTGCTGGAAAGTGATTCCAGCACATTGGAGGAATAATGTAAGCGAAATTTGAGGGGAGGGAATAACTACAACAGGGCAATGTGTATATTGCCAAGACAATAGCCTGCATTAGGTAAATAATGAATATTTAAAGTAATTATTGTATCTCACTTCAGTTAACTCTTGTTAGTTCAAAGAAATTCATTATTTCCTAAATACGAGGGTTCTGTGCATGTACCATGTCATCTTCAGTGTGACAGTGTGTTCCTCGTCTTCGCGTTCAGCCTCAGGATCCAATGGTCCTTCATAGAGAAATAGAGATGCATTACGCAGAGTTGCGGAGCATTTCACAACATTTGGAGCAAAACCTGCATTCAGTTTTATGTAGTTCGAACAGGGAAATTTCCTTTCATTATGCAAATCTCATTTTCAGTCATTATTCTTGTCTCTTATGTCTTCTATTGAAATGTGCTTGTACCTCGCCAACTGAAATCCCATGGTGAGAGGGACCTAAACGCCATTTTTCCAATTGATATCTTCCTTCGCCCCAAAAGCATTGCCCGAAGAAATGGTATCCATCCATTTTCCATTCTTGCAGCCAGAGTACTGTTCTTAGGACACAGGAGAGTCACGTATACTTCGACGCCAGTTTGCGTTTACATAGTAAGCCAGATGACACACTTGTATTTCCAATGATGTTGCAGTATCAGCAAACAATTTCCTTAGCAATACATGACATCCCGTACACTTACTAAGTCGCCACTCTTCATTAGCGAACATTGCGGCATTTGTGCGGGACTAACTACCTTTGTTGTGGATATCTAACTAGATTGTCAAATGAAGAAGACACTTACATAATACTAGTGAAACATATTTACAAGTCGATCAAGCGAAGATGCGGTAAAGAATTACAATTCCAGCCATATTTCCACACAGTTCGTCCGAGAATCCGTTAGTAAAAGTGGTTTCAAAGCTTCGACATGCAATTAATATTTATTTAATTTAGATAAACTTATTACAAATTCATATTTGATGCGCATCGTAGAAGTGGGGCCATATAACTTTTTTCTTCTGAATAGAAAACATTATTCCGTCAAAATGAATTATACTACAAATAACGGTTTTTGTTTTGATAAAAGTTCTTCACAAGAACCTTGTTTTCGTGCGTATTTTAATAACATATTTTGCCATCTTTAGTAACTCCACGATTACAAAAAAAAATCTATCCGTAAATGTTATGTTGGTATTTTCCAGGCTTATTTACTTTAAAGAACCTGGCAACACTACCTGTTCAATGAATGGCTACCAAGGTCCACTACTATAGACTAAAGATGTGGTAGATCGATTTTCTATTTATACGCACGACACCAATACAACTGCGAAAGTCACATGGTCAACAGTGATTTTTTTTTATTTTTTACTTTTCAGTTTTTAATAGAGCCACTCTTTTATATGACTAACGTGAATATAATACAACTGCATTAAAACTAGGTCAGATGAAGTGTACCAATATCGAATAGTATAGGCTTTTCACGGTAAAATGAGCACTTTTAAAAGCCCTGCTTAAGATCTACTTGTATACACGTTGTGTGTCCTTCCGCCTTATGTAAAATTAACATTGCCATGTGCCTCATCACTTTCTTCGTGCATTGTTCGAGTGAAACAGTGAAATTTTTATAAAAGCAAATATTTAACAAATCCTTTAATTTTTACACTACTATGCGTTTAAAAAACACATAGAGTGAAAGAAATTATTTAAGTTATCAGAAATGATTGCCGAGCAATTTTTATTCGACGTTAATATACGGAACTACTTTCAATCCATCGTTACCAACTTTGCTGGGCGATTGTCACTCAGTTCGTTCGTTAAAAACATATACAGGTAGGGGCAGTGACTTTTTTCTAAGGTTGATTTCAAAAGTGCTCACTTAATCGTGAACAACCTTTATATATATATATATATATATATATATATAATCTGCTGGTTGTAAAAATTCGGAACATATATATATGCTCTGACGTTTTACAACTAGAAGATAACACGCATTTAGCACTTAAAATTAAGCACAAACCTAATAACTCGTCAAATGTAACTTTTCTATAATCGTACAAATTCTACAAACGAGGTTAAGTCGAGCGATCTACTTGTATGCACATTGTATATTCTCCCACCAAATGAAAATTTTACATTACCACGGGTCCCATCATTATACCCATGCGTCTTCTAAGGGAAGGTATGTAATTATAATAAATTTAAATATTTTACACATTTTCCTGTTCTTACACTTGTGCCCATTAAGAAAAAACAGAAAGCAAAAGAAAACATTTCAATATCCACAAATGTTTACCATGCAATTTTTAATTCAATGTTATGATGGACTTACTTTTCGTCCGTCGTTACCAACTTCACTGGACGCCCAGTGGCATTCAGTGTGCCCGTTACAATGCACGCAGGCATGAGCAGTGACATTTTTCAGAGGTTGATTAACAAGTGCTCACTTGATCCGTGAACAGCCTCTAAAGTCGCCGTAGCCACGAAGCCGGTATTCAGATTAGCGAAATAATTTAAAATCAAGCTGAGCCATGGCCGTTGACACTCGCCACGCTGACTGAAGAAATTCTAGTTTATCACTATTGCCATGCTCACCAACATTTTAGTCATTTGGCACATTAATCAGTTGAATAGTGTGCGAAATAATGTCGACCAACAGGAATATCCATTTAAACTGGGCTGTGAGTGTCGTGTCACAAAATAAATTGGGTATATCTACACCCGTCGAGCGCTATAGTCCGTTCACGGTTTCTTCGGCCTTTTTTAATCAAACCTTTGGAAAATCTCCCCATATATGACATGCTTGGTTGTTTCTAACATATTCCACTTATAACATGCGTTTTATACTTGTCTTCATTAAAGTTACTTTTTTTTCCTGTTAAATTTAAATGATATTCATATGTTATCTATAAATTATAAGGCTTCATTTATAAATAACTTTAATAAAAACAGTGAGAAAACATGTGTGTTGGTAGCGCCTAGTAATAAATAGTGCTTATACAAAATACTGCTACAACAGAGTGCGCACGAATTCGGTGTGTTGTCCCTCTGGTGTAATCTTCCAGACTTAGTTCAACTTAGATTGCACGAGGTGGAGGAATATGCTGGTTGTAGAACTTTAGCAGGGCTTCAGAAAAGGCCGAAGATACCGTGAATCAACTTACAGGCCATTCACGATAAAGTGAGCACTTTTGAAGATCTAGTTACTTTTTTCTTTCAACCAATTTATATCCTTCCACCACTTGTTAATGTAAACCCTGCAATGTGAGTAATAAACACAGTGTATACATTCACCGTAAGTCCGAGGCCACAATGAAGGGTATTTATTGGTTATTATGTCTGATGAAACAGCTTCTAAAGTGCTAACTCGGCCTATAGCAGCTCGAACTACGTGCCGAGCTGTCGTGGGGCGAACATCGTGCTCGTGGTTGCTCTCTCTCCAGGATCTGCCCGCCTCTTGAGGACAGGCGAAGGCGAGGGGCTTCTCCGAGTGTGGCGGGACTATGGCAGCTCGTGTGCGACGACAATTCCGCAACTCGTCGCGTCCCCAGGTGGTGGATAGGGGATCCCCAGGCTCTGGGGTGGCTGGGAATATGCCAATACCAACCCGTTGACCAAATGGCCGGTGCGAGAGCGCCGTCGTCGTGGGACGTCGGGAACTTGGGCGGCTCAGTACGAGATGGCGAAGCGCATCTGCTGGAGGTGGCCCGACGATCAAGGCGGGGAGGGGGATCTGGAGGTGCTGAAAAAATGCGAAGTGTAGCGATCCTCACTGCTGAATACTGCGGGCTGCCGACTGCGGATGCATGGGGAATGGTATGGAATGCATCGGACCTTGAAAGCAGGCCTAGTCCACAATTACTGGTCCGCGGACGCCTGACTGCTGATTGGTGCACGTGACCCTCTGACGTCATAGCTCGCCGTCCCAAGGTCCCATGTCCCAAGATCATTCGTCAACTTCAACTTTCGTCTGCGGACCATGGTCCGCGGACGTGTTCAAGATTGTTTTTGTTTAGATTTTATCGAGCACAAGCGGTTAAAATAAATTGATGGTATTATTATTATTATTATTATTACTCGCTATTTGTTCAAAGCAATAACCTTTAATCTCGTTACAGCGAAAACGAAACTTCAGTAACTAAAAATTCAAAAATCCACTGACTAGAGCAAAAAAAAAAAAAAAAAAAAAACTATATCCAAATTAAGTTAAGTTAAAGCAAAATCAGAACCTACTCATTCGCGTAACTCAAATTAGCAAACAAAATAAAATATGCTCGAAGATGAATATTTACGAGTAATCGCATACAATTTATTGGCGCGCCGATTGGGGTGCACTCTAGTATAAGTGTCTGAAAGCTTAGCTTCGGACGGTGTCGAATTTGGTGCACTCTGGTGCCAGTGTCGGAAAGCTTAGTTTCGGTTGTCGTTATTGTAGACACGCGCGTTGGGACATGTGTCCGCGGACGAGGTAGGTCCGCGGACCATTCAACTGTGGGCGAGTTATTGAGGACTAGGCTTCCGAGATCAGCCAGTGGCTAGCCGCCATCGCCCGCCGAGCACTTTCTAGCGCTCATCTGGTTGATGGAGAGAGGGTGGCTCGCCTGGTGCGTTTCTTCCAGCCTTAACCCGCGGCGTGAAGATCCTGCTGTCAGGGCCGAGAGAACGAAGATGGAGTAGGTGCAATGACTGAGCTGCCCAGCTTCCCGACGCGCTCGCACTAAAAGAAAATCCAACAACGTATTTGTTTGCATATGGCTAAATATATATTTAGTTGCCCTAAAAAATATATATTGGTCAACAATAAAAACCACGAAATTACTTTTGCCTAACAAATTACATGTTTGAATACACAAAATCTCTGTGTTGGGCCAGACTGGCAAATAAATATTTTGTTGAATCAACTGTATGTATTTATTTGGACACTCTTTTCACTGCCTTCGATCGAAAATACAGCTCGAGAGTTTGTATTTTTTGTGACAATTAGGACAGTAACCGTGTTTGTTTGTGCATCTATTGATGCTTAACAATCGTATAAACGCATTAATAAAACAATGCAACAAGAAACTGACAAGTAAAGCTGTAAAACTTAAAATATTTGTTTGCACACGTTGCTCAATATTTGAAGCATATCTACTTAAAAGCTTTCTGGTGTCAACATGTGTCACGTTAGTTGAGATTTCTAAGGCGGAACGTACGCCGGCAGGTGATCTAGGTTCGAAACTAGGCCGAACTTCTATAATTTTTTTATATCGGCCCAAACTGTATAATGTACGTGTAGCCAATTAAATCTTTAGTTGCATCAACCAAATTTTGTTTGATTCAACAAAACTTTTTCCTCAGTGCGACGAGGATCAAGGGTGGCTGGGGGGGGGGGGGGCTGCATTCAATTTGCTGCTGTCAGTATTATTGTGCTGGTTCGCCAGCGCAGAAATATCGACAAGGATGCCTGCGCCCACAAGTCCCGCACCCTCTCTTCTAGATTTTCAACTTCATATTAAAGAGCATGGATTCCACGCCGTCTGTTTCCCGTAGCATTTTCAGTAATGCATGAATAAGTTTTGAACTTCTTTCCTGTCGAGATGTGTTTTTACGGTGTTTATGCCTGTTTTCTCCTCCCCTTTTTTTGACATATCCACAGTTATAGGTACACTTTAGCGTAGCAGTTCATGGCCCCCAATTATGGTCATTGCCCCCTTAATCCCTGTCTGCCGCGATGCAAACTTCCTCTGCATTACTTCCCTTCCTTTTAGGCGTAAGGGGCTCAGTCCTGAGATGCATTTAGCTCCCTTCCCTACCTCGGACTTAACACTTAGTACTTAGCAGTAGGGTAGGTCAGGAAAACAATTCTCAGCTCAAACTGACAGAACCTCCTGAAGCAGCTACACTGAACACTGAAGATTTCCATAATTCCAAACCCCTATAGGCAGTCCACGCTAAAACGAGCCCTTTTGAAGCCCTAGTTACTTTTTCGTTTCAGCCGTGTTTTATAACTTAACCACCATTAAAAATATATATTGCCATGTAAGTAACAAACTCAGCGTGTATATTCCACCTCATTCGGAAGTTAACGTCTAAGACTGAACTAACATATATTTATTGACTATTATTCCAAATGAGAGGGCTTTCAAAAGTGCTCACTTTACAATGAATAGCCTATAACTGTCGTAGAGCCGCTCTAAGTTGCGTCCAACTCCAATCTTGAACGCGGACGAAACTATACATTTCGAAGACACTACACGACAGCAGGCGTCTAAGCAACCTCGCCACATTTATAAAAAAATTACTTTAAACACGCAAGTTTAAACTGACACAGCACACCAGTTTGACGGCCATTGAATTCTTCATTCTTCTGGCGTGTCTATGTTTTTAAAAGAAAATTTCGAAAGTAAAGTACTACTCTAAACCCAACTAGCTATACCTAGACCCAACTAGCTATACCTAGACCCAACTAGCTAAACCTAGACCCAACTAGCTATACCTAGACCCAACTAGTTGTACCTAGACCCAACTAGCTGTACCTAGACCCAACTAGCTGTACCTAGACCCAACTAGCTGTTCCTAGACCCAACTAGCTGTACCTAGACCCAACTAACTGTACCTAGACCCAACTAGCTATACATAGACCCAACTAGTTGTACCTAGACCCAACTAGCTGTACCTAGACCCAACTAGCTGTACCTAGACCCAACTAGCTGTACCTAGACCCAACTAGCTGTACCTAGACCCAACTAACTGTACCTAGACCCAACTAGCTATACCTAGACCCAACTAGCTGTACCTAGACCCAACTAGCTATACCTAGACCCAACTAGCTATACCTAGACCCAACTAGCTATACCTAGACCTTGCACAGCAGGACAGGCAAAACGACTAAACTATAGGCTGTTCACGATTATATGCGCACGTTTGAATTCGACCTATGAAAAATGTCACCGCCCCTACCTGCAAACATTTTAACGGGTACGCTGAATGGCATGCACTCGGTAAAGTTGGTAACGACGAGGAGAAAGTAGTTCCGTATCTTAACGACGGATTGATAAAGTTTGGTAATCATTTGCTATCACTGAAATAACTTATTTTGCTTTAACTTTTTTTCCTAACGGAGATAAATGCAAGAAGGTGAATATTTTTAAAATATTTACTTTCCTAATAATTCCCCAGTTTTACTTGACCGCAGATGAATGAAGTGATTAGGCAATGTTAATTGTATATATAGTAGAATAATACATAACGTACATGACAGTAGATCCTACGGGAGGGCTTTCAAAAGCGCTCAGTTTACCGTGAACAGCCTTTGCGAACTCGTATTTACGTCAGAAAATTAGCCACAATGCAATGAGGTAAGCACGAGCTCGTAGCTCAGTCAGCCCTGCAGAGTGAAGGTCAACAACAGCTATCGGCGACGTTGGACTGTTAATAGGCTGGAGAGCGCGCTGCTGTGTGGTGTTAGTCTTCGCGCGCAAGTGTATGCCACGCGCTACACGGATGAGAAGCACGTACAGAGCGTGTTTGTATAGCGAAGGCGCGGTGCCGTCCACAGTTTCCCAGTTTCGAGCGCCCAGGAGTGACTGGCTGTAACGTCTAGTGCACGCGCTCTTCGTTAATTTAGTTCAGCGGAGTGTAGTGAGTTTTTTTTTTTTTTTTACAGGGTAATATAATAGCCCCGCATATTTGAGTGTTTTAGATATCATTTGCTAACGCCGGGCTGTGGCTCCATTTTCAACTTCCACTAACAAACGAAACTTCCAACTTTGCTTATCCTCCAATGAATTTACCGTTTTATAATACCTAACATTAGTTATAAAAAACGGAAACGAAATGAATGTAATAATAATTAAACAGAATATTATTTAGAGAGCGTATTACAGATCATAAGAAAACTCCCGTTGCGCCGAACACTTTCATCCACTTTCCAAGGAAAAGTGTAGGACTGGATGACGCAAACAGAACGACTGCTTACTCTGCCGAAGGAACGCGGCAGGGTAACTCGCTTGCGAGTTCTACTCATCGCTAGTCGCTCCCGTTTGTGGAAATAAATACTAGATAGCAGCACTATACGTGTACAGTATGGAAGTTACGAAAACTTTGTTTCTCGAATCGGAAACGGGAAACTGAGAATTAAATGTTTTTTTAAATTTAAAGTTAAGGCGAAAACTATAAAGAGTCACAGTTCCAATACGTATAGGGTGGGCATTGCCTACCTTGAGTCTATGGAATAAACGCCACTGGTTTATTTATTTATATCATATCACCACCCACATAGCACAAAATTTCCACCGGATATCCTAATTATATACTTAATATTTAAAAGTCATCTAGGTACTACAGTGAAGCTCTAATGTGTATCCTTTGGATGTCCAGTAGTACATACCAGTTTGCATAACTAATTGGATGTCATTAGATAATACAAAACCACCAATGGTCATTACTTAATTTAAGTGGCTACATTTAAATATGTATATAGGACATCCACAATATCTAAATCACATTTTGGATATTGGGAGGATATTTGGATACCTTTGGTATTTTTGTGAACGTAAATTTACTACTCGTGGACGTTCTTGGATATCCAGAATGTCCGAGTGTGACATCCGTCAAATGTTATTTGGATATCTCTATGCTATATGGGCAGATAGATTCAGTTGATGAGCAGAAGGCTCACTGAATATAGGGCTTGTCAGAAATATATCAGTAGTTACACTGTACAATATAACATTTAATATTTCAAAAATGGACAATAATAATAAACTAGCTATGAACATGCGCATAGTTATAATTTTGATATATGATATAGGGGGAAAACTGGCAAATATTTTTAATGTAATTTAAATTAAGAATGAGAATAGCATTAGAAATTGAAATAATAAAACTGCAAATACCATAAACACATCAGAACACAATTATTTGGCATAATAAAGCATGCTTAAGCAGTATTATTAAAAGCGTATTTTATATTTTTAACTCTGCAAATTTAATGCTTCTTATTAAGTACAGTTAAAAAAAAAATTTCGTTAAACTATGAAATATTACTATGGGTAACAAAATGAAACAGTCAAAATACCAAGGCATTTTGTTTACTTTAAATGTATACATTCATGCATATTATCTCAACTAAAGCTCCGGATGTAATTTTCTACTTCCTATCTGCTTTATATATATATATATATGTATTGATTTTCAAATACGATATTTATTAGTTCGTTGAATTTAATGTTTTTCTCGTTAGACACATGTATGACATTAAAACAAACACGAATTCGCCGCTCGTGGTCGTAATGAATACGAAGCTCGCTCGAAAGCAATAATTAGCGCCCTTCGTAGAAATGCGATCCAAACCAAAATCCTTAAAAAAACGTTTCAACTAAAATATTGCTGTGATGGCGTGAGCAAGCCTTAGTTCAACAGTCCGTCTGAACGCGGCTTCGCACACGAAGAGTCACTAAACGAACTGCAACAATCGTGCCAGTTTTACTTCACTCGATGTTATTTGAAGTGGTATCATAATCCAGTTTACCGGTCGTGAATCAGGACACAAATGCATATAGACTGTTCACGGTAAAGTGAGCACTTTCTAAGGCCCTTATAAATTTTTCCTTTCATCCAATTTCCATCTTCCTGCTGATTTTTAATAAAAACATTGCAATGTGACTAATAAACGCAGTGCATACATTTCACCACCACCAAGATTTAATGCCTGATGCCGCAATAAGATATATTTATTAGCGGTTAATGACTATTGGAAGGACCTTAAAAAGTACTCACTTTATCGTGAACAGCCTATACTAATGTGTGCTGTAACACCTTGGGCGGCATCTATTCCAGTGGTGGATTTAAGGGGAGAAAAAACTATACCTTAAACATGTTTGTGTTATAACTGACTCAAGTCAAGAAACTTCCTGAGTATATGTACGATTTATTATAAGCTTATACCTCCCATTTAGATATATTTTACGCGTCACTTTAGTTTATTGCATAACTAGGTAATAATAACTTTTGTATTTTGATGATAAATTTTAAATATAGGCTGTTCACTGTAAAATAAGCACTTTGAAAGCACTCCTTAATATCTACTTGTATACACGTTGTGTTCTCCGCCTTACGTAAAATTAACATTGTCATGTGCCTCATCACTTTGTTCATGCGTCGGTCAAATGAAACTGAAATAATTAAGAAACTAAATACTTTACGAATCTACTCATTTTTATACTTCGATGCATTAAAAAAAAAAAACAGAAAGCGAAAGAATTAATTTTAAGTTATCACAAATGGTTACCTAATAATTTTTATTCGACATTAAGATATGGAACTATTTTCCATCCTTCGTTACCAACTTTAGTGGGCGAATGTCACTAAGTGCGCCAATTAAAATAATCGCATGCAGTGGCAGTGACATTTTTTAAAGGTTCATTTCAAAAGCGCACACTTTATCGTAAACAGCCTTTAAGTGGAATGCGAATGGACAGACTGTTTACCGGTATATAAACGGATTGGAATGCACAACACAGTTCGCCATTTTGGAAACTTGCTTCGTGTCTGATCGGCTACTGCGTGCTGCAATAGTGTTGTCTATTGGCTAGTCTGCCTGCAAGCTGGCGAGTAGCTTGTTACCAGGCGCTGATTGGCGAACGGCGTTCCAGCATTTCCCTGACAAATGACGCCATCTTGTGGGCGCATGCGGCCGGAGTTCACGGTGCAAGCAGCTATTTGCCTCTGTATTGTCAACTGCTCTGTGATCTCTTGTCGTGACGCCAGCCTGAAGAGATGCTCCAGAAGGGGAAGAGCGAGCGAAGAGATTTGGGTGGCTGTTAAAACTGAGTCGATGTAGGTGAAGAGTGGCGAGCGGGAATCAAGGGTTCGGGGGAAACTTTTTTACATGAAACTACTTTTAAATGGTTGATCGATTCAAATAATAGCGACGATAATTGATCATATATTTCATGATTTTGGATTGGGTAAATATAGTGAGAAAATAACGGGAAAAAAACACTACTTTCATAAAACTGCAATCAGTAATATGCTGCATATAAAGCAAAATGTGTAGGCATTTCTTGAGAATTCTTGGCAAAGAGAAGCTAATATGACAATCCGTTTTTCCATTTCCTTTAAAAAGTGTTCTGTATTTCACAGCAAAAAGGACATTTCTGTCGATGTGCCATCTCTGGTTCAGGCGGAATCGTACGTTGGCTACGGTTTGGTTAGTTTCTGTTATTTACGTTTACTGCCAGCGTATGTGTCTTGGTCTTGGCTGCCAGTGCCATGATTAAGTAGGCCGATTTTCATATATCAGCTCCTGGCTTACGAATAGTTGCCAACAGTACAGCGTGATCAATTACATGACTTTTGTTTTCATTGCATTTTTCGAAATATACAAGCTTTTATTTTATTAATATTTTTTTAATGTTTTACACGGTTAAATATATTTTCTTCGCGTAAAAATTCTACAAGATGTAGGTCAATGATCATTGAAAATATTAATTCATATGCAAAGAGTTGTGCAAACGAAGTGTTGAAGCATAGTAATTTTGACAGGTCAGCGGGCAACATAGCTGTTCAGTTCTGGAAGTCAGGAATCGCTAGCATGCACTCTGTAACCTATATTCACTATAGTGTTTGGCTGGCAGTACCTGCGAGTGAGCTATGAGGTCAACTGGCAGAAACCCAGTTCACATCTTAGCTTCGGTCAGTAGAGTAAGAACTCGGTTACGCACATACAGGTTTTTATTATTTGGTCTTCTTTAATCTTCCAATCTATTTTGAACTGTCGTGTTTGTTGAAGGTATCTCCCTCTCTTCCTTGTTTGCCAAGCTTTCCTCTGTTTGGTTATATATTGTACCATTTTTTTCAGGTTTTATTGAGAATTTTCGAAACAACTGAGTAGTTCCTTCTTCGTGACTATTTCGCAGTATGCGCACAAAGTCAGTATAACCCTGTAGGCCCATCTAATACAGTAAATCCGTATGTATGACCGTGTCACTAAAGGTGGACTGAGCCTGTTAGGAATAGCTGAAAGGGATAATAACAACAGTTCGTGTTAATCAAAAGTCTTGGGATCAGTTTCTTGAAGACTTTTACATTGCGGCCCTCCCGCACATTTTCGTAGATGAACCCCCAGAGTGAGTTATCTGGTGTTGTCAGATCAGGGCTTCTCGGAGGCCACGGAATAGATGTTGGGCGATTGCCCGATCCAACGATCCTAAACGCTGCGTTCAAACGTTATCGAGCAACCAATGCAAAGTGTGCAGGCACAACATCGTGTCGAAACCAAACACTGTCCTGGAATCCCACGTCCCGCAGCTGTGTGATGAGCGAGTTGTCGATCATTCGGAGATAACTGAATTGATTAACAAAACCATTGGTTGTTCGACAACGTCTGAAAACAGTCTTTAGAAACCTTTGGATCGGACGAGGATCTGACAATTGTCCAATTCCTCTTCCGTGCTCTCCAAAAAGTCCTGCCATGATAACACCGGATGACACACCTTGGAGTTTCATCAAGGAAATGTTCAGAAGCGCCGTTGTTCAGCCAACACTCAGCTTTAAAATGCATTGCCAGCGTCCTTAGAGAAAGTAACCGCAAGGAATTTGATTAAGGACGTTAGCCACGAAATGTGCGTGTCATTTTATGTCTGTACCACGTGTACTGTTCAACCTGTAGGCATTATCTTTTAGTACACCTTCTTTGCAAGAGAAGAATTTTCAGTGCATAGTTTTTGCATAAAAATGCGTCAAAATCAAAATTTGGCAGTTACAGAGATGAGATAATTCACACTGAAAGACGATGCTGTGGGCTACTGAAAGACTTCTATAAAATTGTTCCACGAAATGTTTTTGCAATTTCGAAAAATTGCTGAAAAAAAAAAAAGGAAGTCCTATATTTTTAATTTGTGGCTGTCCCTAACTTTTTTCAAAATGACTTTTGTAAAACATGCCTTAGAATGAATCAAGACAAGATCTTTCAGTTGGCCTACATTACATAAACAGTAAAATTTGGACTTTGGCATGTCATTTTGCAGGAACCATACGATCTCGAAAATTTGCATCTGAGGGAAAAGTAGCCACGCTTAATGTCTACAACTTGAATATAAAAATAACAGGTGTTTCCGTGGCCAACGATGAACAGCAGTACTTAGCGACGCGTTCAGCCGTGCAGAGACCGTGGAGGGACACGGCAGTGGCGTGTAGCGAGTTTTTTTACATGGTAAGCAGTATAATAGCCCCACGTATTTGAGTGTTTTAAATAACATTTGCTAGTGCCGGGGTGTGGTTCCATTTTCTATTTCTACAAACAAATGCAACTTCCAGCTTTGCTTACCCTCCACACATATATTTACTGTTATATAATACCTAACATTAGTTATGAAAACGGAAACGGAATTAATCTAATAATAATAAAACTGAACATTATTTAGAGAGCATATTACAAATTATAAGAAAACTCCCGTTTTCCCGAACCCTTCCACCATCGCTAGTCGCTCCCGTTTGCGGAAACAAATACTAGATAGCAGCACTATGCGTGTACAGTACGGGAGTTGCGAAAACTCTGTTTCTCGAATCGGAAACGAGAAACTCAGATTTAAATTTGTTTAAGTTTAAAGTTAAGGCGAAAACTATAAAGGGTCAAACATTTCCAACATGTATAGGGCAAGCTTTGCTTACCTTGTGTCTATGGAATACACGCCACTGGGACACGAACGGATGTTTTGGATTCCTGAGAGGTACGGTCTAATACGTTAATGTAATACGTAATGACTTACTGTATTATTATATGGACATGCAGAGATACAGGGACTTATGCCCGGTTGCACCAACGTCTTTCCTGATCCGAGATCAAATGATCCTAGTTCCGAACCAGGATCCAGTTTGATCTTGGTTCCAATGTAAAAATGTTGCACCAACGAAATTTCATGATTCTGGATCTCCGATTCTTCGATCTTGGTTCCAAAGTGAGAGATCGAGATTAAGTATGAGACAAAGTTTGCTATTGAATTCGTAATATATGACGTCATGGAAGTAGGCGTATTTTTCACTATGGATAGAACTAGATGTGCGATGTTTTATCTGTTTTAAGTGAATTATTGTTGTACGAATTTTACTGAATTATTATTCAGTAAAATTTCAGTTCGTATAATGTTGTTTTAATTTCCCCAGAAATCAATCGACAGTAGTTCTATCTGTTGGCGTATTTTCAAACTACATTTGTCGGCGATGGCTGCTGATCTCGGATTGAGTTCTGGAACCGCCAATTTCGGCGGTTCGAAATGAACTCCATCTCGATCTCAAGTCCAGCTCTGAACTCGAATGGTGGAACAGTTTTCTGTGTCAGTCTTGGATCCGATCTCGGATCGAGTTTCGAACCACGATCGTGCAACCGGGCACTGGTGTGCGCGTAGTTCACGTGTAAGCGCGCACCTTCAGGCGGGATATCTCGGCTGGCGACGGGGTTTTCAATACTGCGATCTGAAGTCCCCGCGTCGTCCCTGAAAGACAGAATGGAACGAGGCCCTCGAGACTGGTTTGCGCGGGAAGTGGGCCACGAGCGTCGACCCTCGCGTCCCAATAATCGATACTCGCTTCGAAATTCTCCCTTCTCGACCTTTACCCTCCGGGCTTGAGCGTACACGACGCTTCCTGCAGTCACGAACGTCGGCCGGCTTGTGGCGGCAAGATATGTATCTAACTGTGTGGTGATATATGCTGTTCAGTGTAAACTGAGCACTTTTCAGGCCCTAGTTACTTTTTCCTAAAGGCAGTTCACGATAAAGTGAGCACTTTTGAAATCAACCTTAGAAAATGTTACTGCCCTTACCTGCGTATATTTTAACGGATGTACTGAGTAACATGCGCACAGTCAAGTTGGTAACGGTGGAGGAGAAAGTAGTTCCACATAACTACGTCGAATTAAAAGTGCCAGGTAACCATTTGCGACGGCTTCAAATTATTTATTTCGCTTTCTGATTTTTTTAAATGCATTAAAGTTTAAAAATAAGCAGATTCGAAAAATATTTACTTTTCTAATAATTTCACAGGTTCACTTGACCGACGCATGAATAAAGTGATCAGGCCCACGGTAATGTTAATTTTACATAAGGCGGAAGAACACACAACGTGTATACAAGCAGATCTTAAGTAGGGCTTTCAAAAGTGCTCATTTTACCGTGAACAGCATATATCAGTCATATTATTTAAATAAATATTGCCATGTAAGTAATAAACACAGTGTATATATTTGACCGGACACGGAAGTCAACGCCTCAGGCTACAATAAAATATACTTATTGACTATTATTCCAAATGACAGGGCTTCGAAAAGTGTTCACTTTACCTTGAATAGCCTATATAGACACGATGAATACATAGACGACCCAAAAAAAAAATGTAAAGTTGTGGCACTGTTAAAATTTTCGGTATATTTACAGAATGTTTCACGGAAATATACAGTGTATATACGGAAAGGCAATCCGTAATAACGAAAAACGGAGTTAAGTCCGTAAATACAAAATACGGAAAGTCTCCGAATTCCCTTTGACTTCGAGTTACGGGGACGAACAATGCCGATTCTACACGAAGCTTTCTTCGCCACTGTAACAAGAAAATTTTCGTTTCTGCGGCAGTAACGGTTATCCACACGACTATGACCCATTATATCAAACATTAAAAAATGACATCTTTAGAATACAAAAATATAAAAGTTATACTACAAGTTTCAAGTGAAAATTTTAGGTGAATAATTAAAATCGTGGACTGGAAATTTTTTTAATATCATTTTTATGCACGGTAGAAAACTCACATAACGAGAATTAAAGATATTTTCATTATCTCTTTTTAATTTAAACGGAAAGTACAGAAAACTAACTTGGAAATTAACGGAGAGGTTCTGTGAAATTTACGGAAAGTCATTTTCTGAAAATCAGTGTGTCCGTAATTTTGCGGAGAGTTTACGGACACTTCTGGATAAATTTTTACCCGCACTGTACCGTAAAATGAAGGAAATTTTTTTAACAGTGATGACAGTGCGTTATTTTATTTTTATCTCACGTGAAAAGGCGTTACATGTACATTTCTGCTGGTCCAAAACCACTTAACAATTGACGCACTAGCTTCATGCTTGCCAACTCACGACTGGAAATAAAAAATCTGACTACGCTGCCGCCCTACCAATGCGAAGGGATGTTTTTTGCGTCACAGTGGCGGCGTCTTGCACCCACCTTTGCTCTTTACACGGAGCGTATTCCAAGAGCGGGAACATTATAGACGTTGCAATGAACAAATTTTTGTTTATAGAGCTGCAGTGGCATAGGCATAAAGGTGGACTCACAAACATCCGTCGCATCCGTCAGTCACCCGTCCATCAGACGGTCACGTGATCTTTGACCAATCGCAGGCTAACTTTTTTTTTTTCTATCCGTTAATTCATCAAATGTATCTCAAACTTTATCTTTCGACGCACCGGCGGATGAGCCACCGCCTTCTAACGACATTCCAAAGATGCGTATACGCACTTTGAAATAAAATGCAAGGCGGTGGATATGTATATATTATCTGTGGTGGTAAATTCAGGAATTTGGAATGTAAACAATAACTTAGTATAAATTCTTATCACGCAAAAAAAAAAAAATTATTTCCAAAAGATATTTCTCTCTTGAAAATGTATTTTTAACCAAAATATACCTCCAACGAAAGAAAAATCATTATGTTAAGTTGTCGCACTGAAATTTTGCCGTACAGAAGGATTGACAGACGCAGGGTGGTTGTGAGCCCAGCTTAACGCTCTGTCGTACATCGCTGTTAATACAAATGTGAACTTGTATTATGTCATAGGCAGCAGTTCTTTGTGAGACAACAGAATGTAGTACCAAAACCGAATGATGTCGGGCTTGAGAGCGGTTTTCTCTCTCTCTGGCCAGCTTCGCTGTTCTATGGATATTTTTTAATTTTCTTTTTGGGTAGACTGTGGTGGGAGTGGGTGGACTGGAGGACTGGTGGAAATGTAGCGGACTGACTGGCTGATTGTGGCTCGCGAGATAGGGACGAAGGGAAACTTTACTAAAGGCTGCTCACGGTAAAATGTTCACTTTTGAAGGTCCCGCTTAAAGCGGTTTTCACAATAGATCGTTGCGACGCGACGCAACACGTCGCGTCGAGCATCAGCCAATCAGAGCCTTGACGCTAGCGACGAACTCCGAGAACATTGCACGAGCGACCGACATTGGAATTGACGATTGTCGCCGGCGACAGGTAATGATAAGAATAATAACACGTGTGTATTTCATAAGATGTAAACTGGCCAGAAGCCGAAGGTAAAGAACAAATGAAAATGTACATAATAAATTGTTTGCATAGATACTAATTGGAGTCCAAATTTGTAAAGATTATGCTTACCTTTAGGAAAACGAGAGGATAATGTTTCCGATGCCTGAAGAGTCGTTCATGTTCTAAAAAATAATCTCGAGTTTTAATATATTTTTATTAAAGAAAAGTTTATATTAATAAAAAAAAAAAATCGTTTTATTAAATAAATGGCACGGAAACCAACTGTATTTCGTTCGCTTTTAGCATTTAATTGCAAGCTTCCTTGCAGGATAACAGATGGCAGCACGGTCTGTGTCGCTGGCGGCTGGCGTCAGAACATCGCTCTATTGTGAAGACGCAAATATCGTTCGTCGCTGGCGGCAAGCGTCGGACACGACGCGCCGGATCGCATCGCTCTGTTGTGAAAACCGCTTAGTTTACTTGTATGCATGTTGTGTGTTCTTCCACCATGTGGGCAATCAACATTGCCATGGGCCTACCCATGCGTCTGTCAGGTAAAGCTCTGGAATTATTATAAGAGTAAATATTTTACCAACTTGCTCAGTCTCACAGTTATATGCATTTAAAAAACAGGAAACAAAAGAAATGATTTTAGTATTCACAAACACTTGCCTAACACTTCTGGTTCAACATTAAGACATGGAGCTACTTTCCTGCCGTCGTTATAAGCTGTTCGCGGTAAAGTGAGCACTTTTGAAAGCCCTGCTCAAGATCTACTTGTGTGCACGTTATGTATTCTATCGCCTTGTGTAGCCTTAACATTGCCATGAGCCTCATCACTTTATTCATGCGTCGGTCAAGTGAAACTGTGGAATTTTTAGGAAATTAAACATTATACAAATCTACTCATTTTCACACTTCGATGCATAAAAAAAAAACAGGAAACGAAAGAAATAATTTAAGTTATCGCAAATGGTTACCTAACACTTTTTATTCGACGTTAAAATATGGCAATATTTTTCATCGATCGTAACCAACTTTACTGGGTAAATGTCACTCTGTGCGCTCATTAAAATATATGCGTTCAGGGGCGGTGACTTTTTTCTAAGGTTAATTTGAAAAGTGCTCACTTTATAGTGAACAGCCTTTGCCAGCTTTACAGGTCACTCAGCGTGCCCGTTAAGATTCGTGCAGGTATGGACAGTTAATTTTTTTAAAGTTTGGTTTTCAAAAGTGCTTAATTAATCGTGGACAGCCTATGACCACTGTCACGCCGTGTGACTTTTACGTCTCGATGTACCATTCTTAAGATGGGCTAGAATCTCATGTCGGAATAGTTCTCACCGGCCCGCATTTACAACTGGGGAATGTCCATTCTTCAGTTTCCACGCCAATACAGTCCTCGTTCTCTTCTATTTCTGCCACACCACGCGTAATTTTGATGCGACTAATTTACCACTGTAACATATTTCCCTTCGAGTTTTCTGATGGAATTAAATGTTGCCACCAAAGTGTCTTATACACTTATAAAGTTCACACAAAATTAATTAGCTTCATACCTCGATGTATGAGTGCCTTACATTTGTATACCTATATATGAGAATTGAAAGAAAAATCACTAGAACAAACACTGTGCCCAAGAGAGATGCTTCATAAATGTTATGTAAAAATGGTTTTATTTTGAGATCAGGGGTTGTACACAGACAAAGCCACACACTCGCCATAAAATAACAGATTAGCACATTTTATTTTATTTTGAGAACGCAAGTTACAATACATGGAAGCTTAATACTACTCATGACTTAATGTACATGGTATTACTGTGCCCTACATACGAATGTGACGCAATGGGGTGTATAGTAGCAGTTAAAAATTCTTCACTTTTCACACCAAGCATAATTTCATTGTAAATAAAATAGAGGTTCAAAGAAAAATTTGAATTCAACTTGGTGTTAATTCATTAACTATCACTAACGGCGCGTATTTTAACATAATATTTGAAACATAAATATTTTTACTTATTAAGACATTCTGTAATATTAGTAAAATTTACCAAAGCAAGTTTTCCACTTTCGCCCGAACGTATTAAATATGCTTAAAATGTGCTAAGTTCGTGTTACGTTGCAGTTTTATAGTATTGCTCAGGAAACATGTCCGAATCAGTTCGCACATGGTTATTTTTCCGACAAATGTAAACTTTAAAGTAAAATTTATATGCTACAAAATGTGAAATTTCATTTTACTAACCTATTCGATAGTTGAGTTTGCAGGCCAAGAGCTCTAGTGCAGGCAAATGGACCCAACATGTTATACTACGTATATAAAAAACAGAGCGAATTTTAACACAAAGTAGTAATTACAAACAATACTGTACGTACACTTAACACATTATTTTATCTTTCATCTGACTGGATCTTGGAAAAATGGAGCCTTGAATTTAATGCCGACATTTCGAAGTAGACAAGTCAAGAGGACACGACTTAATCTTGTCCTTTCACCAACAGAAACAGCAACGATATAAGCAGTTCACAGTAAACTGAAAACTATTGAAAGTCCTGCTGAGATCTACTTGTATTCACACTGTGTATTATTTCACGAAATATAAAATTAACATTGGTGAGGGCCTGATCTTTGATTATTATAAAAGTAAATATTTTAAAATTGTGCTCGTTCTTACAATTATGTGTATTTAAAAAGAAGTAAATGATATAATTTCATTATTTGCAACTGTTTACCTAACGCTTTTAATTCAACTCGTATACATGGAACTATTTCCCCACCGTTGCGTCGTTGCCAACCTAACTGGACGCATGCTAGCTCGTGTGCTGCAGGTGGAATATACGCAAATATGTAGGGGCAATGACGTTCTTCAGACTTCGATTTCAAAAGTCCTCTACTTTACCGTGAACAACCTTTAGCAAACGCTAGTCGAATGGTACAATATTCAACTGTGTAATGGCCATCAAATTGTGTAAGTAATGGAGCAGTGGCGTTGACAAGTGCAATGCGGGTAAAGGCTGTTCACGGTAAAATGAGCCCTTTTGAAAGCCCTGGTTAATATCTACTTTTATGCACGTTGTGTATTATTCCGCCTTATGTAAAACTGTCATTGCCATTGACCTCATCGCTTTCTTCATGCGTCGGTCAAGTGAAACTGTAAAATTATTATAAAAGTAAATATTTTAAAAACACTTCGACGCCTTACAAAAACAGAAAACGATAGAAATAATTTAAATCATCACGAATGGTTACCTAACACTTTTTATTCGACGTTAAGATCTAAAACTAATTTCCCCTCCACCGTTACCAACTTTACTGGGCGAATGTCACTCAGTGCACCAGTTAAAATATATGCAGGTAGGAGCAGTGACATTTCCCTCTAAGGTTGATTTCAAAATTGCTCACTTGATCGTGAACAGCCTTCAGAAGCGAGGGCTCACCTCTCGGGCCGAATGATGAGGTATTGGGCCGAATGATGAGGTATTGCCCCCCGGGGGGGGGGGGGGTGGTAAGAGGAAGCATGCTCGTGTGTGGGATTTACACGGCTTGCCGAGGGAAGCAAGAGCTAGGGAGTGCTCTGCGAGGGATTGTGCAGATCCACAGCTCGGAAAGGCGTGGGCGACGCCCGGGGACATCATGTGTGGAAGGCGACTACAGCGCTACATGTTGGCCTGCCTGCCTGCCTGCATCTCACACTCTCTACACACGTGGCCGAAACTTCCGCTCGATACACCGTCAGCCAACTACTCGTGCGACGAAATAAAAGACTGTTCACTATAAAGTGAGCACTTTTGAAATCAACCGTAGAAAAAAAAGTCACTGCTCCTGCCTGCATACATTTTAACGAGCGCACCAGTAAAGATGGTAACCACGGAGGGGGAAATAGTTCCATATATTTACGTCGAATAAAAAGTGTTAGGAAACCATTTGTGATAGCTTAAATAATTTCTATCGCATTCTGTTATTTTAATGCGTCGAAGTGTAAAAATTATCAGATTTTTTTTAATAATTAGTTTTCTTATAATTTTACAGTTTCGCTTGACCGACGCATGAAAAAAGCGATGAGGCCCACAGAAATGGAAATTATATATTAGGCGGAAGAACACACAACGTGCATCAAGTAGATCTTAAGCAGGGTTTTCAAAAGTGATCATTTTACCGTTAACAGACTATAGAAAGAAATTTATAATCCTTAAAAGTAGTTATTTTTATAAATTCCTTGTTTCATAACTATATAGTCTATTCGTGGTTTCTTCACATTTTTCAAATCAAACCTTTCAAAAATCACACCTTGTATGACTTGGTTTGTTTCCTAAATATGCCATGTATGGCAGACGTTTTATAAGTGTGTTAACATAAAAGAACACGAAAGTACCTTGTTTTTGTTAAAATGCTCTTAAATTTATATTTTATCTATAAATTATAATATTTCATTTACGATTAATATGAATAAACACAGTGAGAAAAAAGGTGCGTTGGTAATGCCTAGTAGGAAATAATTCCCATGCAAAATAGTATTACACTGAGTGCGCAAGAAAGCGGTGCGCTGTCCCTTTGGTGTGATTTTCAAGGCTCAGTTAAGCTTTGTCTGCATGAGGCGGAAGAATATCCTGCAAATAGAACTTTAGCAAGGCTTCAGAAAAGTTGGAAGTAACCGTGAATGGACTATAGACGGTTCACGGTAAACTCAGAACTTTTGGAAGCACTGCTTAAGATGTACTTGTATGCACGTTGTGTATTCTTCCGCCACCTTTAAAAATCAACTGTGCTGTGGGACTGATCACTTTATTTTTTCACGCGTCCCGTCGGCCGAGTGGAAACTGTGGAATTATTAGAAAAGTAAACATTTCACGAATTTGCTAATTCTCGCACTTGTATTCGGTTTTTCGTGCCTCTGACGTACAGCTGCAAATGCATCGTGCTTGTAGCATACAATTGTAGGTCTTCTGTTCCGAATATTTACTTTATTCCATCTATTTCTTCAAGACATATTTTTCGTGAAGTAAAGGAATCAAACCTACAAAAATAACGAACATGGATCAGATTACGTTAAGTTAGGTTAGATCAGGCCACACTCTATACGTAAGAGTTGATTTATAATAACACAATACAGTAAACAGTTGTTTTAATAATTTAAACTACGTTCTCGACAAAAATCACGTACTCTTGGTTTACGAGTGAGTGAAGAGATTTGGGCGGCTCTTAGCAGCAGGTCTTGAGAGCCGATGAGGATGATTGAGGTGAGTATGGGGCAGCACCGGAATGACGAGGCGGGGGAAACGAGAGATCCCCGAGAAGGCCCGCCGACCAAAGCCATCGTCCGGCACGATTCCCGAATGCGAAAATCCGGTGACCCGGCCGGGAATTGAGCCCGGTTCGCATTGGTGTGGGGCGGGCGAGCTAGCCGCTCGGCCACTGCGGCCTCCTCAACTGGTGGGAGAAAATGTAATCCGGTTGTGCTGAGCATTGAGGTGAGCGCTACATGGAACAGCACGAATAGTAAAAGCAGTATTATCTTTCCAAGTCGCTAGAATCTAGTGAATATAGCAGAAAAGAATAGACTCCCCACTTGTTGAAGAATCTGACCAACTCTTTCATCACTACAGAAAAGTGTTGTCTGTAATAACTGATTTTTGTTGGTATTTCAGTGAGGAAAAATGGATGTTTCAGAAGGGAAATAGTTGAACCTGCTCTCACTGTTAGCTAAGTACTATCCCGTTGCCAGAGTGTATGTTGAAAAGACTGAAAAAATCTGAAACCGGAAGGGAAAATTGGGGTCGAATTATTTCAGTTATCAAAATGTATTTGACTTGATTAATGTTATGAGTAATATTGTAGTCTCAAAAAGCCAACAATATAAATATATGTAACACCTACTCGGTTTACCCTGGATTCAACGCAAGACAAGCAAAAAAGAATGCACAGCGATTTTGCTTCGATATTTTGAGCACCTAGATGAGCAAAGAGCTACTAAAAATCCAGCCAAGCCGGTAAAATGGTTGATCAAATTGTTTACAAGTGGCGACACAATAGGGGAAAACTTAGCCGGCCAATTAATGAAAACTCTAAAATCAGTAGGAATTTATCCTTATGGCATGGTAGGGCCAAGCGCGAACGGAGAGGGAACATAAGAGATCGATACAATTGCTTGAAACCTGCTTTGCTTTGAGAGTGACCCAGAGCATGTTATGTATGGTGTCGTTCTCACTGGTTTGCATTAGTGATAGAAAATGTTTAACTTAGTGATGTTTGCCCTCAAATGCGAAACATCTTCTCCCTCGGTCCAGAGATGATTATTTTCATATCAATGCATCGACGTCACCACATGTTTATCGACAGTTTTGAAAAGGGCCTAGCACAAAACAAAATGAAAATTTTGAAACGAGTGCAGACTACAAGATAGCCGAGTAAGAATGAGGCTCTCAAAGCTGTGCTAACATGTTATAAAACCAATAAAGAGATCCTCAAAGAAATCCGTCTCGACAAGAAATATGACAATGACACTTAAGCGTGTGCGAAAATACTGATCAAGAGTATGTCAGATTACGAAAATATGTGTGCCATGCACATTGCTTCAAACTTATTTAAAGTTCTTTCTCCAATCACCATTTGCTTACAAGCCAAATCAGTTGATTATAGCATGATACCAACAAATATCTCAGAGACGAGGGCGAAACTGGAGACATTGAGATGCGAAAAAGAGCGGGACAAACTTACAAGTTCAGTAACACAAAATTTTTTTGATCAGCGGAACCTGTCGCAAGTGCCATCTCAGCGAAACAGAAAACGGAAACCTCTCATTCGGGAACTTTCGATAGACGAAAAAATTGATGACCCTGTAAAGAAATTGAAGGCTGAAGTTGATTTCCTAGTGTTTGACTCGTCTCAAGTGAATGATGGTTTCTCGGACAGCTCGCTTGCCATGGTTAAACAAATGTGTATTATTATTCTCTCACGGAGGAATTATGAAAACCACACATGAATTCGAGACTGCAAAAGGCTTCAGTCCCGATGTGATAAAAGAGATGTGTATTACAACCTGGACAATGACATAATTGCTTCAGAATTAGAAACGTTTTGCAATGTGTTCAAAGTTACTCGTGGAGACATCCACATATCAGACATGTTAAATTCCCCTGAAGCTGGAAGGTTGGAAATAACAGAGAATGAAGTGCAAAGCCCGGCAGGGACAGACGATCCCAATGGCTGAGAAAATGTGGAGGTAAAGGAAGGAAATGTATAAAGTGATAAACAAAGGGTGATGAGAGGATTCGTTAGACCATACAAGTGTGTCCTCTCGGGTCTACTTAATCTGGCAGTGATGTACCTAATACTGTTGTGTCTTGCTGTGACGAGCTGCTCTCCAGAGAGAAGAACGATGAGCAGTTAGAAAATACTGAAAAATCGGTTTCGGGACAGAATGGGAGACTCTTAGCTATCAATTTTGTTGGTGGTGTCCTGTGGAAACAACATGTTGAGCCAGATACAAAACGAAGAATTCATTAACAAATTTGCAACCACAAGTGTACAAAGAATAAAGCTGCTTTTGTACAAGACATTTAAACAAGGTGATAACTAATAGTAATGTAAATGTATATATTTGCACAAACACATTATTCCTATCATAATTTTAACTACATTTTACGTCATTTTTGCGTCATTTCATTTCTAACAACTCATTTGTTAAATACAAAGTGCTATGTACATTACTTGATTGGTTTTTAACCACCCCAATATTTATAGGGTTTCCATTATGGGGGGGGGGGGGGGTTGCTGATACTTTATGGAGGGAGCTTATATAATTATTTTTGTATTTGCGTATTTCATTAAATGTAGTTCTTCATAGGTGCCTTTTTAGAACAGTCTCCTCAATGAAATGAATTATCGACACACGTCTGCCGCTTTGTAAAAGGGTTTGTCGTGTACTGTGGTCCGCCATTTTCTTTGACCATCGCGAAGCGCGAGTGACAAAGTAGTTACGTTGTAAAGTTTAAATTGGTCGGTTTCAAGAAATAGTTCGAGTGTTTCGCTAACTGAATAATACAGCTACAATAGTGATTTTAGTGAAGAAATCATCAAAAGCTCGTCACGTGTCTAGGAATTACGAAGTGAACAGTAACTTTGTGTGCTTTGTAAATAATGTATTTTTTTTTAAATTGCTGTATGAAAATTTGAAATGTATTTGGCCTTTAAAAAAACCCTTGTTTAACCCTAATTAATTTTATTGGAACTAACGATTTTTACGTGTGAAATTAAATTTGTTGAAAATGTTTAGATTGTGCATTTCGCATATTGGTATTAAGAATGACGTATTTATTGTGTTTTGTTCTTGCGGAGGTTTTGAAATGTACTTGGCCTAAATAAACGCATTTTTCGTGTAGTTCATTTTATTAAAAAATGCAACAGTTTTTGCGTATTGGATATTTCTCGCATCGGTACAAACGACACTTTTATCGCATTTAGTTCTTTCGATGAAGTTAAAATTTTTAGTTATAGTAATTTGAATGTTATTCTCGTACGAACAAAACTTCCCCACTGCATCATCAAAACAATAGCCACTCTCTCATAAAAAGTACCGTAAAACAATCACGTCTCATACGAAAGACGATGAACTATAGATTTCTCCATCCCACCAATGAAATAAACACAACCTTAACTAGTACATAATATGGTCATAACAAAAATAGAACAGTTGGGAATGGCAGCAAGCTATAGTAGCCTAATTACCGGCCTGAAGTTGCCAGTCTTTCTATGTCTGCCATTAGATTCGTGGTTTGTTTACAAAGATCGTTTTCTTCACCGACAGAACAGTTGTGGCGGAGGGGTGCATTGTGGCCGCACTTCTTTTCGAGAACTGTGAGAAGTTGCTGAAGTTATATGAAACGGAGAATATCTCCCTCGGCAATGTCCGCCCACTCACTTCCCACCCGGATCACTTTTGTTCAAGGCCGTTCGAGCTGATTGCGCTGCCGTCGAACCACGGATTCTCGCGAACACTTTGCTCGTCACGGCGGGAGTAACTGCAACCACGTCCATTTAAAACGTTCAGACAGGGCTGACGTTTTACAACGCGTCCTCCCGTCCGAACTGCCCGCATTGGCGTGCCTCCCACACGCTCTGCGAATACTCTCTTTGCGGATTAAGCATGGGAGAACGTGCCCTCGCATGCAATTAGCCGTAACAACGTCTCTACACTTCATTATACCTTTGGATCCGCCATGGTAAGAGGACTAAAGGTGGGTTTCAGACTGAAGACTGAAGAATTAAGAATTGTGCTTAATGACTCAATAAGCACACGGAAAATGAACAATAAGAAGATTCGCAGTTTATGGTTGAATTAACAACTGTTAAGTCTAGCCAATCAGAATCGCAGAAGATGAAAACAGCCGACAATCTGGAAATATGGACAAGAGTGAAGATTAATTACATAGCCTATATTTAATTACTTATGGTTACTGTTTGTTTAAACGTTTTGAAAATATCGTGATATCTTATAGAAGGGAAAGCCGATGCCAACATTGGACATTTACATCAATACATCTGAAAAGATTAATTAAAGCGAATTAAATAACCTCTTCCAAGAAATAACACATGACCATGAAATGTTCTTTAAATTAAGAGGATAATGTCTATCGATTAAAATAATTATTTGCATACGATTTCACAATGCTACATAACCTACATCCAAGATGTAAATACAGTTTCCCGCCAACAACGAATGTCACTGGTCTCTGATTGGCTACTGCGTCTTCACTTGTACTTAGATATAAAATATATTGATATCTTAAGTCACGCCAAGAACGCATACGACCCGTCAAGACCTGCACACGACAGTCATAAACCAATACCCTTAAACACATTGATTCATATCTTAAGCAAACGGCACATTTATTCTGTTAAGTCAATCGTAAGCCCACCTTAACAGCTTCTGCCTCGCAGAACTTGGGGAAAAAGAAACCCCCCAAACCTACACGATGTTGTGCGTACGAGTGAGAGGAGAGCTGCCCACGAGGTTGACGCCTGCCCATGGTCGAGGGCGACGCCCCGCAGGAGAAAGAGTGACCAGGCGCTGGCGATGAGCTGACCAGCAGGCCACGGGCGTTAATACAGCCGACATCTCCCCCCCCCCCCTGCTTCTCGGGAGATTGGTAACCTGGTGCGTGTCGGAGGTTGATCGTCCAGCGAGACTGGAGTGATCTCCGATCAGCGAGTCTGCCGATGCTGGAGCAGCGTCGGGCGGAGCCAGTGCCGAGGTGATCCAGGAGCTGGGTCGAGACAATGCTTGGGGGCAAGCCGTCCTTCTTTATCACATCTCCACTACACGAGCCGACGGTGGAGCTCCGGCGATTCCAGACTGTCAGTGGTAGGTGATGTTGAGTAGAGTGCAAGGGCGAGTAGGGTGCTATACGAGTCGGGTAGAGTGATTTATGTCATCTAAAGTAATTATTGAATCAGAGAAGAATCAGTAGTTATAGACTAATAGATAGGAATTTAACGTAATAACTAAAGTTATTAAAAGTAAGATAGTTGAGATCTGAATTATAACTAAAGGTAGAAGGAGTCGAGAAGAGTAACATTTAGTGCATCAGTGTAATTTATAATTGTAGTTGAGAACAGAGTTGATATTGTAATAAAGAGTTCATTGATAAAGTAATTGGTGGTAGTGATTTAGAAGAGTTAATACAGAGGTCCTGGTACATAGTTGGGGGCCTTAAGCCACGGTGTGCACAGTGGTTGGGAAACGATATAGATAGAACGTACACTTGGCTAGGCACCACAACAACGACGATGAAATGTGTTACTTGCCACGTAACAATTTTGGACATACGACGTTGCAAAATTTTTCTTTTGACCACAAACACAAAAAATGGCACAAAGAGCCAATAAAGCTGTCTCCGGCAGATATTAAAATAACACAAAGAAATTTTGAATAAAGCATTGAAGAAGTAAATAGGCCATGAAGAGAACTAAAAGGAGACAAACGCATGCGGAGAAATCAAATAAAATAATAGCAGGGGTGTATGTACAAATACACATGCATATCAATCTCGGATGTCATAACGAGGATAACTCAGATGAACACGCTGGCGAAAACAGATTTATTATGTGCACAGAAAATGTACGACGGACAATGGCGTTGATGATACAGTAGACCCACGGCGAAAACAGTTGCGACATTTCAAAAACTTGAATATGTTGCCGTTTTCTTTTGAATTATTCTTGTAATAGAGACAAGTTATTTAGTCAACTAAACTACACGTCACTGGGATTTATACGACATATAATAATCGTCTGTGGTTATGTACCTAAAATAAGGATTCAAGTTACGCGCTTGGCGTGGTTTTCGAAAAGTATGTATTCCTACACTCGGTAGAGCTGAAAAACTGATTTCAATCACTGGAATGCCACTCACAGCAAGGTAAGGTAATACACCGCTACTGACGAGTGGACCAGTGAAATCACTGGAATGCCACTCGCAGCAAGGTGAGGTAATACACCGCTACTGACGAGTGGACCAGTGAAATCACTGGAATGCCACTCGCAGCAAGGTGAGGTAATACACCGCTACTGACGAGTGGACCAGTGAAATCACTGGAATGCCACTCGCAGCAAGGTGAGGTAATACACCGCTACTGACGAGTGGACCAGTGAAATCACTGGAATGCCACTCGCAGCAAGGTAAGGTAATACACCGCTACTGACGAGTGGACCAGTGAAATCAGGTATTTCATCTCGTAATACAGTGCACTCTGTCTATTTTGCATTGCGAAACTTTGAAACCAACTTCACTAACACTGGTTTCATAACATGGCGTGGATACAAATTCCTTTTACTATTTTTATGATACATTCGGGGTAGCCCAACACATATCAAAGTTGCCCTTGATATTTACAACTTGTAAGCAAGTATTGGGGAGGTTAAATTATATGACTTCCTTTGTGGTACAAAAATCACCATTATTTACATGATTTTGTTACTGAAGTCTTTATAACAGAGTGACTGTTCGTGGACCTAGTTTCATCTAGTATTAAATTTTTAGATGTAAAATTAATATGTAATGAACACTTACGCAAATAAATTTACTATAGTTACTTACTAGGAACTCCAGCAATAAACGTGCGGCATGTTCTTTTCGTTACTATCATAGATCTAATGAGAGCAGAACATAAACAAAAAAAAATGTAGTCTTTAATAAGAATTTACAATAGACCGCAAGGTAAACATTTTCAGCGTGCAATTACATGCTCGTTGCTGCACTGTAAAACTTCGTCCACCCGACAATATTTCCCATTCTCGATTTTTTTTTATTTCCACATCATTGCTCTTATATGTTCGTGTTCCATAGAATTTCAGTAATATTTGTTTAACTCATTGTTCCGATGCGGCAGCGCTAACGATCTAGCGTGCGGTACAGGAATTTAAAAAAATATAATAACACCGTGCTATTTCAATGAATATTTAATATTTCTCTGATACCAGTGAAGCTAGGCATTTAATCGATAAATTACTGTGAAACAAAACCCTGATACCAGTGCCGAAAATAGATCAGCAATTTCCAATAGATTAATGTGAATTATAAAGCATGCAAGAGAAGGAAGAACATTATGGCGTATAAATAATTCAGGGAGAATCACGAAATAAAACTGTGTTCGACTTCATCCCTGTTGGAAACAGCTGAACAACAGTTAGATATGTTGTAACATTATGTATTTTTGTAAAATGCATTAAATGTCCACAAAACTGTTTGCTCATTGTGAAAAGCACTTTTTAAGGCCCTGCTAAAATTATCCTTTCAACCAACTTCTCTCTTTCTGCCACTTTTTATTATAAAAACTACCATGTGACTAATAGACATAATGTATATAGTTCACCACTCTCGAAATTTAACTTCTGAGGCTGCGATAAAATATATTTATTTATGGTTAGTGCTTGTTGGGAGGGCCTTGAAAATTGCTCACTTTATCGTGAACAACCTTTATGAAAGGCAAGGCTTTATGTTACATTTTCGAATTCTAAAATGACTTCTTATGTGGTAAAATAGGCGACCACAGCTTCAAATGCCATGGTTTCACGCCCTCACTACTGCAGTGCTTAAAGGCGAGAAGAACTAAATGCGCTGGCCAATGTCGACCCTTACTGCTCCACGTGCAAAATACACTATTGTTTGCGAAAATTGCAACACCCAAAAAGAATTTCCCGAATGAATCCAAACTCATATGATATGTGGAACAGGGTACCAGCAACAAGTGATTACGATTGCAGAGAGATAGCGTGCATGAAGGCCCAGCAGCACCCTCTCTTGTGAGACCCGAAATGTCAGTGTTACGCCAAGCTCAGTCGGTGAAGAGCCGTCACACAAAGTGAAAGCAAGTGTCAGTATGCTTCGTCAACGTCAAAGGGTGCCATATCCATATATGAGTGAGTCCGAACGGAGAAGAATAATTGGTCTCCGAGAAACGGGTTTGTCATACCGTGACATTTCGACTTGTACAGGTCATGCTGATGAGGGTCGTACGCAGCGACGAGCGGGTGCTGGATCATGCAATGTGGCCACAGCAAGGGATGACCGTACAGCCTCGTCCACAGTGTTGGCTCGACACTGGAGAACTGCAACGGGTGTGGACCTGTCTGCGTCGACGGTTCGACGCCGTCTGCTGCGGGCTGGACTGGTGGCACACATGTCATTGCGTCGGCTTCCATTGTCCAGAAACCACAAATGCCTCAGACTGCACTGGGCACGTGAATGCCGTCGCTGGCGTGCTGAGTGGCAATATGTAGTGTTTCCTGACAAGTCCCTCTTCAACCTGTCTGACAGTGATGGCCGCATAAGTGTTAGTAGACGCTACCGTGGTAACTACAATCTGGCAGTCTGCATTGCGGAGCGGCATAGCGGACAAAAGCCAAGTGTGATGGTTTGGGGCGCCACTGGACACATGCGAACTCGACTCTTTTATAATGAGGGCAATCTGAACAGCAACCGCAACATCAGGGAGATTTTAGAGCCTGAGGTACTTCCCCTCCTTCAGGCAACTCCACAAACCATATTTCATCAGGACAATGCCTGTTCACATGTGGTGAGGAATGTGCAAGCCTTCTTTAATGAACGACGGGTACTACTGCTTCCCTGGCATGCACGTTCACCTGACATGTCACCTATCATATGGTTGGTCGGCGACTTGTAAGTTACGGTCCTCCAGCCACCACTGTTGATGCTTTGTGGACTCGCATACAAACCGCGTGGAGGGAGATTTCCCAGTAACATATCCAGGTCCTCTTTGATTCCCTGTCACGACGTTTAAGGGCTCTTATTCCAGCACGTGGAGGTTTCACACCACACTGAATTTCCAAGGACAGAGATAATGTACAGGTTTGTAATCCTAATCAATTGTGTATTGTCATGTACCTACTCTGTGTTATAAAGTTCATTTCAATCACATGTATCCTTCTTGGTGTTGCATTTTTCACAAACATTAATGTACCTCCAATTACGTGGAGCCTGTCCTAAACTCACTCCGTCAGGGAAAATCAAATGTAATACACGGAGACCGTGCCATGGCGCATTACAGTATGTTAAAAAAAAAAAGTAATCCATGTTTTGCGAGGAGGTAGTATGCACAAAAGAAGAAAAAAAATTCTGATAAACATGGGTCTGAAAACCTTTACCATAAGAGCTATGAGCACTTGTTCACCATCGCTACAGGAGGTGCTCAATGTGAAGTCTATTCATAGTAATGCGTTCTTGTACCCTATGTCGTAGGGAGTAACGCACCCTTTGAAACACTCCTGATTTGTCTCGGATGTGCTGGTAGGCATTGATGACGCGTTCCTGTAGTGCTTGAATATCATCGATAGGGGTTGCATACACCAAAACCTTCAGGTGTCCCCACAAACAGACATCCAAGGGATTAAGGTCAGGGGAACGTGAAGGCCAACTTACCGGACTTCCCCGACCAATCCATCGCCCATCTGTGGTAGTTGAAATTTATTTCAAAACGATTAAGCTCAAATCCACTCTCGTTATCGAATAGATTTATTTTCTGTGTATATGGGGTGATCACGTACGAATCACAGAAGTTCTCTACCGGTGTCACCTAATTCTGACTGGTCCAGTCAACTATCATAGTGTCTGATCACAAAGACACGCTGCCAGTGGCGAAAAGTAAACTGTAGGTGTACTATATATATATATATATATATATATATATATATATATATATATATATATATATATATACACACACACACACACAAAACCATCATAGTTTCACACTATGCCTGCATCACTGTCCATTTGTAGTTATACTTCAATGTAAAGCGAAAATACATACATTTTTTAAATTTAAAACAGTTAGAATCACATCGCTAGGAAATTACTTTTTTTAATAAATTGAATCATTCATTTTTGATTGGCAAATAATGCTTAATAAAAGACAGTACACTACTAAATCCTGAATTTAAAAACTATTATGATCATTACGTTTGTTTATTTGCACCATTTTAGTCATACATACAAAATTTTTGGTCAGCATCGTTGCAAAGTACGGAAGCGTCATTACATCGACCGTAAGGGATGATCAGGAAAATCAGAAAATTTGAGCTACACTGTTAAAAAATTTCGTAAATTTGTGGAATTTCAACATAAATGCACAGTCGATATAATGGGAGCACGCAGTCTGTAACGACGACAAACAGACGAACTGAACTCCGTAAATACGAAATACGGAATATATCCGTTATTTCCTATGACTCCAGGAAACGAGTCCGCACGAAGCTTTCGTTGTCGGGGAAATTAAAATTTGCACGGCAGTTTGGACATCCACGCCAGTTAGTCCTGCTCCATCGAATATCAAAAGTAACGACATACACCCGTATTAGTCGGCACACTTACAAAAACATTACTCAAAACTTGACCCGGGTAGGGGGGGATGTTACATTCTATAAATACCATATTTAAACGTTTGCTGTCGCGAGGTCGTAGCTAAGTGGTCCAGGCAATCGATATGTGTCGAAAAATGTGTTTAGAATACATTATTTCTAATTTTAAAGTCTTTTCTTCACACAGTGATACAAACGTCCACATAACGAAGATTGGAGATTTTTTTTGTAATTTATTTTTTTAGCAGACAATAGGAAATGAAAAAAAAACTACCAAATTTACGGAAATGTCTCATGAATTCACGGAACGTTCTGTGAAATGTACGGAGAGTCCGTCACTGAAGAAGAAGCGACAGCGTACATGCGAGGAAGAGATCTGCTGGACAATTTGTCGCCACCACTTTTCTTTAAAATGACGGGATTATTTTCGACAGTGCAAGCTTGAGGACGACTCACGGTTAGCTCAGTGCTTTTGAAATCAAGCTTCGAATTCGCCACTAACTGCGTGCGGACATCTCTAGTTGTCAAGCGGTTATCTCCATTCTGATTTTTTTAGAAACCCATCAAATATATCTATGTAAATCTTTTATTCAGGATAAAAATAAAAGTCAATTTTTTTGTTGTCAGTTTCTAAATTTAACTACTGGAATATAAATGTGTTCGTTGAGAAGTGTCAATGTCAGCGAAAATCGCGGTAAGTATTTAAACTTCACAAAATATTTTTAAGACATGAGGACGCTTTTACGGAATCCCTGCAAACTTTACTTGAAGAAATATAGCCATTGTTTAACATTAAAATTCGTAAAGGTCGATGAAGGAAATTATTTTTATAATTGATTTCATAACCGCTAAATTTAGGTGAACTCTGGCATAACAAACTGTGAGCCGTTAGTAAGACGGTTTAGTGCTGGTTCATGTTTGTATGTGAATATGTTTAATTACGTGAAGACTTTGGTGGTATATTTAGAGCCGCTCCCGTCAACTCCTTTTCCCACTCGAAAATATTTCATAGAATTACAGAATAATATGTCATTGTTTTGAAAATATCTTACAGAGTACATTTTTACCTGAACGGCTTGCGTGTACTCGTACATGTAGCTTAAGAACTGTTAAATTTGTCAAGTTCTCTTTATACCTATTTGCACGAAGACGACTAATAAATTGTCTTATTGCCTTGTCTTAATTCAACACATTACCCTGTTTTGCTGCTCTCTGTTCCCCTGTTTCATCCTTGTATTGGTTGTCCAAATCTTCTTTTGTTTTTTGAACCTTTACCTAGGAACTTTCCTTCCATCCTGCCACGATCCCTTACATCAACATGGTGTTCCAAAATTATCTTATCTTTTTATCAAGTGTGCTACGTCTTTTACTGTGAACTTATGGAATAGCTATGTTTGTTATTCTGTTTCTTTGAGATTAGTTTACTATTATTATTTTAAACATCTTCATTTAAACTACAGCATCTGTACATATCTGGCTTTGTTTCTGCGCCGTGTATCAGTGAAGGTCTAGCCGTTTTTATTTCTGAAGTCATGTCAACTCCTTACAACATCAATAACACATCTTGATATCCTGTTTGTTATTGCAAATTCAACAGTTTGCTTCTCAGTTCCCGACTTCCATTACTTAGTCCATAATTTCGACGTCCACAACACAACTGTAATTCACTATTGTTGCAATGACAGCTATAGATGTGGTTTTAGCTGCAAATATCATCATTTGTGAATTGCTAAAAACAAACTACGGTATTGCTTTTCTGACTACCATGTTAAAAGTTAGTATTGCCCATTTTACATACTATCATGTGTTTCGCTGTTATGACTATAATAATAATAATAATTATTATTATTCATCCATTGATAGATTTAAAATTACGGTGCAAATTGTGTCATATTGCCCTATTCCTTCCTCAGCAACGATTGGTTGTGGTAGTTCTCCCTCGTACCTCATTATTACGTTGTTGTCATATGTTTTATTATTGTAATTTAGTTTCTTACAGCCTGCATTAATTATATTTATATATATATATGTGTGTATATATATATATATATATATATGTGTGTGTATATATATATATACACACATATATATATATATATATATATATATATGTGTGTGTGTATTTTCTCCCTTGTAATTTAAACCATAGAGGGAACTATTAAGTGTGGATGGAATTTAGTAGACTTTTTAACAAGGCATACCACATGAAGTGGAGATATATCAACCCTAACTTGGGACAGTGGTGTGTAAATCGTCCCCTTGAGAGCTATACAATGCACGAGCCAATATACGAAACATCCGCGATGTAAGTACAATCAACTGAAATGTGTATCGTCGGTAATCGACTGTTCGCAGGCCCACGCAGCATGTTTTTATGTTTCTTCAAAGCCCATGTGGTTTTAGGAGCTGCGGCGGCTCAGCGGCTAGAGTGCTCGCCTCCCACCAAAGTGAACCGGGCTCGATTCCTGGCAGGTTCGCTCTGGGGTTTCCGCGCGTGGGAATCGCGGTTTTTCTCGGGGTCTTCCGTTCCCCGCCCTTTCTATGCCGGCGCTGCCCCACACTCGCCTCACCCTCGTCGTCTCTCAAAACTCCGATGTTAGAAGCCGCCCAAATCTCTCGATTCCACTGTTGTGGTATTAATTTACAACTTCTATAAGGTAGGCAGGTAAATTGGGCTTAACGTCTCGTTGACAGCGAGGTCAATAGAGACGGTGCAAGTTGCACAGGGTAGAGGGATTGGGGGAAGGATTAAGAATCAGGAATCGGCCATGGCCTTTGTTAAGGACACATCCCAGCATTCGCCTGGAGTGATTTCGGAAAACCATGGAAAATCGAAATCAGGATGGCCGTACCAGGAATCGAACCCGGGTCCTCCCGAATGCGAGTCCAGTGAGTTACCACTGCGCCACCTCGCTCGGTAGCTCATATGTGAACTAGGAAACAGCCCATACCTTCCAAGATGTCATCATCCATCACTGACAGAATGCCATAAAATAGGGAAAGAATCCTGTATCGGACTGCTTATATGATAGATTTAAAGTGTTTCCAGTGTCGCTACAGCAAAATGTTGTAATTATGACGAACAGTGCTGGTTGGGATTCAGTGCCCTAAAGTAGCATTTCTTTGTAACATTCTTGTTTCTCAAGAAACAAACACTTTCAATGCATAGACTAAAATGAAGGACAAAATAGGCTGCGCGTCAGAAAACTAACTGCCATAGTTTTTAAATAACGCAGTATATATCACTTGTGATAATGTTATTCGTCGTAGGTAAGTGACGCGAATCTCATCTGCTGCAAAATAAAATACTCCACGACCAGACTAACGGGGTCGAGGTAGTCACTTAAACACATAGTATATTGTATAGAATGCCCGTACATCACTAAACATACAAACAAATACTCGTTTTCCAATCAAATAAGGAGACCGCCAGTAGTTGTAGAATACACCAACCAGCATGTGGAAAAACATTCTACGTAAAATTTCTATTTATTCAGTTTTACGTTATTCAGGCGGGGGGGGGGGGGGAGGGGATAGTTGTAGTTTGCACGTGAAATCAAAAGTAGCTCAAACATACGAATAAGAGTAGCGAATGAAGTAACGTAACGAATGAAGTAGCGTAGTGTTTGCGCGAGCGAGGGTCTGCCATATAATTTAGATGAGGAAGACCGCCTATTCATCTCCTGCGCATGTATCCAACATTGACCTACCCCAATCCTACACAAAGTCAAAGTCAATGGTCAACAGTGATGAATGTGCTTGTTTATATAATAATTTTAAAAAGAAAACCACTTATATGAATAAAATACGTTTAAAATCTTGAACTTAATCATATTGCATTATAAATAGATTAGAGGGAGTATAGAAACCTCTCAAAGCACTTGTGTACTAAACAGTGTTCTTTACCCTTTGGTCTTGCACGCGGGCGTTGTGTCTGGTTGGCTATTGAAATGTTGCGAAAGATTCCCTATTGGCTGGCATCCAGGCTGGCAAGACACTGACATCGAGACACTGATTGACAAACAGCGTTCCGAAATTTGGTGGTCATGATACCATTTTCCTGACGTGTGGGTTGGAGTTTGCTGTACAAGCAGGTGTTCGGCCTTTGTATTCCTCAATATTCTGTGATTTAATGCTCTTAAGAAAAACTGTTGGTGAAATTCTTAATTTAATAGTTTTCTTATCAGTAAATATTGTTACGTGTCGCTGATCTGCGCCGCTGACCTCGGTCCGCCCCGCGCTAACGGGCGGAAGAGGACAGAGTAGTTATATGAAAGCGAAGCGGCAAATCAATGGAATGTTTTGAATGAAATGCGAGCGATAATCCTACCAGCGCTTTGAGTCGTGGAGGCATTCTGCCGCGATAACCCTTTGGCGACTCACCGCTCCTGACCTTCGGCGGATAGAATTTCTACGTTTATCTGAAGAATGCTCTGGATCGCTGACCTCGTTTCTCTCAGCGTGACTCGGAGTGCGCAGAACCTTTCAGATGGTCACAACGACTGATATAAAAGTGTATCGGGCCCTTGGGCCGGAGTTGATGAGTGGAGTGAGTTGTTGCATGGATGAGTTTGAGCGATAGATGACTAGCGAGAAGAGAAGCGCGCGGCGAGAGAAGTGACCAGCGGGAGGAAAATCTACGACTACGAGCATCGGCGCAGTGAAGAGTGCGAACTGCAGGCTGGACTGTTGGACTGGATGCGTGAGTGAAAGACATTACAAATTATGGCAACAGATATACTGAACGTGTGTTGGTGATGAGTATGAGTTAACTGACAATAGCCAAACAGAGACATTAAGAAGGGCGTTAATTAAAGTTAAAATAGACATTAAATAATTGCTCTCGCTGATAAATAAAAATAGTAATATCGGAGATAGATAACTTAATGCTGTAATAACAACTGTCTGAATAAAGAAAAATTAGTTCGTTTATTTCTATTAAGAGCTCCGTCCCTCACAAACTCACATACGCCCCACAGGCGTCCATGTAACAATATGAATGATATTCAGTTCGCCTTTAATGCAGCGTGACTTTTTTGGATTATAAAATTGAATTGTATAACTGTCCTTATAAAAAGAAGGTGTTTATACTTTATGAATAGCCATCAAATTCACATTTTTTTAAAAGTATGTGTAAAAATGTATCTAATTTATTGGCCTAATGTTTTGTATTACATTATATTCCAATACGGTAATTTTACTACCTTTAATTTGAGTTATGGTATATTGTATGGTAAATTAATTTTAAATATGTGTATGTGATGTTTCCATGTTTTTTTTGGTTGTGTATCGGTTAGGATTCCAGCTGAAGTTCAAAATTAGAAACTTTCGGAGACCTCACAGCACTGTAGTTTTCACCGATATGCGCTTTATAACGCTAGCAAATTAAAAATTATATATATATATATATATATATATATATATATACATACATAAAAATTTGTAGCCTATATTTAGGTTTGCTGAAGCAAAATTATAAAATTTTTGTCATGAAATTATGTTTTCGCGTGTTGACTCTTGCGCCATAACATTTTCTTTCACACTGTTGACGTATGCTTTTCTTTAGAACATTTCGTTCAGCTGAAGTGCCAGCTTCCAAGGTTCTCATGGGGATTCGATACAGAAATATCGAGATATAATGACGCCTTTTGGTTCTTACGAGCGATCAGGTATGTTTACATAGCAAACCAGCATTCAGAAAAATATGTCGTTTAAAAAGTCTGTATGTACCCCCGCGTTCGTGTGTACATATATATAAACGCACGCGAAATGTCACGGAAAGTGCGTAATTTTCAAGGAATATCCTAATAACACAGGTGCGCTTGTTTTATAAATTCTCGATTTTGATTTACGCACGAAAGCTTATCCCGTTCCGTCGCACATTCGTTTCTAAGTTCAAGTGTTGCAATCACGTATAGGCTGTTCACGTTAATATGAGCACTTTTGAAAGCCCTGCTTAAGTTCTACTTGTATGCAGGTTGTGTAATCTTCCACACCTTATGTAGATTAACATTGTCACGGGCCTCATCACTTTAGTCAAGCACCGATCAAGTGAAAATGTGAAAATATTATAAAAATAGATAATTTCCAGATCAGGTAATTTTTACATTTCGATGCATTAATAAAAAAATTAAACCAAAAGCAAAAAAAATCTTTCAGTTAAAACAAATGGTTACTTAACACTTTTTATTCGGCGATAATATATGGAACTACTTTCCATCCATCGTTACCAACTTTACTGGACGCGTGTCACTCACTCAGCCCGTTGATATATATATATATATATATATATATATATATATATATATATATATATATATATATATATATATATATATATATGGGGCAGTGACTTTTTTCTAAAGTTGAATTCAAAAGTGTTCACATTATCGTAAACAGTCCTTACCTGTGTTCAGCAATTTTCTTAAAACCAGTGAACAACGACGTGCTTGCTCGATAAAATTGGCATCAACCATTCATGTCAAAGATGCGTAGAACATTCCAGAAATCAGATTGGCCACAAGGAAGACTCTCCAAGTAATGGGCTCTGGTATTTTGCTATGCACCGTACCTGTCATACGAATTACTAATATGCAACGTGTCTACAATCGTCGATAAGGTGAATGAATGAGTTTTAATTATGGATTAGCGAAATGTACAGGTTGTTCACGGTAAAGTGAGCACTTTTAAGGTGCTAGGTACTTTTTTCTTTCAGCTATTGTTCTTTTCCTTTAACCAACTTGTTAAATAAATACTACCATGTATGTAATAAACACAGTGTGTATATTCCACCGCAGTCAGAAGTTAACGTCTAAGTCTAATATAAACATATTTATTGACTATTATTCAAAATGAGAGGGCTTTCAAAAATGATCACTTTACCGTTAATACCTTATAATTAGTATAACCGAGATTGACACATTGCAACCGCTTGCGACAGAAAGTAGGTGAGTGAAGAAATTTGGGCGGCTGTTAACAGCAAGGTCTTGAGAGCCAATGAGAGTGAAGCGAGGCGAGTGTGGGTGTGGGTGTAACGCCGCAATGAAGGGGCTAAGGTGCGGGGGAAACGGGATATCCCCGAGAAAACCCCTGACCAGCAGCATCGTCCCGCACTATCCTCACATGCGAAAATCCGGGATTGACCCTGTTAGCCTTGGTGTGAGGCGAGCAGGCTAACCGCCCAGCCACCACTGCCCCAGAAAGCAGGTGAGTAAACATCGAAAAAACCGTGGAAACGGCAATGGATGCTACTAAATTCCCTGCGAACCGGTCGCTGAAAGTTCGGTTTCGATTGAAGTGACAAACGCGCCTCCTTCGCGATGTTACCGTGCCGTTATGCCGGAATCACATAGCCCCGACGAGCACGACACGACGGCCAACAGCCAATGAAATACAAGATGGATCGTCGTAAGCCCGACCGATTCTGTCGTACGACCAGCAATTTTGTATTAGAAATTATTTATATTCTTCGTCGTGTCGTGCGACACTGTCGCACAGAATGTACAACCTTGCAAAATGAAATTGCATTGCAAGCTTTCCCTACAATGGCAAATATGCAGCTCAAAAGAAAAATTAATATACAAATACTGTATTTAACTCTTAAAAATAATAATTTTACCTTTTTATGCATTAACGATACCAATTTGTCACCATTATGTATTACAAATTTCTCTCTTGTTCACTGCCTTTGAAACTAACGTAGCCGATCAGCGCCTTCTAAGTAGTTAGGTTAAATACCGAGAGCGTGGTGTCGGTCGTGCTGTAAATACAAGTAGTCGCATTGAAATGTGTCGTGGTTGCGTTTTTGGTCGTGTCGTGCTGTGTTGGCCGGGGCTATGTGACTCCGGCATTACTGCCCCGCTAAGTCGGGCCAACTCCTCTTCCCCAGGACGGGAGGACGAGGCCGTAAAGGAGAATGTCTCCCGTTGCTTCGTCCCTTCCTCGCAGGTGTCCTGGAGAACGCCAGACAGACGGCTCCTGTTCCCACTCGGCGAGAAACGCGGCGGTGATAAAGGTCCCTCTTTACGAGCACCACTCGAGAGCTCCTCGTCCACTCGGCAGCGCTTCCCTCACTGGCTGCCCCGGGACCCGAGCCGCGTCTGCGTCCAATCCAGCACGCGCTTACACGCCCTGCCAGATGTTTCACAGCAAATAGAACGTTCCCCTCGAGAGTACCTGGGCCCGAGATTGTTCAGGGAAACCCCCTAGACACTGGATGGGAGTAAACAGAACGCTTATTTTATTTCCTTTTCGATTTTGTTTATTTGCCCAGTGCAACATCGGCGATATAAATGCGGAAAATTATTTGAATTTATTGATATAATGTAACTGCTTAATGTTTTATGAATATTTTTTCAACGTAATTGAAAATTAAAAATAGTTATATTGATTCAATCGTAGAGACTGAAGTACAATGGTTTATAAAAATTCACATTTATTTTACGGTGTTGGTGGTGATGTGAGCATTACATGTATGGGCGTGTATTGTCGATGATTTGAGCTAGTGCAACGATTTGGCGTTGTGTACCTGTACTTGACAGCTCACAGTGGCCGTTTATTTTTCAATGTAATTCTACATATTTTAAATGTAAATATTGAACACATTTTTATTAAAATGGGTGGAATTAGACGACTGAAATGTAAACAGAAAACTGTTCAAATGCAGTAGTGTCAACCCATGAACACGATGTTTTTTGTTTTGACATTGGCACATTTTCACTGGGCAAAAAAAAAGCGTCCCACTGCTTTGCCTTGAGTGACGTCTCTGGTACTTGTATGCTCGTTGGTGCGGGGCATAGCTATATGGGTCAAAATAACACGCGCGCCCGGCGCCCCATCGACCCTACGCGCAAGGCGCTGAACCTGCGTGAGATGCTTCCGTCGTTACACTTTCCTGTAAAGATTATAGTCGTAACAGTGCGATCTTATCACACGCAAAGAAATAATACAGATAAACTATAACTGTATGGTTTTGCTTTTCATCTAACTACGTAGGCAATCTCTAAAAACGCAATTTTCTAACGTTCTCGCGAAATTTTTTCCCGCTTAGAAAACACTTGATAAAAACGAAGATGCACGGCCTTAGATAACTGTTTTTTTTTTTTAATTATCTTCTCTGGCAAAATGTCGTATGCCCAGCCAGCGTATCTGTCTGCTGATAAACGTATGAGCCTAACAAGGAATCTACAGAAAAACGACGGGACTACGGACTACTAAATTTTTGACACTTTTCGTGTGAAAATTCATTTTCCGATAGGCTGTTAACTGAGGTTAAATGAGCGCTTTTAAAATCAACATTTGAGAAATATTTTCGTAACCTCACATACTCTAGATCAGTTTTTTTTTTTTTTTTTTGCAGACGCTTAAGTGTAGCTCGAGCAAAGCTAATCTGAAAATTTCTTTGTCGTTCAGAACAAAACTCGCATGGATGTGCAGTCTTTATTCGGCTAGAGTTTAACACGACCTCACAAGAACAGGACAGCGCAGTTACAATAATTTTGCTAACGATAGAATTTATTTTTATAGCCAAGCAAAGGGACACGATTGTTTGTTAATCCTTTTATACGATGAAGGACATTTGATTGTGTCAACATCAGCTCGGCTCTCTATTTGTTGATGATCGGCCAATAATGAACGTTGTAAAGTACACGGTAGTGTCCGGTGTGGTATGGACCAATAGGACGATTGTGAGTCCTAACACAGACACCAACAGAACTGGTATTCTGGCAGTAGTGGATATAAGTGACCCAATTATAATATGTCTTGCGTGCCAGTAAATGTATGCAGATCTCAATGTGTTAAAGAGGACGCTAAGTTCCATGCGTCCAGTAGAGTTGGTGGCAGCGTAAGGAAAGTAGTTCCATGGTTTGACGTCGAATTATAGACGTGCTAGGTGGAAAATTCTGAATACTGAAACTATTTGTTTCGTTTCCTATTCTTTTAACCCTTTGAGGATAGCGCAAATTTACTGGTACAGAGGACATGGCTGCCTATATTCTTCTATATTGCAGTATCAGCTGTGTTGGTCTCTGTATATCCACTAATCATCGTCCTATTGGTCCTGGCTTCACAGGACACGCCTACTGTATTCTGCGTCGTTTATTATTTGCTAGCCGTCGGCCAATGGAGTCGCGCTTTGACTGTGCGCCAATTAATGTGCCACTACAGAGGTAACAAATGTTACAATCCATCGTCTCCATTTGATAAATTATTAAAAATAAAAGTGTTCTTCACATAAATTGAAATTTTGACTAATTGTAATGTTTTACTTAAATTCCGATAAAGTGCAGTGAAACAATAAAACTATAGAAGTATATGATTTTTTCTCGATAGTGAAGAGGTTTCCATATCAACGTAACCTGAGTATATACGTGATTACTCCTCAGAGGGTTAATGCGGTAAAACTGGCAAATTCATAACAAATATTTACTTTTCCGACAATTTCATAATTTCGCATGACCGGCGTATCAATAAAGTGTTCAGGCCAATGCCAATAGTAATTCTACGTATTTTGGAAGAATATGAAATTTACATACAAGAAGATCTCAAGTAGGGCTTACAGGAGTGCTCGGTTTACTGTCTACCTCAACCAACCAGAATTTGCGTTACTTAGAAGTTGAGCGTCCATGATTCGTCGGCATACATTCAAGACGGGTAGCAATTAATACCATGCAATTACAAAAATGGATATAACTATAGACTGTTCACGGTAAAGTGAGCACTTTTGATGTTCTAGTTACTTTTTCCTTTAGGCCACTTTTTATCCTTTAACCAAAATTTAAAATAAATATTGCCATGTAAGTAATAAACACAGCGTGTGTATTTCACCGCACTCGGAAGTTAATAACTAAAGCTAAATTAAAATATAATTATTGACTATTTTTCCAAATGAGAGGGCTTTCGAAGGTGCTCACTTTGCCGTGAATAGCATATAAAGCGTTTTGGAGCGCAACAGACCGTGGAATCTCTTCGCGAAAAACAGGTTCTCTAAAGATAAATTATAAGTGAGTTACTAATGCGCTACCGCACGAATACCAGTTATATTGGTCAATGCATTCCCACCTATCGCCGTCGTATATAGAGAACTGCAAAATTCGCGTAATTATTTAGTGGCGTGCTAAACGTCATTACCCTATACAGACTTGAAGGAAATTGTTAATTTCGTTGGCTGCTGGCCTTTATACTGAGTTGCCCCGTATGGCCACATGACAGAACATTGGTCACTCTACTGTTGAATGTGTAGATATTATTATCTATCAGTGTCCTGTAAAATGTGGTCTGCTACATAATTATTTAACAACAATATATTAAAACAATCATACTTAGTATAGGCACATATAATTCAGACCCCGACTGAAAATAACGAAATGATTTTAATACATTTGCCGCTAAGAAAGTTTTAAATCATAAATACGATGAATTTAAACTGAAAAAAGATCTCAAATATATTTCGTCATGAGCCATATATGCATTGATTGAAATAAATGTAAAAATAATACAAGAAAAAATTAAATACACTAATGCAATTGTGCGAGGTAATGCAGCCGCTTCGGTGGTGCCTAACTTCACAAATTTAAGCAGTCCTTCTTATCGTTGCTTAAGTATGTCAGTGACTCCTGTTCGAGAGGTCGTGGGTTCAAATCCCTATCCGTACATGAGCATTTTTGTTTTAATGGAGCCAAGTATCATGACAAAGTGTGAAACTTACATAATTAAAAATTGATCAAACCGATTTTGAAACTAAAAAATATTTTCGATACATAAATATTAATTTTTAAAAACTTAGGAATTTTTAACACTAGATAAGATAAATTTAAATAAAATAATTATAATTATTTATAAATGCATCGATTCCTATATGTCTGATCGTTTTACCATTGATTTGACAAGATCAGCCAGCTTCCTGAGCCCACGAGAGAGGGGGTCACGGTGGCTGAGCGGTTAGCCTGCTCGCCTCTCACCAAGGCGATCCGGGTTCAATCCTCGACCGGGCTACCGGACTTTAGCATGTGGGAATCGTGCCGGACGATGCTGTTGGGATCCCCCGCTTCCCCCGCCCCTTCATTCCGGCGCCGCTCCATACTCACCCCAATCACCCTCATCGGCTCTCCAGACCACGCAGTTAACTCTTCATTCACTCACCCACGAGAGCGGTGTGGAAATAGCTGCCGGGCAGCAGGAAAGGGTGGGGTGAAGGGGATATTCGAAGCTTGCCGAGACGGATTGTCGTTGTATTTGGGAAGGGGGTGGGGGTGGTTTATCGTAGTGTGTTTAGAGGATGACATGTTTGGAGGGGGTGGGATGGATGGGTGAGCAAGGGAAGGAGGGCTAATGTTATATGTTCCTCGGTTTTTATAATTTTTGTGACTTTTTATAATAATTATCAGAGTGAGGGGAGGGTGGTTGTATGAGTGTGAGGGTAATATTATATGTTCTTCGATATTTTAGAATTTTTAAAATTTTTTTTGCGATTTTTTATAGAACTTCTAGGGGTTGGTGATGGGGAGGAGTGAGGGGAGGGTGGTGGGATGATCGAGGGGTAGCGTAGGGTAACATCATGTTCTTAGATTTTCTAGAATTTTTTGCGATTTATTTTTTAACAATTTATAACGGGTGGGGATGGCAAGGAGGTGAGGTGAGCCTGGTTGGGGCGAAGGGGGGAAATATTAAGCAAGCCCTCCCTCCTCCCAAATCTTTCAAATGGCTCGAAAATTGCCTTTCGGGGCTCTATATTGGAATTTTGGGGCATAAATCTTTTTTGAGGGAAAAACGGGAAATTTCGAGGGAGAAAAGGGAAACTTTCTGTGAAAAACGAGAAATTTTAAGGGTAAAATGGCGGTCCCAAGCCACCGGCCGCACTTTTGACGTCATGGCAGGCAACTCCTACTTCCTGTGGCATAATGCCACGTTACCGACTCGCCATAAGCCTACTATAGACTATTCACTGTAAAGTGAGCACTTTTGAAAGCCCTCTCATGTGGAATAATAGTAGATAAATATATGTTATTTTAACCTTAGACGTTCACTTCCGAATGTGGTGGAATATACACACTGTGTTTATTACTTCGATGGGAGCATTTATTTAAAAAGGTGGTTCAAGTATAAAAAATGGCTGAAAGGAAACGTAACTACGCCCTCTAAAGTGCTCATTTTACCACGAACAGCCTATACTAACTAATCATTAGACACCTGCAAATGTCGCGGTAACTACCGAACGTGTGCGCAATGTGACTGCTGATATGCGAAAAGAATATAAACTTCAGACGAGGCTTATTTCGTTTTCTCAAGACCTCTCACACACACACACTTTAGAAACACCATTTCAGAGCATCCCACAGATATGCTGTTCACGGTGAATTGAGTACTTCTGAAAGCCCTGCTTAAAATCTACTTGTATGCACGTTGTGTATTCTTACACCTTATGTAAAATTATCATTGTCGTGGGCTTCATCACTTCATTCATGCGTCCGTCAAGTGAAAATGTGAAATTATTAGAAAAGAAACATTAAAAAAAATCTGCTAATTTTTACGTATAGGGGTATTAAAAAAACAAACAGAAAGCGTAAGAAATAATATAAATCACCACAAATGGATACCTAAAGGCCGTTCACGAGTAACATCCGCCCAGTAAAGATGGTAACGACGGATGAAAAATAGTTTCATATCTTAACGTCGAATAAAGAGTGTTAGGTAACCATTCATGATAACTTGAATTATTTCTTTCGTTTCCTGTTTTTTTTATGCGTCGAAGTGTGAAAATGAGCAGATTTGTGTAATATTTACTCTGTGATTAAGTGATTAAGCCCATGGCAATCTTGATTTTATATAAGGCGGAATAATACATAAGTACACACAACTAGATCATTATCAGAGCTTTCGAAAGTGCTCCTTTTACCGTGAACTGCCTATAAAACGTTTTATTCGACGTTAACACATTGAACTACTTTCCATCCACCATTGCCAACTATACCGGGCGCATGTCACTCAGTGCGCCCGTTAAAATATGTGCAGACAGGAGCAGTGACATTTTTCTAAGGTTGATTTCAAAAGTTCTCACTTTATCACGAACTATAAAAACGGCCTTTAAAAGCGCCGTGTTTCATGATATACCAATCAAATACTCACAAAAACACTCAAGGGAATTGCATTGAAACTTTCTACAGGCTTTCATCAATAAAATGATACAGTCACCGCTTAAAGTCCCACAGGTACGGCCACCTGCACTGAAAAAATTTTCTAGTAAACTTCCTACACTGTAATATAAGTTTTTAACCTACACTCTGAATGGAAATACTACCATATAATAGGCTGCAAATACAGGAATTTTTGGCAAAGCTACAATACATATTGGTAACTTCCCCATACGTTTTGCTGTTTCCTGAGCAAACGTAGTAACGCTGCTATGGCTGTATGGGAAAATACTTTACCGCCCGTCCTTTCTCAATATACGTATACAGTGGTGTGATAGACTGTCGAACTATTTCTTGGAGTGATGCTTTTCGCGAGAAAATTACGTGAATGCTAAACTCAAATGTCCCGTGGCATGCGTGCAGTTTTACTTCGGTTATTGGCCACGTGTCTTTATCGGAGGACAGTTCCTCACCTGACTGGGCCAATCAAAATCAGGTAACTCCGACACCGAGTGTCCCTGATTCGCGGGCGCACACCGGCAATACGTGAAAGTTAAAATCATCTAAAGACTGTTCACGATAAAGTGAGCACATTTCAAATCAACCTTAGAAAAAAGTCACTGCCTCTACCTTCATATATTTTAACAGGCGCCCTGAGTGAAATGCGTCCAGTAAGGTTGGTAACGATGGATGGGAAGTAGTTCCGTATCTTAACGTCGAATAAAAAGTGTTAGATAACCATTTCTGATTATTTAAATTATTTCTTTCACTATCTGTTTTTTTTTTTAGTTCATCGAAGTGTATAAATGAGCACATTTGTAAAATATTTACATTTCTAATAATTTCACCAATAACAAATGGAAGTCTGGCATGGCCATAAATATTTTCGCAAAATACACCTGTCCCTAACAACATTCCCGGTTGGAATTGCACAGTAAAAATTTCTCTGGTAAACTTCCTAAACTGTAATGGAAGTTGTTAACCTATACACTGTATGAAAAATAATACCACACATGAAGCTGCAAATATATGAATGATTAGCATCGCTGCTTTACAAAGTTAGGAACTTCCCTACGCATTTGACTGTATATGTGAAAACATTACACTTGCCGCTTTCTTACTAAGCGTATACACTGGTATAGCAAATTTCCGAATGAGGAACTCTGATCCGCACTACCTGCCCTCTGTCCTGGCGACGTCACAGCGCCTCCGGCCAATAAGAGGAAGACACGCCAGCATTATTCTCACAAGGGCGGCGGAGGAAGCTTCTAAGTAATTAGACGGTACCTAGTGTCAAGGACACTGGGACAGCCCCTGCGCAGCATGTTGTAATGAAACCTAATGAAACAGCTACCTCGGCTATTAACGCCTTTCGGCGGATGCAAGAGGGGAAGGGGGTATGGTTAAGTGAAGCGAAGGTAGTTGGTAGAGACCTGCAAAATTCGCGTTATTATTTCAGAACAAACGGAACTGAAGGTTACTTTGCATTTTACCGATTTCCGCCATTGGCCTGAAATTTGTCTGTCTCGCCTCGAAGAACGCTTGAACCAATAAGATAATATCAGCGGTGGAGTTGCCAATCTCTTTTAAGGAGATCAAGCAGGTAGGTAAAGTTCATTAAAGTGTAGCGGCCAATGAAACCACGGGCTGTGCTTGATTGTCTATAAGACAGTGGAGTCTGTCCTGTCGCCAAAAAGATAACGCGAATTTTGCACGTCTCTAGTAATTGCGGTACAGTGACGCGCCCAGGATTTTGGATGGGGGGGGGGGGGGCCACAAGAAGTAAAAATAAATAAATAAAGTCACTAAGTAAACAGGCAAATACTTAGTAAAAATATTACTTTATATTATTCACAAAATATTACTAGATACATGCAAAATTCGCGTTTTTATTTGGCATCAGGCTGAACTACACAGTACTGTCGTCGTTTCACCATTGGCTGTGAAGCTACGCCCTTTCTGACTGAACAGCATATTATTGGAGCACACAGTTGTGAAGCATTCATTTATTGGTGCTGAGTTACCCAGGGTGTGTCACATAAAGTATGGTCCAATGACAACCGTATTGCAAAGGTACACGTGTTTAAAGTTTAACGTATCCCGAAATAATAACGCGAATTTTGCACGTCTCTAAATATTACATCCCGAAAATGGTAATTGTTTGTCGATTATAACTACTACGCATCAACAAATTTTGTTATTGTGTTGCTATTCTCTTTCGGACTCTACTGATGCAGTGCCGTAAGCTTTCACCCACGTGGCGAGCACGTGGCCACGGTTAGCAGCATTGTTCAGGTGGCTCTTAGTTTGCAGTTAAGACCACTTCTTACATTCCTCTTTCATTCTCAAGGAACCTATATGACGTGAGTGAAATACACGACTTACGAATTATTCTTACTGACAATTCACTTAAATATTTCGACGCCAATTTCTTTGTGGGTGGCACATGCACCAAGTGCTTAACCCACGGGTGCGCCTCTGATTGGGCGCCTTTCGACTTAACGCCAAGACACGGAGCTTTCGTCGTTTCGCGCTTCTGCGTGCGAACGTCTCTACAGACGCACTCAGTTACGTGGAGGTCGCGTGACGGTGGCCAACGATCCGTATTTGGTAACTGGCGGTAATAGTTGGCTTCAGTGATTTTTCAGAAAATTTGGGGAAATTTTGAAAATTGTGTTATTAGGCTCTACAGAAACTGCTGATTCATCTCTGCATTTGCACCTTTGTGTATTTTATTTTTAAAAAATGGCAAGCAAGTAATGTAGTAGAGTCATAAATATGCAGTAAATAGTGACGTGAAAAACTTAAAAGTACTGGAACCCACAAACACATAGAGAGTTAACTCATAGCTACTGCAGAAAGGTGATGTCACGTAAATCTGCGCCACTCGGACTTCCTGTTTTATAAATGTATGTTGCATCTGCGTTTGCCTCGCTCTAGCTTCGAGAAGCAGAGCAGCGAAGACCTGCACGTAGTCAGTTTTCTGGAGCTGTTCAAATAAGTCTAGGTATTACTTATCTCAGTGAAATAGTCCCTGGAGCGAGGGAAACAGTATACACACAAGACACTCCAGTGATTCACGCGGCAGAAAGCGAATCTCTTATGTGAATGAGTGTACTGAAACTTGAGCCTTCTTGTATTTCTGATTTGCGGCAGAAGTCCCAACAGACCGCTGAAGACGGACATGCTCGTTTTCTTCGGCCAATTCGACAACCTTCGTACATGAGTCGCACTTCATCTCACTCGTCGACGTCACGGTCAAACAAATACTCTGGGATTGCACGGTGATACCAAATTCGTAATCGTATAGTCGATGTACAACACCCCCTGAGAACTCGAACATGTGGACTTTTGTTCGTAATTCACAAATATCCACGCGGTCGAACTCTAAAGACTACAAACGAGTGCTAATCTTTTACGTGCACTGAAAAAGACGATGACTACCATCCACACCTAATTGACAATTCTACCGTAATAAATGGTACTTCAGCACTTCGATTGTCATTTGTTACTAAACAAGGAATCTCAGACGTCCTCGAAAATAAACAACCGTCGGGATATATATTTCAGATAATACTTCACCTGAAAAAAAATATATTTATGATATTTTACCCCTAATACCAAACTACAACCCCGCGGGAATGAATCAAAAACTTTCGTGTAACGTATAAATAGACACCCAAAAATTTCGCGGATTCACTCAGCAACAAGCTAGACTCCACGATCCTTTGTGCACTCGAGCATCAATTAGTAGTTCATTCGCTGTTGCTCCAGTTAAACCCCAGACCAGGCATATAACACGGGATTCGGTTCTTATTTTCCTAGCAGGTTCATTATTGGTTGGAAGTCGTTCGGGGCGTGTCTTAACAAACCATGGTCCAATGGAAGCACAAACACACATGTACACGTGAATGCAGTTTAACTTGTCCTCAGATGGACCCGCGGAATTTCCGGGTCCCTAACTATGAACGTAATTTATTTTCTTAATCGATTTTCCGTAGTCACTGCAGTGAAAAAATTACTTTGCTGACATCCAAGAAACTAGTCTCCGGAATGATGTTAGCTGTTCACGATAAAGTGCGCACTTTTGAAATCAACTTTTGAACAATTTCACTGTCTCTACTTGCATATATTTTGGCGGGTAGGTTGATATCGTCGGAGTGAAAGTAGTTCGATGTCTCAAAGTTAAATAAAAACTGTTAAAGACTGTTCACGACAAACTGAACACTTTTGAAAGCCCTGCTTAAAATCTACTTGTGTGCCTATTGTGTATCCTTTCGCCATATTTAAAATGAATATTCATGAGTCGGCCAAGCGAAAAATGTAAAATTATTATTAAGAAAGTAAATACTTTACAAATTTGCTAATTTTCACACGTTTTATGAACGAAAAACCTGAAAGCAATATAAATCCTTTCAGTAGTCACAAATATTTGACCCAATACATTGAATTCAGCGTTAAAACGAGGGACTACTGTCGCCTCCGTCGTTACCAACTTAACTGGGTGAATGCTAGTCAGTGTTTCCGTTAAAACATATGCAGGTAGGGGCGGCGGAATTTTTCTAAGGTTGACTTCGAAAGTGCACATTTTACCATGAACAGCCTATGGTAAACATTTCTGAATACCGAAATAATATTTTGCTTTCTGTGTTTTTAAATAATTTCAGAGACAGAATCGACAAATTTGTGAATCTTTTCCAATACAGTAATCCCATCGTTTCCTTTGACCGACGCATGAATAAAAGGATCATGCCCATGCTATGTTAACTTTATACATGGTGGAATAATACACTATGTGCATACAAGCAGGCCCTATGCAGGGCTTTTAGAAGTGCTCAGTTTACCGTGAACAGTCTTTACAGGCCGAAATCGTTTATTCATTGGCTATTGGCAAGGGGAAGGGAGTTTATTCTTTGAACTGGGTTGGACCTGATAAAGTCGCCCGGGATATTTCCCTCTTTTTACTTCTGACTCGGAGTCGTCCACGTTGAGTCGGATATCTGTAGTTTAGTCATACACTGTCGATATTCCCCGCAGATTTGCGGGAACGTGCAGTAAGCATACGGAAACGCGACATCGCGACGACGGAAAACGTACCTGAGCTCGGCAAATTACAAAATTCGGAACGTCTCCATGTTTTCTATATGGCCTCGGGTTTCGAGAGACGAACAATGCCGAGTTCACACGAAGCTCTCTTCGCTACTGTAAGGCAGGATTTACAACAACCCGTAGAGTTCGTCAATCACGTGACCAGCAGCCAATGAGAGATGGCCATCAATTCTATCCGTCCGCCCGTCCGTCAAAACTTTGGCAAGTTTTAACTTTTGACGGACGGACGGATGAAATTACAGGCTTCTAAACTTGCACGTTTTGTTACTCGTTCATCCTGAGTTCTTTACAAGGCTGTGTAGTTTGTGCAGTATTTTGTTTTCATATGTCAGTTTACGTAACTGTAAAATAAAATTAAGTTTTACCTGAAGATTAAATTTATTGACAGTTACGTTTGGAAACAAGAGCTCATTTTGTGCAATAGTAAAAATAATAAAATTATGCTTTATATGCTATTGAATTTTTTTTACATCGATTAATTTCCGTTACGTACGTGTATGGTTGTTTTAGGTAGACTACTTAGAAACACAATTCCGCAAAAGATTTTCACTTTTTATAGAGAATTTATTCCTATTTGTAAACAGTTTTATTTTTATTACTTTGCAGCAATGAACGTACGACGGACGTACGAAGTTTGGTTGTAAATCGCTCGGCTGGGAGACGGACGGACGCGACTGGCTGTTGTAGATCCTGCATAAACAGAAAATTATCATTTCTGCGGTAGTTCCACGCCACTTAGACCTATTCCTTGAAACATCGAATAGTAGCATGGGACACTTGTAACACTTGGCAACATTTAAAACACTCGAACATTACCAGAGACCCAGCGCATCTGGAAACGATAAAAGTACACACCATCTGGTACCTAGATCATATGTGAGTGGAAAGCAGTGTTTCCAGCCCGTACCATAATTATCAATTGGTACCAGATTTATGCCCTCGTACCATAAACGATGACTACTTGCCGATAATATCCAAATGTACCATAATTTCATTGCGAACGTAACGATTATTCTTTCCGAGGCAAAATTGTATATGTGCAACTGTGATTGCCAGTCTTTGGGATACTTTTTTATAGCAGTGGCATAAAAAATTACTGTTTGGCGATTGGCAGTTTGTTAGGCCTACATTGTGTGTGTCGTGTGTATACGTGTTCGGACATCCAGGAATGAGATAGTGAACATGTTTACCAGAAACTGCAGCTTTTCGCCCAATAGGTGAGTTATATAATAAAATAGCTATTTATAAACATTTTGTTCAGTTTAGTTTCGTGCGTCAAATTTGTATGTGTGTTTTTTTTTTTTTTTTTTTTTTTTTAGTATCCATATTGTTACATAATACACAGTTGGTGAACATATGAGTGGTTTTAAAACGAATTGGTATGATAGTAAACAATGTACCATAATTTTCTTCAGGAAACGATAATTTTTTTGCCCCGAAAACGATAATTTTCCCCCAGAAGACCTGGCAACACTGGTGGAGTGTGTCATGGGTAGTGCCACCTGTTTTACGCGAAAAGAATCCACGACTAGTTGTACTCCGAAACACGTTAGTTCTGAACCAATATCGCCGTTTGGTGGTTTCAACCTCCACGCGTCTTAAGTGTCTGCCAATCAACCACGGCCGTTCGGCGTCAGCGTGACTTAAGTCTGCTTGGCCCAGTCGAGTAGGAAATGTCTTCTCTCTCGAAGACACGCAGCCAATAGCCAAAGGAAATAGGCAAGCTTGCGCGAAATAAGTCGAGGCCGAGATTGAGAGTACATATTTTCGTGAAAAAGAAAAAGAAAAAGTTGCCCTTAGTCATGGGCAGCGACCCGGAAAAATTTCGCGGGTTCATTTCTAGACAAGTTGGAATTCACATACGTCTACGTTCATGTTACGTTTGTAATTGGTCGACGTGTTGTCTGACACCTGCTGGAGATAAATGAGCCAATAACAAACATGCAATAAATTGTGTGCCCAACCACAGATTATTACTACTACAAGCAGCCAATAAATCGTTTATATCTGTATGAGAGTACTATATAAGACTTTGAAGTGGAGTCTACAGGTCATTGAACTCGCGAATTTCTCGGGTGTCTAGTCATGGGTGCGAAAACTTCTGTTTCGGGTTAAAATTTCGTTCAAAAACAAAATATTAAATTTTGTTTTTAATTTATTCTTTTATACACAGTAAAACATCCACTTAACGACAGTGACTTCCATGGATAAAAAGAATAATTAAAGGAAATATAAGACAAGTAGAGTATTTTGAATACTAAGGATGCAACATCTCTCGTTATAAAGAAATAGGCCTAAATTAACAGTTCACGGTAAAGTGTTCACGGTAAAGTGAGCACTATTTAAGGACCTTGTCAATTTTACTTTTCAACAAATTAATAAGCAGATGTAATTAATAAGCAGATGTAATTAATAAGCAGATGTAATTAATTCATTATATTTCGCTAGAAAATTCACAACAACGATATCTAACTTGCACCTTCAAGTGGCAAGGTCCATGATGATCTATGATCTCGCTGTCCAATATACTACTACAACTTCGAACCTCAGCGTCACCTGAATACATGACACCAATGCAAGAATAAACCATTCAGCATAAAAAATAACTGTTCCCTTACGCACGTATCTGTGTGATAACCACTAACTAAAATGAATTTTTAATCGTTTCGGCTTCTCTCAATCCGAACATTTTTAGCTAGATTAATGATTACTGCGTTCGAAGTGAGGCCAAGTAATGCCGTATTAATAAAATAAAATGGAATGAAATATATGTGACGCAGAACAATTTAACGTGCCTGAGACACGAATTCCGGTCGCTAAGTGAGGGAGTAATAACTGTGGGGAGTAACTAGAGTGGCATTATTCTGCAAGAACATTGATCCCTTTATCCTCTGGATTTGACCATATTCTCTACTACAGTCGATGCCCCCCTCTAGCTAATAACACGCCAAACCCAGATCGATACATATGTTTTGTCCCTTTCCTTTAGCTTGCAAATAGTAGGTAGTTCGCCTCTCTAAATAATTTGTAGAATGTTACAATCACTCTTAATGAGCGTTATACTGAGTGAAAAATGAAACATCAGAGGTCGCATAGAAATCATGAATTAATTTTACGTAACGAATTTCCCCCCCCCCCCCCCCTCGCCTGACACGTGCTTTTAAGTAATATTTCATTGTGCTTTTTCAAATTTTTCGCTACCGAAATTTACTGTTCATTCAGACCTCCGATTATACATTCATTTGCGTATTTATAAAGAAGCGGAAGTTGAATATTACATAACTTATAATACATACACCCAGGGTTAATTAAAACCACTCCAATCAGAGGCCGCTACAGCTAGTTACGTTTAAATAAAGAGCGTAAATTTTTTTTTAAGTTTCCATTGCTTTACGTAAGATTTCAGAACTGAGGTCTGATGTTATATAATTTCCTCTGAACACGGCTGTCTGAAAAATTACCGGCGACTAGCGGCTGCGACGCCATAATGAAAAATAACAAAACAAAAAAAAAAAAAAAGCCCGACTTTTGGTAGAAAGTTATTTTAAAACTCTGTATGCGTCATCGAAGTTGGAGTTGAACCACTCGTTTATTACAAATGTTACATAAGATGGAGGACCTGCTGTCAGCAAGTCGCTAGTTTCTGATCTCCTTGATCCCACAAGTGTTGTGTTTGAAGATCTTTGTTCAGTTAGTCATTATCCGGACAATCGGCGTTCCATCTTAAATATTATATCGAATATTTTCAATAAAAAGTGTTCCAGGTCCAACTTCAAAGATGTGTACCACCCTTAATATTCACTTTAGACCATAGGTTGTATACATGTTTTCAAATTATTTTTTCATGATTAACGTACAGCCGAAGTTTGTCGTTCGAATTTAGATACACCCTATATATACATCTTTATACGTTGCTGTCGCACTTGTAGCGTTTACGCTACATTCTCATGTTACGAATATAGTTGACACCTGCCGTGGTGCGAGTGTTTTCTCAGGGTAGTCCCGTTACCTCGCCTATCTGCATTCACCGCTGCCCTCGTCTCACCTAGTTCTCTAGCTGGCCGGCACGACAGGTGTCTCACTCCTACCCTAAACATTTTTTTCAGTAAACTTCCTAAACTGTGTCAGAAGTTTTCGCCTATACATACTATGGAAAATTTACTATTCGCCAGACTGCATATACACAGTTTCAAACTTCGTTACGGATTCCACTCTTTCTTAAACGAATGAAGAAAATATACAATGAGTGTACGAGAGAAAAAAACTATACCATTCGTGATTTTCGTGCGGTTTAAGGAACTATCAAAACTGTGAAAATAGGGACATCCATCTGTAGGTACCATCTATATATTGTCACCTGCGATCCTCCAGTCTCTGGCATGGTAGCCATCTGACCGAAAATAAAAGAATGATACGTTTCTGAAGGCGATATGGAGCTAGTTAATAACATTCAACATTGCTATATGCTAACACCACTTTAAAAAAAAGCAGCGATGCCGAAGTGTTAGTGGCAGGGCGTGTAGACGTCTTCGGGAAAGCAGATTTGCCTGTACTAGGTATTTGGAAGTGGTACTGGCAGAGGTGTGGTACTGGCAGAGGTGTGGTACTGGCAGAGGTGTGGTACTGGCAGAGGTGTGGTACTGGCAGAGGTGTGGTATTGGCAGAGGTGTGGTACTGGCAGAGGTGTGGTACTGGCAGAGGTGTGGTACTGGCAGAGGTGTGGTACTATGTTGAAGATACACTGAGAGAAAATCCAACACGTATTTGTTTGTATAGGGCCAAATATATGTTTAGTTGCCCTAACAAAATATATTGTTGAGCAAACAAAATTTGAAAAGCAACTAAATTACTTTTGTCCGTCTGGCAAAATATATGTGTTTGACTAACCAAAATCTCTGTGTTGGGCAAAAAAAAAAAAAAAATTTGACCGTCAACTAAATATTTTGTTGAATCAAGTGTATATATTTGTTTTGGCCACTCATTTAACTGCCTTGGTTCTAGAATACAGCTTGAGAGTTTGTATGTATTTTTTGTGGCAATTAAGGTAGTAACAGTGTTTGTTAGTGCATCTATTGATGTTTAACAGTCAATCGTATAAACACATTATTAAACCAATACATCAAGAAACTGACAAGTAAAACTGTAAAACTTGAAATATTTGTTTTCACGCGTTGCTCAAAATTTGAAGTATATTTATTTAAAAGCTGTCCAGGTGATCAGTTGTCACATTAGCTGAGGTTTCTAAGACGTAGCACTCGTACGCAGATGAACTAGGTTCGCAACTCGGTCGATCTTGTAAAATGTTTTTATATCGGTCCAAACTGTTTGATGTACGTGTAGCCGAACAAATCTTTAGTTGCACCAACCAAATCTTACAGTTCGGGGCAACCAAACGAGAGCAACAAAATATTTCATTGCCCCTATACAAACAAATAATTTGGTTGCGCCAAACAAATTTTGTTTGATTCAACGAAACCTTTATCTCAGTGTACCACATGTCGTTAGGTTAGAGCCAAGGAAGTCCTAGCTGTGTTCAAGCCTCTCTGATAGCAAAATGTTCCTCCCTATTGGCAGTCTGTCGTAGTTGACCGCATCGGTCCGTCATGTGTGGTACTTTTACACGTAAACCACACCCAGCACAACCTGGCTGTGCAGAACAAGCGCCCCGAGCAGCTAAGCGATTTGAAGTTCCATTGACTCTGCCTCTCTCAGCCTTATTATCCGGCTTATCCGACTGATTCATAAAACCGAGATGTTGGGAATTTACAATTCTAATGAAGAAACATATTCCGCGTCAGAAGACAGGCAATCTGAAAGAATATTTATTCACGTAACGAAACTTTATACGTGGGGAAAAAAAAAAAAAAAAAAACCTAAAAAAAGGCACTTGACCAAAACTGAGTAATAGCATTGCAGAATGGAAATTTACAATCAGCTCTAGCTGAAATGAGGGAGGTAACTTTCCATGACAAAGAAGAATCCTTTTACTTGCGTGAACAAAGAAAAATGTTTTCTCTACAGAAGAGGGTGGTTTTCTTCGTGTTTCTTCATAATTCCTGCTTTTTACCAATGATGCTTCCGGAACAGTGTGTTATGAATTCGAAGTCAGAACATTTATTTACACAGATGCGTTATTTTTTATGTTGAGTTCCCCTATTCTGGTAAAGTTTCAAGTGTTCGATTCATGATCGTAATTATATAAAATCAGAAATGGCGACTCCCATTCAGTCCCCGCCTCACTTCTGAATGGCACCTAATACTGATGTAATTTTCTAGAAAACAATTGCACATGATCGTCAACCACTGGTAGTGATACGAGGGATATTTAATGCATGGCGGCACGCTGAGAACATTGTGCGACCTCATGTGTTACCTTTCATATCTTAATTCCCAGCGGCCAGTTTCCTACAAGACAACGCTCGCCGAAGGAGATCCGATTTCCTGTAAATGTGCGAGGTACCATGTTTCACCGCTTCCTTCGGTTTCCTGTAAATGTGCGAGGTACCATGTTTCACCACTTCCTCCGGTTTCCTGTAAATGTGCGAGGTACCATGTTTCTCCACTTCCTCCAGTTTCCTGTAAATGTGCGAGGTACCATGTTTCACCACTTCCTCCGGTTTCCTGTAAATGTGCGAGGTACCATGTTTCACCACTTCCTCTGGTTTCCTGTAAATGTGCGAGGTACCATGTTTCTCCATTTCCTCCGGTTTCCTGTAAATGTGCGAGGTACCATGTTTCACCACTTCCTCCGGTTTCCTGTAAATGTGCGAGGTACCATGTTTCACCACTTCCTCCGGTTTCCTGTAAATGTGCGAGGTACCATGTTTCTCCACTTCCTCCAGTTTCCTGTAAATGTGCGAGGTACCATGTTTCACCACTTCCTCCGGTTTCCTGTAAATGTGCGAGGTACCATGTTTCTCCACTTCCTCCGGTTTCCTGTAAATGTGCGAGGTACCATGTTTCACCACTTCCTTCGGTTTCCTGTAAATGTGCGAGGTACCATGTTTCACCACTTCCTCTGGTTTCCTGTAAATGTGCGAGGTACCATGTTTCTCCACTTCCTCCGGTTTCCTGTAAATGTGCGAGGTACCATGTTTCACAACTTCCTCCGGTTTCCTGTAAATGTGCGAGGTACCATGTTTCACCACTTCCTCCGGTTTCCTGTAAATGTGCGAGGTACCATGTTTCTCCATTTCCTCCGGTTTCATGTAAATGTGTGCCCCATGTTTTATCAATTCCGTGTTCTGATCTGCCACCCATAGGAATTTGCCGGGTCAGATGTGTTAATTTTCTACGGCATAATTTGCAACGTTTTTTGGACAAACTTGCGTCGCAATAACATGTGGCGATCCTTTAATTACACGCCTAATCGTATACTACCAACGCATATAGGCAAGAGGTGATCCAGCCACGTTCTAAAGACAACATTGTTTTATCGCAAGGGGCGTTTTCCTGATGCGATAATACTTATCGCTTCTTTATTTCGTCAGTACCATCACGTTAATACAACTTAATTTTAATGCAGTATTTTGAACTTGGTTAGCAAAATTTTTATGACAGTGAGTGTATTTCTGAGGCCCGGTCGGCACAGGCACCACTTACCTGGACAATTCCATTTGTAAATTATATGGGCTGAGATGAAATTCAAATTGCGAAGAATCTCGAAAGTATATACGCGCATTAATACTGGCATATTTCGTGTGTGCGTAACAGTGTATTGACGTGAAAAGTGCATTTTTTCTGTTCACTGCCATTTTGTAGTAAAATAAATCGCGATATTTTTATATAAATAATGGAAGAATCATCTGTAAAAGAAACAAAGTTGTTCGGTATTATTACATTCCTGTGTATTGCGGCCGTTAATCACGTTTTTATTTATGGAGACAGGGGTATAAAGAGGTATTTTCTTACTTTTTCAAAGTGGGAGATAATTTTTCCTACGGTATAGTCGGATGGAAGTGCATGCCATTTGGGTCGTGATCTATAGCAGCGAAGCATCGTGAGTACACGTATCATGCTGTATAACGACGTATGAAAATCCGTGACCGCCAATGCGAGTAATTGGTATTTATGATGGCTGACTTTTGTGATACGCGAAGGAACAGATCTTCCCTGCAATCACAACATTGGGTTCTTCTCACAGGTAGCTACGGAAACTACGATGATATGCAGTTCTATTTCCGAAATTCAGAACGGGACTATCTCGTCTTTAACGATAGTTCCCTTTCACGCAATGCGAAATGTACACATTTATGTTTCTAAATTGTGTTTTGAATTATAAATAGTAGGAGGCGACTAGCGAGCCAAACGTGTTCTACAGTGGCATTTCACTTACGTATAATTCTACATTTTAAAAAATACTCCTAAAAAGTTTCGAGCTTTCATTGTATGTTTAAAAAAAAAGTCAGAAAAATTACAAGACCGACAAATTAAATGTACTAACTTCGTTTGCTCTGTGTGTTATACATTTGTACGTTAGATTCTTGGCAATAAACAACACATCCATGTGAAGTAGATGGAATGAAAGTGATAACAGTAATAACGGATAAACTGCAATAGGATAGAGCGGGATACGACACTGAAAATAAGGCGTATACAAAGTGTGTCTAGGAAAAATAAATATTTAGTATAAGGAATCAATTTTGACAAAATTAAATAATCAAAACTGGCGTCAAGAGAGTCAAAACTTATTGATAACTAGGAAGAATACTCTTTACCAGCAGAGATTTTAACTTTAAATACGTAAGAAATAATACAGTAAGAACAAACATAAATTCATGTCCATATAAATAAAATAGTACTGAAACACACCAGAAATATGTTGCATAACACGCGTTGTTAGGGATCCAAATACAAATCCACTTTACAAATATACTCATTTTTACACTTCGATGCATTAAAAAAACCGAAAGTGATATAATTAATTTTAAGTTATCACAAATGGTTACCTAACACGTTTTATTTGACTTTAAGATATGGGACTATTTCCATCCATCGTTACCAAATTTACTGGGTGATTGTCACTCACCGCGCTTATTAAAATAAATGCAGGTAGGGGCAGGGACAATTTTTCTAAGGTTCATTTCTAAAGCGCTCACTTTATCGTGAACAGCCTTTACTTTAATATTAAGACAAGTATAGGACGCTCGTGATAGGTGGCATATTTAGGTAACAACCAAACACGTTTTCTCTCTCTCTCTCTCTCTCTCTCTCTCTCTCTCGCTCTCTCTCTCTCCCAGTGTGAAGAAACCGCCAGTAGACTATAACTAGGAACACCTGAATTTCGCGAAAAGATTTCCGCGCGTGCTAGATTTCAATACCCTACAAGCGTACCAGCAGTTCCCATTTGCTTATTGGTGGAGTGTGTTTGTGAGAAGACATTTAGTTAGTTGGCTGGCCAATGAGAATTAAGTTACTGCGATACTGTACGTATCTGATTCGTTGGCAGACACTGAAGAGGCTTAACATAGAGATCACCCAACCACAAAAGTGTATCTGAGCTAAAGTGTTATGAAATACAACTGGTCGTGAAATCTTTTCGCGGAATTTGGGTGCCTCTAACAATAACCGTGATTATTTCCCCACTCCTGCTAGTCTGAGCAATTTTCCCCGTCTCTAACGGCCTTGTAGTCGACAATACGTCAACTCGTCCAGACACAGATTATAATGCGTTATTTCAGACTTTGCAGAGAACATTTAAACTGTACAAATATCGATACAAAGCACTGTTGTGTATCAGAGCTAATTAAATGGTGTTTGTGTTTTATGTTAGTTAGCAACAGCTGTGCGCGGGACTGCAGAAGTTTTCGTTCTTAGTTTTATATGATGTTCAAGAAGAGTTTATTTAATAGCAAATTTACCAGACACGAAGACAATGTTCGCCCTTCCAGCGTAGTTGGTTATTCAATATTATATTCTTATATGTTGGACATTATTCATGTTATTCTCTACTACGCTTGGATAAATTATTTATATATATATATATTATTTACAGCCATGTAGCACCACAGGTACAATACCATTTACATTTTTTTTTTCTGGTGAAGTGAAATATTTATAAAATTATACATACAAAAACTGCACTGAAAAGAATCTAATCCGAAGATTAAATATGCAATAGTTCAACTGAAACGAAAAAGGCAATGAAGCTTTAACAAGGCAAATCCCATTGGTTGAATTTTTTTTTTAATGAGTATTATTTATTCGCCCGCCCTCCTGCTGCCTCAAAAGACTATTGGAATATTGCATTGAATACACAAAATTTTCCCCTTTCTTATTACGTTCCTTTCAAAATAATTACTAAGATTTTCTTTTTAAGCCTCAAACAGAAATGAATTTTGTTAACAAATTTCTAGGAGGAATTGAGTAATTATTTTGGGCCATTCACTAACGGCAATAAGGTGAATAATTATTCGCGAAGCTTGCTGTCTAGTTTATTATTCATAATTATACTTACTGCTGAGCGTTTTTACTGCAGAGTAAAATTTTGTCAATGTTTTTCTGTTCATTTTCAAAACATTTTTACCTCGTTGAAACAAAAAAAAATCTTGACTAATACACACCAATCTCAATACGTCAGGCGAATCCTATTGGTCTATATAAACTTTTCTGATTTGTCCTGTGCAATACAATGCTACCATGTAGAGTTGATATATATATATATATAATAATCGTGTCACTGATTTCATTGACTATACGTCTGATTACTTGGATTAATAAGGAGACATCCTAGTATCGTGAAAATATGTCACGTCTTCTATGTCATATTGACTTTTTTTTGTAAAATTGATGTGTTATCTAAAACAGAGTATTCGTAATTCACAGAACACTTATTGGTTAGTTTGGCTATGGCACATTACCCGTTAAAACACAGAAGCATTATCGTATCAAAATTTGTTGGTATAGGCTGTTCACGGTAAAATGAGCACTTTTGAAAGCCCTGCTAAAGATCTACTTTTACGCACAATGTGTATTCTTCCGCCTTATGTAGAATTAATACTGGTATGTGTCTCATCACTTTATTCGTGCGTTGGTCAAGTGAAATTTTGAAATTATTAGATAAGTAAATAGTTTACATATCTACTCATTTTTACACTCCGCTGCATTTAAAAAACAGAAAGCGAAATGAATAATTTTTAGTTATCACAGAAAATTATCCAAGACTGTTTATTTGACGTTAATATATGGAACTACGTTCTCTTCATCGTTACCAACTTTACTGGGCGCATGTCACTCAGTGAGCCCGTTAAAATATATGTAGCTATGAGCAGTGATATTTTTCTAAGGTTGCTTTCAAAAATGCTCACTTTATTGTGAACAGCCTTTAACATAATATAAACCTGGAGACTATCAGTTATAGTCCTAAGAATGTAAGGTATAATATAAGCCATATACGGATATTTAACGCGCTTGCGGCCGTGGTAGTAACTCTCCCATACTCTAATCTCGCCGTCTTGTTTTTATCGATTTCCAGACTGCAGATAAGAGACGCAAACCATTTACTCTGCACACATGACGTGGTGTCGTAAATTGCGGCTGTAAAACTGAGAGCGGTTCGCCCAGCCGGATACTAAAACTGTTACAGCGTCGCAACTCCAGCAATTCATTCTACAGGTAAGGTTTTAAAAAACCAAGGAAACGTTATGAAGATTTCGTCATTTGGAAATTTAAAAAATTTGACAATTCCTTACAAAGTAGTGGTAGCTGAAAAGTTACGCTCCTTATGTTCGGTGTATAGGCCGTTCACGGTTAAGTGAGCACATTTTGAAGTTGTTTCATCACACATAATAATCAATAAATACATTTCATTGTGGCCTCAGACTTTTGGTATTGGGTATGGTGAATGTATAAACTGTGTTCATTACTCGCATGGCAGGGTTTACATTTGCAAGTGGTGGAAAGATATAAATTGGTTGTAAGAATAAAGTAACTAGGGCTTCAAAAGTGCTCACATTGCCGTGAACGGGCTATAATATCCATACCTACACCTTAAAAAGGTATTTAGTAATATTCCTAACCTTTTGTTTGGTTAAGGTTTATTAACGTCCCCCGGTGTTATGTGTGAAGGCTTATCAGGGGACGGTTTATAAACTAACTTATGACCTAACTTAAATTAACATCCATGCCTTGCCCAGGATTCGAACCCAGAACTTCCCACGCCTCAGACCAGCGGCGCACCAACCGACTGCGCCACGGGAGGTCGGCTTATATTACGAACCTGCAATGGAAGTTTCTAACCCATACATCGCATGGAAAAAATACCACATATCATAATGTAAATGTACACTGTAAAAAACATTTCTGGTAAACTTCCTCAACTGCAATAGAAGTTTTTAACCTATACACTGTATGGTAATAATACCACACATGAAGCTGCAGATATAGGAATGTTTAGCAGAGCTACTATACAAAGTTGGGAACTTCCCTACGCATTTGACTGTTTCCTAAGGAAATGTAGGAACGCTACAATGAATCTACAGAGGAAAATATTACCATTCCTGCTTTTTCACTAAGCATATACACTGGTATCGTAACCTTCTGAATGATTTCTTAGAGTGTAGCACTACTAGGGAACTTTCCTACGCATTAGAGGGGCCGCGGTGACTTAGTGGTCAGACTACTCGCCTCCAACCAAGGCGATCCAGGTTTGATTTCAGGCTGGGTCGCTTCCGGATTTTCGCACGTAGGAATCGTGCTGGACGATGCCACTGGTCGGCGGGTTTCCTCGGGGATCTCCCATTTCCCTCGTCCTTGCACTGCGGCGCTGCTCCATACTCAACTCGCTTCGTCCTCATCGGCTCTCAAGACCTCGATGTTAAGTAGCCACCCAAATCTCTTCACTCCCTATACATTACACTATTTTTTGTACAAATGCAGAAACGCTACCGTGGCCGTATGGGGACAGCTCTACCATCAGCTTTCTCACTAAAGGCTGTTCACGATAAAGTGAGCACTTTAGAAACGAACCTTAGAAAAAAGTCACTGCTCCTACCTGCATATATTTTAACGGGCACACTTAGTGACATTCACTCAGTAAATTTGGTAACTATTACTAGGAAATAGTTCGATATTTTAACGTCGAATAAAAAGCGTTAGGTAACTATTTGTGATAACTTAAAATTATTTCTTTCTCTTTCTGATTTTTAAATACATTGAAGCGCAAAAATTAGAAGATTTGTAAAATATTTACTTTTCTAATAACCCTAGCGTTTCAATTGACCGACGCACGAATAAAGTGATGAGGCCCATGGCAATGTTAATTTTACATAATGAGGTAGAAAACACAATGTGTAAACAAATAGATCTTGAGCAGGGCTTTCAAAAGTGCTCATTTTACCATGAACAGCTTATAGCAGTCAAAGTCATTAAGTAACAATGCCAAGGGAACAATAAAGAAACGTATACATTTAACACAATAGAACTTTTGTCTACAGTTAAACGCTGCAATCGGTTTCATGTCTTCTGCAAAGGATGCGTAGGCCTTTCCCACGGCGGAAGTGGACGAGTGATACGCCTGATTTGAAATGGTTGTAATCCGGTAACGGTACGTTTCCATCATGGGTTCCTGTTCAAAAGATCGTCTACTCAGTCCGCTCTACAAGTTCTAGGAGTTTGTAAGGGGAATTTAAGAAAACTGCTATTAGCACAAACGTATCGAAGTTATTTGACCTTTTCATGAAGGATGGCCTGTATACTGGACATTGCATAAGAAAGTATACTTAATGATGTAATCTGTACACAACAGAAGACGAAATGCGTTTAGAGAAATCGCTCGCGTGGTCGAAGACATTATTCGTCGTGTTAGCAGTCAGTCGCATGTACAGTTGCTACCAAAAACATGAAACATAAACCTATTTATGTTGGTACCGACAAATCACAGAGCGTTATACCTACTGATACCAGTATAGTACCAAACAAAATAAATAGTTATTCGGAATGATAAAATAAAATTTTTATATATATAAATGAAAGAGTTAAAAAGAAAATTAAAAAATATTACACGTTTGTCTAAATATGAAGAACTGTTTAATACGTCCAGGTAATGTGGAAAGTTTAAAAACAGTTGAATTCACTGCACGGTAAATAACCCAACCCTTATAGACCCAGTGTGTACAATCTTGTGCGTAATGTACAGCAAGTTGTTCCATGGTTTCACATGTTTATTCTTTCTCAGTATCGAAAATTTACACTGTCATGGGCCTAGTCACTTTATTCATGTGTCGGTTAGGTGAAACTGTGAAATTATTATGAAATTAAACATTTTACAAATTTGATCATTCTAACACTTGCACGCGTTTAAAAATCAGCGAGCAAAACAGATAATCTCAGTAATCATAAATCTTTACCTATCAAAACTTTAATTCACAGTTATGGCGTGGAACTACTTCTCCCCCGTCGTTGCCAACTGTACAGGGCGCATGGCAGTCAGTGCGCCTGTTAAAATATACGCAGGTAGGGTCAGTGACATTTTTTCAAAGGTTGGTTTGATTTGTGGTGTACAGCACAGACCAAATTTTCACTTATTTGCTACATCGGCCACCATAAATTAATGTGGGTCTGAAAAGGTAAAAGTACGAGAGATGAGATATTTGTGTAGCCGAACCAACGGAAATGTCAGCCAATGAAACAGTTTACGGTAATTTCAGCATTCAAAACGCCCGGAGGAAATAATTTAAGCAGAGATGAGAAACGTTAAAAAAAAGTAGAGTGAATGGAAATAAAATGGAATTCGCAATTATCGGGTAATTGAAGTGCGCGCGATCACGTAATTCCATGAGGCTAGTGGTCAGCACTGACCTTTCGTCCTGGAAACCATTGGCCTGCGAGGCGAAGTCTAGTGGAAAGCCAGCATCTGGTGGGAGGGTTCTGGGTTGGAAACCTGAGTCAGACACGCGTGTACGCCTTTTTAGATTTCCCACTAGTTTTAATTGACCTCGTAAGCACCCATTTCCTCCATCCAGCTACCCAACCGGCATAATGTGGACATATTAATATAAAACAACTTAACCCACCCAGTCAAGACATGTGAACATGGAGGATACTGATTGTTTGAACAATTATGGCCATACTTCATTGCAAACATTTCTTTGTATAGGCTGTTCACCATAAAGTGAGCACTTTTCAAAACAACCTTATCAAAAGCCACTGCCCATACCTGCATATATTTTAACGGACGCCCTGAGTGACATGCGCCCAGACAAGTTGGTAACGAAGGATGGGAAGTAGTTCCGTATCTTGAGGTCGAATAAAAAGTGTTAGGTAACTATCTCTGATAACTTAAACTATTTCTTTTGCTTTCTGTATTATTTTTTTTTAATGCATCGAAGTGTAAAAATGAGCATATGTGTTAAATATATAATTTTGAAATAATTTCACGGTCTCACTTGACCGACGCATATATAAAGTGATGAGGCCCATGACAATGTTAATCTAACATAAGGCGGAATAATACACAATGTGCATACAAGCAGATCTCAAGCAGGGCTTTCAAAAATACCCATTTTACCGCGAATACCCTATTACACATTTAATTCCAAGAAGGACTCAATTCAGATAATAATAAACAGAACGACGCAACACAAATTAAAATGTAACAAATATATAGTCGTATTATATACGTATTCTGTAAGTGTCTCTCGGAGACTGTGTGACTGAAGAAGGGAACAAACTTCAGTTCCCGGAACTTCATCCTTATCGTCGAACGAAGCTTGCTATTTCATGTCTGTAGGCATTATCGCCGTCGTGTCGTCCATATTTGCAACCGTTCCAGCCATTGTGTTCGTTTGTTCTGTGCTCGATTTACGTACAGTTTTTGTTAATATTATTCATATTCCATACTTGTTTTCTTGCACTGAGAAACAATCCAACAAAATATATGTTTGTATAAGATCAAGAATAGATTCAGTTGCCCCCCCCCCCCCCCAACAAAATAGTTTGTTCAGTAGACAGAACTTGAACAACAAGAAATTAATTTTGTTCCTCTAACAAAATACACGATTTAATTAACAATACCTCCGTGTTGGGCTGAAATAAATTGGACTGTCAACAAACTGTTTGGTTGAATCACCCGTATAGATAAGATACTCATTTGACTGCCTGCATTCGAAAATACAGCTCGAGAGTTTGTTTGAATTTGTTGTGAAAGTTAAAGTTGTAACAGTGTTCATTAGTGCATTTATTGATGCTTAGTGCTACATAATAAGCAGACGGTCTCTGTCAGTCTGTCTGTCCGTCTTTAATACTTCTAAGTCACTTGAAACTAAGCAGAAGTTCTTCAAATTTTGCAGAGCGAATCCTTAGGGTCAAATACAGACGAAGTTCGAATTTCAGCAAGATCATATTACGCAATCATAATTTTTGACCCTAAAAACTCGTTTTTTAATCACTTTTTCCTATGAAAGTTTTGTATTAATGCATAGAGAATATTGCATACTGATATGGAGGTAGTGGAATATCATTTTTGTTCACTCTAAATGTTTCGCTTCAATTTCGAGTTAATTAAGTGGGTCCACAGTGGTCAAGTGGCTAGAGCGATTCCAAGTGGGGTCACAGTGGCCCAGTGGATAGAGAAATATCATTATTTTTCTCAGTCTTTGTATGATAACCAAATGTTTTAACATGGTAAATATTCTAGGCACGTGACCATACTGAAAACACGGTCACGGGCTAACCCCTAGTAACGGTATAAACACCCTAATGAAAAAAGTCCAACAGGAAACTTAAAAGGAAATCTGTAAAATATTTCTTAGAGCACGTTGTCCAGTATTTTAAATGTATCTATTTGAAAACATCACTATTACGTCAGCAGTCATGTTATCCGAGGTTGCGTAGCGCTCGCTCGCGGCTGATGTGGGTTCGAATCCCGGTCTCGCCTCAAGTGTTTTTTTATATTAAAAGAAAGTTTTTAATGCACGTAGAACCAAACAAATCTTTAGTTGCACCAACCAAATCTTTGTTTGTTGCAAACAAATAAGAACAAGAAAATAATTTGGTTTCAACACCTAAGTATTTAATTGTCCCTATTCAAAAAATTAATTTGGTTGTGCCAAACAAACTAAGTTTCATTCAACAAAATTTTTTTCTCGGTGTGTTTGGCCACTAATAGTTGTTGCGTTGTGTCGTTTTTCTGGTGTCATCTGTCTACATTCCTGCTGGGGAATATTCCGTGATGTTCATGAAAAAATGATAATAAACACCAGAGTGGGGTATATAAGTACCGATGGAGCATATTTAATCCAGGAACCAATAGTCTAACGTCCATAGTTAACCCACTTATGGCAGTGACAATTCGCAGGGGCGGGTAGCCAATCACAAAAACCAGGCTACAGGCAGTGCAATGAAATGACACTTTATTTACACATTTGGGCTGAAGGCATGTGGACAGAGTGTCTGTTCTATGTCTCTGGTCAAAGTATCTGTTCAAACTGTCCACCACCGTCCGCCACACAGGCGGTGCAGCGCTGAAGCATGTTGCGACGCACATGTGCAAGGGTTTCCGACGTAATGAGCTCATCCCTCGTGTCAAGCGGTGTGGCATACACAGTGGATTTTATGTGGCTCCACAGGCAGAAGTCAGGTGAGCGTGGTGGCCATGCTATGGGACCTCCCCTGCCTATCCACTGGTTCGGCAAGTGCATGTCGGGGTGCCGGCGAACCGTAATGGCGGAATGAGGTGGGGCCCAGTCCTGCTGAAACCACATCGCCTCACGATCATCTCCTCCAAGTATTACGGTAACACGTCCTGCAGGAACTGTAGATACGTAGCACCTCCGAGACAGCGACCGTGCAGTACTGAGCGGTGTTATCAGGCACGCAGACCTGCGCACAGGCTGGTTGCAATGACACGTACACAAGGTTGCATACCCGCCCCTGCACATTGCCACTGCCATCGGCAGGTTAGCTATGGACTTTAGACTGTGTCGTTCTGTTATTTGTTCTCTGGCTTGATTCCTTCTTGGAATTATGTGTGTGTTACATGTTTGACGACAAGCTCGTTCAATACTATTTAATTGGACCGCGATTGAGTATAATATACCACAGAATAGGTATAAGCTGTTCACGGTAAACTTGACACTTTCGAAAGCCCTGTTAGAAATCTGCTTGCATGCACGATATGTATTTTTCCACTATATGCAATATTAACACTGCCCAGGGCCTGATCACTTTATTCCTGCGTCGGTCAGATGAAAATGTGAAAATATTATAAAAGTAAATAATTGGCATTTGCTTCCTCTTAAATACATTTACTGGCTCTTAGTTGCATTAAAAAAAAACAGCTAGAAATAATTTCAGTTTTTACAAATGTTATACCTGACACTTTAAATTCAACGTAAAGACGTGGAACTAGGTTTTCACCGTCATTGCCAACTTTACAGGACGCGCGCCACTAATTGCGGCCATTAAAATAGATACTGGTACAGGGGGGAGGGGGGCAGTGACATTTCTTAAGGGTTGGTTCAAAAAAGCTTACTTCGTCACTTCAACACTCAAGCACGCAGCTCGTTGTTTACTGACTGCGAGAAGAACGCTCGATTCAATGTACAGCACACATCACAATATTACATTAATGTAGCACTCGAGCTCGGAAATCAGTTCGATATCGAACGGGTTAATTTAAATTTACAGATTGCAATGAATATTCTTGCGTCATCACCCCTTTCAGTCACATATAAGACGACCTCCCGTGGCGCAGTCGGTTGGTGCGCCGCCCGCCTGCAGTGCGGGAGGTTCTGGGTTCGAATCCTAGGTAAGGCATAGGTGTTAGTTAAAGTTAGGTGATAAGTGAGTTTATAAGCTGGCTCCTGATAAGCCTTCAGACATAACACAGGGGACGTTTGCAAGCCCTATCCTATCAAAAGTCGCATATAAATTTACAGGATGTATCTAAATTCGAGCGAAAAACTTCAGATGCAGGTTAACGACCAAACAATAAGGGTAAAACATGTATACGACTTATGGTCTAAAGTGAATACTAAGAGCGGTCGGTACACGTCTTTGAAGTTGGACAAGAAGGGTAAAACATGTATACGACTTATGGTCTAAAGTGAATACTAAGAGCGGTACACGTCTTTGAAGTTGGACGTGAAGCGACTGTTTATTACAAACTAGCCAGTGGCCGTGTTTTCAATATGGCCACGTGCCTAGAATATCTACAATGTTAAAAAATTTGGTTATCATACAAAATACAAAGACTTAAAATATATATATATATTTGATATATCTCTTTCCACTAGGCTACTGCGACCCCACTTGGAATTGCTCTATCCACTGAGCCACTAAGGGCCCACTTGGAAATTAACTCAACATTGAAGCGAGACATTTAGAGTAAACAAAAATGATATTCTATTACCTTCATATCTCTATGCGATAATCTCCATGAATTAATACAAAATTTTCATAGGAAAACGTAATTAAAAAATGAATTTTTAGGGTCAAAAGTAATGATTGCGAAATCAGATCTTGCTGAAATTCGAACTTAATCTGTATTTGACTCTGAGAATTCGCTCTGCAAAAATTTGAAGAACATTTGTTTAGTTTCAAAGGACTTGGAAGTATTAAATAGGGACAGACAGACAGAGGTCGTCCTATTATATAATAGGATACTGGAGAAAATATTATGATGGAGCAGTGAGGGTCTGGTTAACGTGCGCCATCCTTGAAATCCCAAATATGCTACCTCGTCATGGAGATGAAGGCAGTAACCGTGATTATCGACATGAAATGATTTGATGACAGTGGCAGGCGTTGTGTTGTTGGCCTTTCTTTGTACAGTTATACATTACTATCCAGACACTCATTGTTGCGCCTTTCAAATTACTTTAATATTTAAAATAAACTAGCGTTTCACGCCCAACTACAAATATGTGTAGCGCTCTAAGGTTATTTAATCCTTTAACCACCTTTTTAAATAATATTCCTATGTAAGTAATAAACACAGTGTGTATATTCCACAGCACTCGGAAGTTAACATCTAAGGCTAAAATAAAATTAATTAATTGACTATTATTCCAAATGCGAGGACTTTCAAAAGTGCTCACTTTAGCGTGAATAGCCTATAATATATGTTACTATCAGCATCTGTTGAGAGAGCGGAATGTGGTCTCAACAACTAACGATATCTCCCAAAACATGAAACATTTTCCTTATTAGACCCTGTTTCATACTATGCACTGTGCAGGTCATCAAATCCACTTCATGTGCAACTAATCAATTCGCGGTTTCTTCACACTTTTTAATCAAACATTTGAAAATCTCTCCATGTATGACGGGTTTTGTTGTTTCCTGAATTATATTATGTATCACAAGTGTTTTACACTTAAGTGCCTTAGTTATTTTAATTGAGATTAACTTTAAATTTTATCTGTAAATTATTATATTTTATTTACAATTAATATTAATAAAAATAGTGAGAAAAAAGGTATCTTGTAATGCCTAGTAAGAAAAAGTTCTTATGCAAAATATCATTACACTGAGTGTGTCCGAATGCGGTGCGTTGTCCCCCTAGTATGATTTTCTGGACTCGATTAAACTTTGTTTGCATGAGGCTGAGATATATCCTGGAAGTAGAACATTAGCAGGGCTTCAGAAAAGTGTGAATTAATTGTGAATGGACTATATAGGACACTGTGAATAAAAGTGCGTGCGTGCGAAGGGACGGTTCTGGCAAACTGTCAACTGTCAACATTAGCCGGTTCAGGTGACCATAAATACAAAGTTGATTTAATTTTAGGACAAGCCATACTTCAAAAACATTTAAGTTTATGATATTAGGCAGTTTTACGTACATTCATTTGGCTTGCCTGAAGCACGACAGTTTCACGTTGTTCTAAATTATAAAGTCCGCCCAGATAATTGACTGGTCTTAAACCTTGTTAGTCTTTAAATGCAAATAAGTTCTCCCCAGCTGCTAGTGTAAACATGATTATCTTAAGGCAATATATGACATTTAATACTGGCTTTGTGTTAGGACTCACAAGTAACATTCCTTAATACTTGACTGAAAGTAAACAATTTCTCACGTTCGTATTGATTTAAAGAAAAGGAAGAGAAAAAAATTAGTTTACACAATACACAATATACTTCAACTGATAATGGTCAGGAAAACAAGGATAATTTCGTAGGATTAATTGAACAATCTTACTCTGGAGTCTGGATGGATGTGGAGATTTATTGAAACTATTGTTATAATTTCTGTCTCTAGAAATTAAGTGGACTAAACAAAGTTCGTTAAAGGATGGAGGTCTTAATAAATTAAAATAATGAATTATAATTTTGTAATTTTATTTACAATACCACAGCAAAAATCCTCTCAACTCAACTTCTCACAAGGAATGGATATCACTAACTGTTCACAATTGACAACAATTAATAAAATTTATAATTACGACAGACATCAGAGAAATTAAATAATTAAATATCAGTCCCAATAGACAGTGTATCAACCTATTCAGATATTCTGTGAAATATGTGTCCAAATGGATAGTTCGTATATTTACAATAAAAATCCGTATTATACTTCCATTCAGTCCCACCTCAGTTCAGTCCATGTCCCACCAGTCGCAATGATCTAGAGTCCTCCAAGCGCCCTTACGCACAGTAAGCTTCACTTGTCGGTTTCACACCCTCTCGTCCATTGAAGCCACGAAAACCTCACTCGCTGTCGTCCCGCAATCTCCAGTCGTCATCCACACTTCACTTCACTCGCGCACACTCGGCCAGGCGGCCTCCATCAAAGACTGCATGCCGCTGGGTTGCGACAGTATATATAGTGTCTTAGGCCGCCACCTAGAATCTTCCCCAACTTGCGGGATGCGTCGCGGAGGGCCGAGGCGCCAGCCAGTCTCACCAGGACATTCTTGCGTCGTCGCTAAACGTATCGGAAATTCTAGCAGGCGAGAGGAGGTCTGTGGCGACAGTAGGTCTCACCGCTGTCAGCATTCACGGGATTCCCAAAATAGAGGCAGCCAGCCACAAGCGCATCGTTCCAGGAAGAGGGGAGGGCGAAGTTGGTCTCCTCCCACAGCGCCGGACAGCCGCAGCGCGTAACAACTATCCGCCACACGAGATGAGGACGTTCTCCTCAAATACGTTCGGCGATTCGTACGTCACCGTGTTCAACGGCATTTCAAACTGACGGTTCGAAAATATCGTACAATATTAGTAAACTTAACGAAACCTTCAAACACATTTAGATGCAATTTTAAAATATAAATATTTCCTATTATTTTGTCTTAAACATATAATTTAGGCTAAAACTTACTCATTACTAACGATCTTTAAAGTCATAACTGAACATACTTTATAGATAAAACAAATGAAAATATTTACTTGGCGGGAAAAGATATTTGAAAAATAAAATTATTCACATGTTTATATTTACTATCTATATCTTTATGGCCAAAACTAAACAGCGTCCGCTTCAACAACGTCTCGTTAACTCAGAGTAAACCATGCCAATGTACAGCATATTTAGTTTAAACGTGATATGTATATATATATATATATATATATATATATATATAATAAACTCAAAACAATCTATCCAAATTAATGGAATTTAAAATTTTACATTCTACAGCAAGCACTTTATGTGCAACAGAAAGCTGATCCTGATCGCCTAGCTTAGTTCTGAAACGCTTGGTAAGCTGCCACAACGAAGTCAGCGATATTCTGCATCTTTTTTTTTAACTACATATCTCCATAACATATAACAAAACACGTCGCGGGACTGTACACACAATCTCTCGAAGCCATAACCACTGAAAACACTACATTTCATAAACAATACTATATATCAGATACTGCAACCTCTCACAACGAGGAAAGGAGGAAGGGAAACATTGCACTGTTCTCCATAGTTGCTTGTCTAAGTGACTCTCCAGAGGGGTAAACAATTCAACATCACATTCCACACATTTGTGTCACGTATTTCCGACTAAACTGTAAACGTAAATTATTCTACCCGAAACGGTATGCCATACGTACGAAAATGTAATATATAGGCGCGTACTGTATAACTGTATAAATACAGACATGCAAAATTCGCGTTATTATTTGACATCAGGTTGACCTTCACTGTACTGTATATACCGGAACTGGCGTCGGTTTTCCATTCGCTGCTGCGTAGATGTCAAGCCACGCCCTTTCTAAATTACCCGCACGTGATTGGGGCACACAACTATGAAAGTTAAATGATTGGAGCAGTGTTGTCCAGGGCGTTGATACAGTATGGTCCAATTACCAACGTATTATACAGGTACGCGTGTTTAGAGTTTAACGTATGCCCACGTAATAACGTGAATTTTGCAGGTCTATACATATAAATAACACGTATTTTTTCGGGACCTCATACAAATACGGGGAAAAGAAATGACTTACCCATGGTCTGGAAAAACCAGAACCTATTAATCTTGACTGTGTTTATGTCCAGTTGTGCCAGCCATATACGGTAAAAAAAAAAAAAAATATAAATATACAAATACAATACAGAGAAAACTGCATAGGCGATTAGAAAATTCTCATTGTGATTTTTTTTATTTTAGAAGGTCTGGCTTAGCAGAGAAAATTTATAATTTACAAGACAACTGAATCGTCGCCTACCAGTGTATTTAACCGCTTTACATGCGACACACATTGCAATTTGAGTTTACAGTACTTTATAGGTAGTAATATCCCTACAGTGAGTGTTTAAAAGTTATTTTCGAGGCTGTAATTTTATTTATGGCTTAATATAATTCATATATACTAAGAAACCTTTATATTTCCTTTACTTAGTAATTTACTGTTGGAAGTTACACAACCCATCAAATTGTTAAATTCACGAAAGTATTTTGTGAATTAAGAACAACGTGCAGCCGCAAATTATCGCGTGTGCTCTGTGACAGAGTCGACAAAGTTGGAAACATACTATTTTGTTTAATCTGCGAATTTAACTTTACTCCAGAAGTCACAATACTATTGTTGATGAGATTCTGCGACGCCAAGCACAAAGCAATTTCTATGGTATTCGAGGGCGATAATTGGTCTTATTTTAAGCTACTACTAACCTTTTAATTTATGGTCAACTTAATCGGATGTTGCTAGGATACTTTCTACCTATTTGCCTTTCCTTTTAATAGGATTAACGTCTTGGCCAAGCATTACAGGGTTTTAACTTTTCGTCTGAGTTAAACTCCGGTTTCGTTTCTTAATCTTGTAAAAATATTTCTCGCACTTTCTTAAGTAAAAACTTTCCATTGTTACTCATTTCCTCAAAATATTTAGTTCTTTTTCTTGAAAGACGATGGTTTCATGACGTTTCGGAAGTGAGCGTTTACCCATCTAACGCTTATTTTGTTAGAAAAAACTTAGAACTAATTCACGAGTTCATTGTTTTTGGGCCATAGGTTTATGTACAGGAATGTTACATGCGATAGTACTGCCCACTAGCGTGTGGTGAAGTGTTGCAAGGTGAGCTGGTGTTTGCTCAGCGCTGTACACACTCAGTGCACACAGCATCAACCAGTAATCGTAGAGTAGAGTAAAGCTGGGAGAAACTAAATGTATTGCTGCCACTCATGAGAGAGCACCGAATCACCCATTACACACCAGCTGTGACGTCAAATGCAAATGCACTACTGCGTTTAGTGGCCGATGTGTAAACTAGGAAACGGTGCGGTACAGCATAGATAAAAACACAGCTTACCTTGCAACATGCCGCTGGTACTGCAAAATTAAAAGTGGGACTAGAACTTCTTCATTAATCACGTAATACTCAATTGTGTGTGTGTGTGTGTGTGTGTGTGTGTGTGTGTGTGTGTGTGTGTGTGTGTAGAGTAAATATGTAATCGGCCACGAAACTGCAGCTACAAGTTTGTAACCAGAAAAAAAAAGTTGAAACATGTACAGCGTGTTTAGGAAACATGTGTAGAAACTCGGGCACTTGATTCGTGACCGGAAAAGAGGAAGATCGATACAGGACACCCATGGTCCATCTCAAATAATAAGGGATGCAGCAGCCCTTAAAGCAGGAGGGCGACAAGCATATTGCGTGGGATATTAAGCAAAGTACTTGCGCTAAAGGAGCACAAAATGATATACAGAATAATTAAACTAATATCTTAGATAAAAGGAAGGTATGGTCCGTCCTACACACCATCATGTAAATAATAGGGGTTGGCACCCTTTGATTGCATGCAACATTTACACCGCGAGGTGAAAGTGATTGTGGATACCATAGGATGAATCAGGACGTCGTAATTAGCAAATAAGCCTCCAAGTTGCAACTCTCTAGGACCCACCGTGTCCGATTAAATAGCAAACGTAGGGTGCAGTGGTAGCAATAGCATGGCCTAGTGAGTAGACAACCTTTCTGAATCCGGAGGAAATTAGAATGAGTGAAGAGATTTTGACGGCTCGTAGCAGCAAGGTCTTGAGAGCCGAAGTGGGTGATTGAGGTGAGTATGGAGCTATGCTGGAATGAAAAGGCAGGGCAAACAGGATATCCCAGAGAAAACCCGCCGACCAGCGGCATCGTCCGGCACGACGTGCAACATCGTGCATCGTACCACCAACATGTGTTTTAAGTCTGGTGTAGTGCGTGTGGCCTACGTACCAGGCCATGACCTTGCTACCACTGTACCCTTCGTTTGCATTTTACACGGCAATGGTGGGTCCTAGGGAGTTGCAACTAGGGGATTTATTTGCTAATTACGACGTCCTGATTCATCCTATGGTATCCACAATAACTTTCACCTCGCGGTGTAAATGTTGCATGCAATCAAAGGGTGCCACCCCCTATTATTTATATCATGGTGTGTACGATGGACCATACCTTCCTTTTATCTAAGATATTGGTTTAATTAATCCGTGTACCAATTTCTGTTCCTCTAGCGAAAATACTTTGCTTAATATCCCACGCAATATGCTTGTCGCCCTCCTGCTTTAGGGGCTGCTACAGCCCTTACTATCTGAGAAGGACCATGGGTGTCCTGTATCAATCTTCCTCTTTTCTGGTCACGAATCACGTGCCCGAGTTTGTACACATTTTTCCTAAACATGATGTGTATAGTTTATACACGCCCAATCGTCTAAGGTGATTCCTAAAGGCCGTATATGACTAAAACTAAAAGTGAACCAATGATTTACTGCAAATGTGGCAGAACATTTTTTAACACTAAGCAATGAGTGATTTGCAAATAATTCGCTCACCAGAATTTTTTTAAACAGATATTGGAGAGCCCAGCTGGCTGTTAATCCGCACGGAACCCTTTGTGATTCGGTTGCCACACTCAAAACTGAACGCCTGTTTCTAAGAAAGAGAGACATATAATTCGGCAGCGCTGGACCCAATCCGTTCCGAATCTTTTACGAGCTCGAATGTTTGTTTCGTTTACTGCTGACAGCTCGCAATTTACCAACCACTCCCAATTACGGATCACTTTGTAAAAGTCAACATTCAGGAGGGAGTTCTACTTTCAAGATTGGCCGTGGAACACGATACAGCTAATTCACAAAACCATTCGTATTTCTTCGACCCAAAGAAATTGAATAACTGCTTTCAAATATGTGTTTTAGAATGATGGAAGTTATAGCTGTTTTGCGCTTAACTCAGCACTTCTGAAGGCTCCGTTTAGTTTAAGTTCTTTTGTCTCCAACCAATGTATCCTTCCAACATGCGTCAAAACTAATGTGGCCGTGAATCTAACTAAACGCTTTCGATGCTAACATATGAAAAAATACCCTGCCCTTAACTGAGTGTATTTTAACGGACGCGCTGGTTGACATGATCACAGACATGTTTGCGGCGGTTTAGTAAAAGAAGTTCAATGTTTCAACGTTGCATCAAAAGTGTATGTTTAAATGTGTGAAAATTTTCATTATTTAATTTAGTTTGCTTTAATTTCATTTACGTACGAGTAAGACTTATAGGGGATTTAGTTTAACTATGCGTTACCCTTCCACCATACCTAGAATTAATATTGCCATGTGCCTGATAAGTTTATTCGTGCGCGGCCCAAGTAGAACTGTGGAATGAGTGATTTATTCTTCAAGTGTTTGTTTCTAAAATGTTCACTTCGCCATGAAGAGCCTTAATAGTATCATAAACATATTTACGTTCTTAAAAAAAAAATTCTCTGTTTCACATGACCAGCGCATGAAATGAGCAATTAGTTCATTGTTACGACAATTGTATATAAAGTAAAACAGAAATCAGGGCTCCTGAAAGTGCCCAATCATCCACTAACTGCCTCTTAAAGTTAATCATATCGGTGTGTTACTAATGGGTTTGACAAAGTGTCCTCATCACATTTGTTTGTTTTCTCTCTGCCTCTAGTATACTCTGTTTCATAAACTTCAATAAAATTTGACCGACGTTGTGACCAACCTACGCAGCATGTAAACAGTAAACGCCCGCATTTGCAAAGTACTGTGTCAGCTGATGGTTGTTGCAGAGTTCGTGTTATTATGTTGGCGCTCTTTGCGATGATTGCAAAAGAAAATAGTACTCGGAATTAAAGATTATAATGTGGAAAATTAATGATGGTTAAAACATTTATGGTTACAATTACGCTCATAGACCAATACACGTATTTCATTAAGTGTAGTTCGTCGTAAGTGCCATTTTAGAAGTCTCCTCAGTGAAATGAATTAGAGACACGTGTCTGTCGCTTTATAAAAATATTTGTTGTGTGCTGTGGTCCGCCATTTTCTGTGACCATCGCGAAGCGCGAGTGAAAAATTATTTACGTTGTGAAGTTTGAATTTGTTGATTTCAAGAAATAGTTCAAGTGTTTTGTTAATTGCATACGTCAGCAAATAAATTATTTCGTTCTAGTAGCCGACAAGTGATTTTATTGAATTGATCATCCAAAGTTCGGCACGTGTTTAGAAATTACGAAGTAAACAGTAAGTTTGTGTATTTTGGTAAATAATGTTTTCTTAAATTGTTGTTAGAATATTCGAAATGTTTTTGGACTTTTATTTAATTGAAACTATGACGATTTTTACGTAGAGGTTAAATTTGCTGAACATGTTTACAATTTGCATTTCGTACATCTGTATTACCAGTGACGTAATTATTGTGTATTGTTCTTGCGGGATGTTTTCAAATGTACGTGACCTAAATAAGCCCCCTTTTAGTGTAGAGAAATGCTCAGCAGCTAAATACAATCTCCAACTTTGTATTTCGGTTTAGTAATCACATTCGCAAAATTTTGCTGTCTTAAATTTTTTTTTTTTTTTTTTATTAACTTCAATTAGTTTCATGTCAATGGTACTATGCTTTGTGTTGTATTCTTTAACTAAATATTATAATAATATTACCCACTTGTAGTTGCCATTCAAAGCAAATTTCCTCCACATTTTATTCTGCATTGTACAATTAAATCTTTCTACACAAGTGGCTTTAAATTCACTGAATGTAGAATAGTGATTGCTGTAATACTTTTCACGAAATATTTTATTATAAAATTCTAAGCCATTGTCGCTTTGTAAATTATTTAGTTTTCTTTGAACTAATATATATTCTAAAGCAGTTGCTACATTTTTTGCTGTTTTATCTTTAATTGGTATTTCAAATACGTAATTTGAAGAAAAAAAAACATCAATAACTGTCATAATATATTTGTAACCATTGTTGTTATGCGATATGCCTTTTAAATTACCAGTATCCATTTTAACAAAATAAATTTGCCATAAATCATCAATTCCATACGAAATTACTTTACTTCTTGAAAAATGTTTTCGTGTAGGTTTATATAATTCATTAATGATAGTCTTCTCTTACATTGGGCAAAATTTTTTTTTCAAAAATGTTGATTTATTAGAAATACATATCGAGCATATACTTTTACTGTGATCTATTTTTGTAATTCCCTTAATAACAGTAATATATTCTTTGGATAAATTAACATTAGCAGTAAAAACCATTTTATTAACAGTGCAATCCATTAAAAAAGTAAAGAAATTTTGATTATTAACTAAGTAGAAAATATTATTAGATTTATCCCACCTTGCATGCAAATAGAATATATAAGATTTTCTTCCGTGCTTTTTCAACTTCTTCCTTAATAATTGTTGTATTTTTAATGCCATCTCCAGTTTTAAAATCGTTTGTAAAATCTTCAAAATCGTCTGTGCTTGGTGCTGATTGAGGTTTTATATAGTATTTATAAATTGGACTAATTATATTTTTGTATTTCCGACCATTACTTGAACTTGGCTTATTCCTGTTCGGATTAGGAATATAATTTTGAAATAAAGCATTGGTTAATAAAACAATTTCTGTGTATTCTTTATTTGTAGTGTATTTACCCTCAAGATCTGTTTTTTTTTTGTTAACAAATTACAAAGTCCTGGTGTTAAATTATATTCTTTATCCTTAATAAATAGTGTATCTTAATTTAACATTACTTTTGTATCGCCAATGTAAAAATCTTCTCAAACTCCACGTACACCATATTTTTAATTAATAACATTAATTCTTTTTTAAATTTCTATTCCGAGATTTATAGTAGAAGCACCTGCTGTAGGTGGCAAATCCTTTAATGGAGTAACACCCAAATTAGGTGATTTAGGAAATAAATCTCTTTCAAACAAGGTGTTTTTTTTTTTTCTTTCAACAGGAACAAGTGCGTTTATTGAATTTTTGTTTTCTTCACTTACTCGTTCTACTTTTTTGCTAATATTTCGTAATTCGTCAATCAATTGCAGCTCTTTTTTCTTATTTCTTTTATATTCCACTTCATGGTGGTTTTTATAAGTTTTGAACCTCTCGATGAGTAATTTAACTCGAGAAATATAATTTGTTTCTTTCATTCATGCATAATTTTTTCTTGTAAATGAGTTATAAAAGTATTGAGAGTTTCCAGAGACAAGCTCCCCCCCCCCCCCAACTGATCAAACTAGGGGGAATTAAAATGTTTACAATAATAGAATTGAGTTTGATATTCCTATATAAGATGGCTTTTCTTTTCCAAATGATGCTTATGTTTACGAACACTTTAGATTACAAAAGACAGATGAAGTTGTAGATAAGGCAAACTATGATAAGTTAGATAACATTGATTTTTGTTCTAACTTTTTTCTTTTTCAGTTTTCTAGAGTAAAAATCTCAAAACATGGAAATATTATTGAGCCTATTGATAATCCGGGTATAACTTCGACAGTGATGAATACTTTGTTAAGATCTCCTGGTGAACAAAATTATTTAGAATTATCTTGTGTTGATGATTATTATCGAGTAAAGGCTACTCATAGTGCTAAACCACATGAAATAATTTATCTACTGAGATATCTGTTTGGGTTTATTCGAGATAACAATAAAATCTATTGGAAAGGTGGTTATAAAATTACTTTTATTCGTAATTAATCCGATAACAACTGTTTATATTGTCTTTAAAGATAATAAAGCAGGTGGTACACTAGATAGAGATTATGCTGATCCAGGTAAAATTGTTATTCAAAAATTAGAAATTATGTGGCCTATTGTTGAATACAGAGCTAACATACCCATTGCAATCAAAGAAAAACATATACAAAAACCCTAAAATACCTATTACATTTGATTATTGGCAATTTTTAGAAAAAGAAGTTCCTACTGGAACAACTGTTTTTAACTTTGATATCAAAGATTAGTTTAACAATTTTCAATTTGACATACCTGATTTTGTAATTGTTGAGTTTCAAAATAATATAAAAAATCGTGCTGAACAGGATGTTCACGCTTCTATGTTTGACCACTGTAATGTGAAGAATGTTTGTGTTAAAAATGGTAAAAATGAAATATTTCCAAAAGAACATTGGAATATAGATATTGAAAATAATTTTTGTGATAAAGCGTTTCTTCATTGTAATGATTTTTGAACTTCTAAAACAAAACTGGCTACTGTATATAGAAATAATGAACTTTATTATAAGCCGGTTCTAAACTTTGATGGTAAAACCAATAATTATTCATTTTGGGGTCGAAGACCTTTGTATATTATTGAGTGCTTATATAGAAAAACAACTGTAGTTAAAGAAAAAACAAATATAAAAATTAGTGTTGATTTTGATAAAGGTGTTAAAGCACATACAATTTGTACAGTTATTTTGACTAGCCAACGGAGTTAAACTTATGATTATATGAAAGAACGGATTACTGAAGATATATAAAATTTTAATTGTATTGAATGGAGGATGTAAAGGGTTTTACAGAAACAAGAAACTGTTTCGATATTTTAATACAATTTTTTAGATGTATTGTTAAGTTGTTTGATCGAATAAAAAATCTTTTTGTTAAACCTGAATGAGCTTTTTACTTTCTCTCAATATTTTTTTTATTTTATAAATAAAAATGTCTGTGTTGTCTTGCAGCTTGATAAAACTTTTTAAAAATGGTTATAAAACTACGCCTTCCTATAAAATAGATAATGCCTCCAACGAAATCAAAGACTTAGTTTACAAATTTCATCGAAATCTACTAAGTTTATAATTAACACTCTACGAAAACATTAACGATGAATTTATACTTCGTGTGATAGGGGACGATTTTGAGAAGAAAGAAGGTTTTAAAAGGTTAGTAGAGCTTCGAGCATAACATCTGTGATAGTGTCAACTTTATTTGTGCCAATTTTATTTGAGCATTTTTTGAAAATGGTCTATTGTGATTATATGTAAACATTTTTTATAAATTCAGTAGATGTCTATTGCAGATCCTAGCGCAACTCAATAATTTAACAAAAATTCAAACAAAAATCTCACTTCCAAGCAACATTTTTCAAATTCTTCTGAAAACACAATTCATCTCTTCAATTTCAACCCCAAAATCAAGCTAATTTGATCCAAATCTGCATTCTCAATCAGGCACACGTTTTTTAAAAAGATGCTTCGTTCACTCTTTGATCAGTGTCGTTCTCGGGAGTAAATGAGGCTAAATTTAAGGTCAAGAAAGCTGAATTTACTCTAAATTTGCAAGCCAAATCAATTAGTAAAAAAAAATCACAAGTAAGTATGAAAATTCTTGGAATTTCTTCAAAAATATGACGACTTAGCTTGCCAATAAGGCTTTAAAGAACCCCTCACAAAGAGTGATAAGTTGAAAATTGATTTTCATTTTGGGCTTAAATTTGATCGATTTTGAGTTTTTGAAAGATTATACAGGAAATTAGAAATTTGCTTGAATTTAATTTGAAGTTGCTTGAATTTTAGCATAATTCTTGAGTTGCGCAAGGATCTGCAATAGACATCTACTTAAAATCTTTCGAGTTATAGTGAATTTAATGCTGTTTCCGTACGAACAAAATTTTCCACTGCATCATCAAAACAATGCAAGTTTCAATCGTCACTCTCTATAAGAAGAACCACAAAAAACGCACGTCTCACGAAAGACGTTAAAGTATAGTTCCTCAACCCACCAATAAAATAAAACAGAACCCTAACTAGTATATTATGTGATCATAACAAAAATTTAACAGTTGGTAATGGCAACCAGTTATAGTAGCCTCCATACTGGACAGAAGTTGTTAGTCTTTCAGTGTTTGTCATTGGATTCGTAGTTTGTTTACAAAGACCGTTTTCTTCACCGACAGAACAGTTATGGCGGAGGGATACTGTCTATCTCATATAAGATGGCAAGATTATGACAGTCAGTGAGTGGCAACTTGACGTATACGAAACAAACAAAGTGTCGTTTACAAAATCGTGTATCAGCTGATGCACGAAGGAACAAAAGTTAATATTAAGTTGGCTATTCAGAGTGCATTGACGACGCACATCAGTCAAGTGTAAAATACGCGATAGCAAAGAGTTCCTAGATTAATTAATATATTTTATTTTACGTGGTCACAAAACAGCGGTTGTAAGTGTTACAAACTAATCTTCGTGCTAAAGTAGTAATGTATAGGTGTACAAAATGAAATGCTCAATAAGACGATTCATAGCCGGATAAAACGCGATTTCAAACCTTGGATCTGTTCATGTCGTATTCCCACTGTCCATCCACGCCTGCCACATGTGCTTAATATTGATTCCAAAAGCCTACAGAAATATTGCATGATAATATTGAATTATTTTTGCAAATAATTTGAAGAAATATATTTCAAATTCGTGTCGGTTCGAGACAGTAATAGGAGAAAAATCAAGTTTTAAAAAGCAGGATCTAGAGGCGGCAAACATGCTGCTATACGTCGGTTTTATTTTTCCGTTTTCCGTTTTCCGCGAGCGCTGCACAATTTTTAAAGTAACATATATTTCGTGTACAGCGATTTTGATTACTAGTAATTTCTATTGGGCCAGTAAATGTCCGCCTATGTCCTAAACACGCCATTTTTTTTTTCCCGAAACCCATTTCCTTGTTTTCGTGTAGCATCCAACTGATGCATCAGCTGGTGGCGAAATGATACATAAACTAAAAGTAAACATTCGTGGAACCGTCAAAATATTGCCATCTTATATGAGACAGACAGTACATAGTGACCACAATTCTTTTCGGGAACTGTCAAAATTTACTGAAGTAATATGAAACAGAATATACTATAGTTTTCCCTGTTGGTGTAATATTATTCTGTAACATATAGGTTGTTTACGGTAAAGTGAGCACTTTTTAAGGCCCTTCTAAATTTTTCCTTTCATCCAATTTTCATCTTCCTGCTGATTATAATATAAACATTGCAACGTGACCAATAAACACAGTGTATACATTTCACCACTTTCAAAATTTAATGCTTGATGCTGCAATAAGGATATTTATTAGTGGTTAATGCCTGTTGAGAGGGCCTTAAAAAGTGCTTACTTTATCGTGAACAGCCTATACTAGCAAAGATCTGATTATGATGCCTTGTTTCCCCGCTAAAGAACGCAGAGACGCGACGATTTGGTGCTCCGCCTGTTTGCGCTCCCACTTCCCAAACGCAGCTGCTGTGCGGGTTACGGCGTGGAGAAGTTTAGGCGTTTTGTTTTGTTGCTTCGAGACTCGCTATTATTTGCTGTTCCTTATGTCATTCCTGTACTTGATTATGATTCGCGATGGATAATGTCATGTGATTCTCTGTATGTGTGTATGTTCTCGAGGCTCCCTGACCGGGCAGCGCTTCGATAGACGCGGGGGTCGCGGGGAGGGAGCGCCGAGGAGTATTCAGGCGGGTTCGCGAGCGCCTTAGGGTACAAGTGCCGACGGCCATACCACCCTGATAACCTGGCGGTCTTCTGATCATTGTGGTTCAACATTATAGGGCGTGGTCAGAACTTGGATGGATGACCGTCCAAAGGAACACTACATAACCGAAGACACATACGGACATCGATACACCTACTAATGCCCGGTTGCACCAACATCTTCCCCTATCCGAGATTGAATGATCCTAGTTCTAAACCAGGATCCAGTTAGATCTTGGTTCCAAAGTAAAACTGTTGCGCCAACGAAATTTCATGATTCTGGATCTCCGATTCGTCGATCTTGGTTCCAAAGTGAGAGATCGAGATTAAGTATGAGTCAAATTTTGCTATAGGGTCTATAAAGAACTAAATGTGGGATGTTTAATTTTTTTTAAGGAAATTAATGTTGTACGAATTTAACAGAAATATAGTAAAGTGCGCATAATGTTGTTAAAATTCCCAAGAAAACAATCTAACGTAGTTCTATCTGTTGGCGTATTTTCGAACTACAGTTGTCGACGATGGCTGCTGATCTCGGATAGAGATTTCGAACCGCAGAAATAGGCGGTTCGAAATGAACTTCGACTCGATCTCCAGTCCAACTCTGAACTCGAATGGTGCAACAGTTTTCTGTGTCGATCTTAGATCCGATCTCGGATCGAGTTTCGAACCCCGATGGTGCAACCGGGCATCTGGGTCAACACATGTAAAGGCAGGAAGTGAGGTCACATCGACCAGGCGCTCCATCCAACCTCTGACCCAGAGTCGACGTGCCTCTTGTCTCCTTGGGACACATAGCGCCGGAGTTCTACAGCGACGGACATACAGCGCCAGAGAGACGTCGATAGGAGATCGCGTCGAGATATTGCCTTCAGGAGAGATGCTCTTGACGACCAGTGGAGAGGGATATGTTTCACAGCAGTGGCGATGCCATTCATGAGACTACGGAAGTTAATTGTCGGGTCTCTATTCCTCTACGGGGGAGATTTTGGGACTTGGCATCTCGCCGAGAAGATTGGGGCGTACTTTTAACTTTGTACAGGGCTTTGATTCAGCCGTGCTTATTGGGAAGTTGCCTTTAGGGAATACAGCACTGCGTGACATTTTGAAGCGATACTCACACGCTTCTGTAGAAGAAAGGAAAATTGCACGAGTTTAGAGGAGATGTGTACGGGAAAGTCGTAGAGAACTGGTGATCCAGTAAGCTGTTAAGTGTGGTTCTTGTTTAAGTTGTGTTGAGGACTGAGAATGTGAGTGAGGTCAGGCGACCACTGCCAGCATTGCAAGGTGTCTGGTGGGAAGAACATCCCATATCGGTTCTGGTTGAGAGTGTGAGAGTGATGCGGTGGAGAAGTACTACCGACTCCCTTAGGGGTGAAGTGAGGAGCATATCCTCGGCTTCTGGTCTGTAGAGTGATTGATTGGAGTGAACATATTCTGAGCACTACCAACCCTTGCGGGTGTTCGCTGAGAGGCGTACACTCGGCTCCAGGAATTTACGAGGAAGGAAGCTGCGTGCGGGTTTGTGTGGCCATAAATCGCCACCCGAAATTCTTTTCCAATATATAAAATAATGAATACATACAATTACCATAACAAAGTTCCATTACATATCATACAGTCGATTCACAAAAAGCAACTTTGATACCTTAAAATCTCCATAAATTGACCAAATTGATAGGCTCTTCAAGAGGCTGCAATAGAATAAACTTATTTTCTCCGTAAGGTTTTTGGGGTGAATGCGTGTTTTTATGGTTTAAACCACGGCCATCAAAGGACACGTTTTAACACTTGCTTACCTACTAACGATTTATTTCACGAAGTAGCTGCCTATCGATGTATCAGACTAACGTATATTTGCATTGTGTGTATAAGAAGTACGAGCTTCTTACCTATTAGGATAATACTGCGGTGTACATTCATTTACATCCAATATGTTGTCAAAAATATACTCTTCTGGCCTTCTTAATATTCCGACATCGCATTAAAATAACGTATCAAACACGAACTTGCACAATCTCGTGACGGTGTTGGGGTTGATGGCATTCGAGGCCCTGACAAAAGGTATTCTCAAACAGTGTAAATGGTCACTATAAGAATAAATACTATATTACGCTTTCATTTGCTATGGGAAACTAGCACTGCATTGATAACAGCGCTCTGCGGCTATTTCATTAACGAAACACATCAATAAAGGTGACGGCTTTAGAGGTCAGTGTCAAGACCTGTCCTTGTAAAGATGGATTCAACCATCCGTACCACCCGTCAATCAGTCATCCGTCTGTGTTTCCGTCCGTAAGTTGAAAGCGACTCACAGCAATCCGTCGTCCGTCAATCCTTCTGTACGGCAAAATTTCAGTGTGACAACTTAACATCGTGATCTTTCTTTAGTTGGAGGAATATTTTATTTGGAAATACATTTTCAAGAGAGAACAATTTTGGGGAAATAATTTTTTTACCTGATAAGAATACATATGGAATTATTGTTTACATTTTAAATTCCTGAATTTACCACCAAAAATTAATAAACACATATCCACCGCCTTGCATTTTATTTCAAAGTTTGTATTCGCGTCTATGGAATGTCGTCAAAAGGCGGTGACCCATCCGTCAGTCGAAAGTTGAAGTTTGGGAAATATTTGACCGACTGACGAGTAGAAAAATAAGCTGCCCTGCGATTGGTTGAAGATCACGCGACCGCCGGACGGACGGACGACTGACGAATGCGACGGATGTTTTGAGTCCACCTTAAGATTGTGGTATAAACTAACAAAGCTAAACTAAGTTATCCTAAACTAACCTATGATACTGAAATAGTGTGTGTTTTTGCCGTGTAAACTAACCAAGGATAGTAGGCGAATAAGTGCAACTCGTCTTCACATGCGCATGTGTAAAGGCAGTTCACCATAAAGTGAGCACTTTAGAAATGAACCTTAGAAAATAGTCACTGCCCCTGCATGCACATATTTTAATGGGCGCAGAGTGACATTCGCCCAGTAAAGTTGGTAACGATGGATGGAAAGTAGTTCCATATCTTAACGTCGAAGAAAAAGTGTTAGGTAACCATTTGTGATACCTTAAAAATTATTTCTTTCGCTTTCTGTTTTTTTTTTTTAATGCACATAAGTGTAAAAATTAGCAGATTTGCAAAGTATTACATTTTCTAATAATTTGACAGTTTCACTTGACCGACGCACGAATAAAGTGATGAGGCCCTTATCAGTGTTAATTTTACATAAGGCGGAAGAATACACAACGAGTATACAAGTAGATCATGAGCAGGGTTTTCAAAAGTGCTCATTTAACCGTGAACAGTCTATAGTATCCACGGCCTCGATTATACACATAAGCTGCCAGTAGCACACAAACACGTTTTGGATTCCAGGTTAGAACACTGTTAGTGCAAATACGTGCTTTGAAAAGTTGCTACACTTCCACTTAAAAGGTTCTGGCGCAAATAGAAGATACCCAAGTTAAGCAAAGTGTATATATATATATGTATATATATATATATATATGTATATATATATATATATATATATATATATATATATATATATATATATATGGATGAGACTGTTGAAATGCGGAATGTAAACAACGATCCTCACTCTAAATCTGAATCAGTGAGAATTTCACTGTTTCAATCAGTCAAACGTATTTGACTGATACATCATTCGCTTCAGTGAATTTAACTGAATAACCAGTGAGAAAAAAATGCCATGTTTCCTTCACTGATTGATTCAGTGACATTTCCCACTGATTCGTCAGTCATTTTTTTCACTGTTTACACAGTGGTTTATTTTTTTGACTGATGGACCAGTGAAACATCTCAGCTACTTCCTCCCCGTCTCTATTTTTAACTGGTGTATCAGTGAAACTGCGTGTAAAAGTGGCTGTTAAAGATCGTTTAAAAATGGCCATTAAATAATGTGTAACAACAACGAATTAACTAATAAAACTAATACAGAATACTTTCTGAAATGTGTTTCGTCTTTCAAAATGCTATTTTACGAGTGAGTGTGAGCACACAGCCTTTTATACATTTTATACATCATATACAGTCCATCTTGTTCATTTCCGTAACCATACAGAAATGTAGTATTGTATTCACAAAATTGCTTGTGGTGAGAGGAAATGTTCGCGTGAAATAATTGTAAGAATTATAAAAACAATATCTATATCCGTGCGATTCTTATCTTCAGGGATACAGATATTTCCAGATTTGCTTTGCCCGAGTGAATCTCGGGTATAGTCTTCAAAGGGCTTTCAAAAGTGCTAATTTTACCGTGAACAGCCTATAGTAATAGGTCTCCTTGGAACACATTAGTCAAGGTGTAGCTGGCTTACGTGAACGTGTTGCTCGTTACGGCTTAACGTGAATTCATCGTCATCGCAGCTTGAAGCGGGCGAGACAGCTTGCAGGTTGTTCTGATGCGCGGCTCATTGCTGACGGGAAATTGCCTCCGGCGCAGCGCTGCGAGGCGTCGGGTCCCGCGCCTCAGCACAAAGTTTTCATTGCGTCCGTACTTCCCCCCGCACGCGGGTAAATGGATGCGCGCGCAACGATTCCTTTATAGCGACACGCGTGCACCTGACAGCCGTTTCCAAGCGCGGTTAATCACGCGGCAGCAGCTGTTGCGGATCGTAGCTCGCCGTCTTTGCAAGCAAGCTCGCCCTTTCCCCCTCGCGAGTCGTGTGCTTTCGTTCGACCTGAATACGTCTTTGAATTTGCGACCACAGTGGGAGGCAATCCAGAAAATCCGATGATAACAAAATCGGGGGATACAGTTTGGCGTTGCAGCTCTGAATCTATCGTCTGCATTCAAAATTATATTACACCACTCGATCGCCAAAGGACCTAAGAATATGTTACGTTGAGTGAAGACTGCAAAGTATCGCGTAAGACACCGGGAGGGGGGGGGGGGGGGACAATTTTGAGTTCGTTTCGCCGCGTCTCATAACTTTCGCGTAGTATAACTTTTGACTAGGAGAAGTTACGACGCTCGTTTAAGTTTCAATCGACAACTCTCTTCAAGATCAATCGATCGCGTATATAAAAACATTTGTGTGGTGCGATTATGGTGAAATTGTATGAGTTTTATGTAAAAAAATTAAGAAAACTAAACAATGTCCGCCTGTACTCGTCAAAAAGTCTAGTCTAAATACAGAAATCGTGTACGGTTGGAAAGAACATCTCATAAACAATACAGTGATACCCGTGAAACCCCATATGATCGAATGAAGCGGTGCCGGGAACGTAAAAAAAATTAATTAAGGCGTCCGAGCTCGTCAACGTATACGTATTCACGCAAAACAAACCGCCGTGTCCCCAACACAGCCAAACCCCATTTTTTTTTTTATTATGGGTGTCACAGTAAACGGAAAGAGCTATGCGTTGCAATTTACCACGCATAGCCTTACACTATCATTAGATACTCGGATATTTCGCGGATTTACTCGAGGACAAGTTAAACTTCAACCACATGTACATTCCTGCTTCTACACTCTAAATTTGACTTAGTGGAAAACCACTGATTCGCATTGAAATTCAACTACTCGAATCAGTGAAAATGGCTGCACTTAAAATCAGTGAAAAACCACTGATTGAGTGAAAAAAATTCACTAATTGAACTAGTGACGAGAAACAATTTCTCTGATTGATTACGTGACGGCCAACTACATTGGCGAATAAAATATTGTTTTTATATAATTTAGCAAACTAATTACGTGAAATAAACATATTTAGGGTAGTTTACCATTTATAGTGAGCAATTTATCGTAATTAAGAATACTTTCGTAGGTGGCCGGGATTGAACTCAAGCGCTCTCTTCACTTCTCTTATAGGCCATTACTTTACCATCTGCACTACGAAGGCTTCTTGAAAATAAGAGCAAAATATACGTCTTATAGATATAAGCAAAATCGTGAAGATTTAAATTGTATGCTCTTACTGACCGTTTTTGGTTTAATTGGTACCGTTAGGATTTTTAAAACGAATAGTACATATGAGTGCACTCTTTTCGCCACATTAAATGCCATTTAAACCTTCAAAGAGAGCGCTGTGATGATTGCATGAAAACGAAATGAAAGCCGTAATAACATAATGAACGGTTCATTGCTCATATTAACACGTAAAATGGTATTTTTAAAGACGAGACACATTTTAGAAAGTATTTTGTATTGGTTTTATTGGTTTATTCGTTATTTCACATGATGCATGTTATTTAACAGCCATTTTAAAACTATTTTTGACGGCCATTTTTACACGAAATTTCACTGATACGGCAGTCAGAAATAATTGGGAGACGGAGAGCTAACTGCACAGATGTTTCACTGGTCCATCAGTCAAAAATAAACCACTCAGTAAACAGTGAAAAAAATGACTGACGAATCAGTAGGAAATGTCACCGAATCAATTGGTGAAGGAAATAGGCTTTTTTTTTTCACTGTATCATCACTTATAATCACTGAAATGACTGTTGAATCAGTCAGGTACGGTTGACTGATTGAAACAGTGAAATTATCACTGATTCAGATTTAGAGTGTATTGGATCACAATTCGTCAGACACGCCCCAGGCGACTTTCTGCAAATCACGAAACGGCAAGGAAAACAAGGACAGAATCCCGGGCTAAAAGGTCGGTGGTTACGCCGGAGCAACAGCCAACGAACAACTTACTGCAGGCTCGTGTACAAAGGATTGTGGAGCCTAGCTTGTTGCCGAATGAATCCGCGAAATTTCCCGGTCTCTAACCATCGTTGTGGAAAGTTCACACGACTAGTTGCCCTTCTAAACACTTTATTTCATATCAGTTTTTGTGATCGGGTTATTTTTAACTGCCACCCGTCTGCCGACGAATTACGGACTTTCATTGTCTAAGCAACATAATTCCAATTCGTTTAGGTAAGTCGCAAAACGTATTCTCAAAAACACAGGCGGCCAAAAACCAAAGGAAAATATAGTGGTGGAGTTATCATACTCATTATTTTTCCTTTAGCTTTATTGTTCACATACTTTACAGTATTTAGACCTTATAATGTATTTTATATATGTAACGAAATATTGAGTAATTATTGCTGTGGCGACTAATAAACATTTCTTTATTTCATTGTTTCGAATTCCCTTGCTATGAAAAACTTAATTTTTTTTCAATGTTTTTCATGAAATTGTAAATGTTTTCGGCAATGTTAACTCAAATAATGAATTCCCGTAGTAATTTGCGGCTTATAAAGGAATGTCTTTTACCTTTTTGTACATAACGGCAGGTTATTTCCATAGTGTAAAGATGAGTTAGACCGCTCATTCGTCTTCTGCGCATGTACACATGATTGACCTACCCCAATCCTACGTAACTGCCAAAGTCACGTGGTCAACAGTGATGAACGTGTTTGTTTACATCTTAATTTTTAAATGACAAGCAATTCTATGTTAATAAAATACCATCACCATTTTAAATTTATTCAAAACGAGTTACAAACTTGTTAGAGGAAGTATAAAAACATCTCAAAGCACCTGTTTAAAAATCAGTTTTCTAACATAAAATCCAAACCACGCCATTTTCGCTAGACGTGTTGGCAGAAAAGCAGTTCAATGTTGGGACACGGAGACTGGTTGTGCGCAGTCAGCGAGATCGGTCTACCCCATATTTAGTCTATGGTTATTTCTGGTCGGTAACTGTACATGTAACTCGCGAGGCTCGTGTGCAATTCCCTCCCTTGTAGGCATCTGGTTTGCAAACAGTTCTATTTCTCTAGGAGGGAGCTGCAGAATCCGCGTTATTATTCGGCATCAGGCTAAACTTCACAGTGCTGTATATACTGGAGCCGGCATCGTTTCTCCATTGGCCGCTGCATAGTTGTGAAGTCACTCTCCTTCTGACTGAATTGCACGTGACTGAGGCACACAATTGTGAAGTGTCCATTTATGGGCGCAGAGTTAGCCAGGGCGTGTCAGATAAGGTACGGTCCAATGTCAAACGTAATGCAAAGGTAAAATTGTTAAAAGTTTAACGTGTCCTGGATAGTAAAGCGAACTTTGCAGGCCTTAGTTATGAGTATTTCTTCTCTCTATCAGCGAACCCAAGTCATCTGCAACTTATTGGCCGTTAAAACGAAACTAACACTTTGGAAGTAGTAACAAATTCCTGCCAAGAAAACTGCACTCATGATCAATATTTTTTTATCGATGTAAATAATTCACTTGCTTTGTGTTGGTTTTGGTCTAACCGGGAACTACTAGCACGCTAAGCTAAACGCAAGTTCTTACATAAGAAATCTGTACATACAGTGCAAGGGATGGTTTTGAACATCGACAAACTCCGGCATGACATTCCTTTCGAAAATACTAGACATAGAAGAATTTACCACTTTTCCCTCGAGTGATTGTTAAGACAGTAGCTGTCTTAACAATCACTCGAGGGCTACGCGCCCTCGAAATCCAAATTTTAAAATGCATTCAGTTGAAAGCATAAGATAATATTTGCGACTAGCTATGCTCGCGACTTCGTTCGCGGAGACTTTACGATTTCTTTGCATATTTTAAAAATAGAAATAGAAAATTGAAATAAGGCGTGAATAGATTCAGTCGAAATTTATACATAATAAATTATGTAATCAAAACAAAAAATAAATATTTTTATAGTTTTAAATATTAATCAAATAGAATTTACAAATGTATTTTTTGTATTTTATATTAAGATGAAAATTAATGCAGTGCCTGCGACTTCGTTCGCGTGGACTTTAGGATTTGTTTACATACGTTTAAAACAGAAATTTCGCTTCGCTTAAGTTTTCAGGAGTTATTAAAATACAACCCACCTTCGCTTCGTTCAGGTTTTATGTTTAAAATAGAAATATCACTTCGCTCAGGTTTTATGGTAATACTGCAATGTATACCTGTATAATTGGTTTGAAAGTATGTTACTTTATTAAAGAAAATAGTTTTATCGTCGCATTAGTGTTGGTTGTTTGATAATATATAATTTTACTATGTTTTTCCAAAGACTAATGTATCTTTTTCTATGGTGCGTATTGTATCAATGATCATTTTAAAAACTATTATTGTTTTAACAATGCTTTTTGTCAATAAGATATGAAACACAAAGAAAATTGTATGAAAAATTAATTGACTTCATAACTATTTGAGATATAGAGATGAAATAAAGAGTAGATTTTAAACAGAAATAAACTCTCTAATCTCAGTAATTTTTTTCCAAATCGGTTAAGCCATTTCGGAGCTTATTCTGGACAAACTTCCAGACAGACAGACAAAAATTTAAAAAACAGTAACTGTTTTTAAAATTTTCGGCTCTCTGTTATTTATGCTTTAACGTCGTTTAAATAGAATATTACGCTTTCATATTAGCATTAATTTTTAAATAACAGACAGACACTTAAATTTCATTTATTAGTATAGATATAGATTAAGTAACAATTTGGCGAACATTGGTTTATAAACTGGAGACCTTCATACATCTGAAAAAGGAGTTCGTAATAGCATTCCTTTGCAATTAAAATGGGAGTGCCACCTTACGTTTGCATGAAGCTTTACAACATTAAGCTTTAAATGATTTATTAATACAAACTTTGAATCAGCACATCTAAATAAACAGATAATGTCATTTTGTCAGAATACTCTCAAACGAACCGTTTTCGAAAATTCCATGCAAACATTTCAAAAGCGATGGTGACACCAAATTGGGAAAAGTAATTCCACGTCTGACATTTTATTAAATTGATAGCCTGAAGTAAAATTGCTGACAATGGTTTCTTTTCTTATTATACCTTAGAGCGAAAATTGACGCAATACCCATTATAACGGATTCTTCGCATTTGTTGAAACAAACCTTATAAAAAATCACCCTACGTATACCGTGTTGGGTGGTTTCCTAAATACGTAATGTATTGCTGCGACTTCAGAAGTTACGTATACGTGTAAGTATGGAGATGATTGAGCCCCGTGTGTGGAGCCAGATGCAGTAACACTACTAAGTGAGTACGTGTAGAAGGGGTATAAATTTAACATTGAATAACGACACACAGTACAGCAGATGTAGGAACTTGTGTGTGTGACAGATGAACACTCACCGATAACGCAAGAAAATTCAATTGTGAAACAAGAAATACCACTGGAAAATATATCTACTGCTACTGGAAATAATTTACTCGGCAGAGACGTAAGAAAATATGAAATTTTAATTGGAATTCTTGTAATCAAATTAATTCTTTCAAACAGGAAAAGGGTCATCAATTTGCAGACATTGTTTTATGTTTGGTTTCAGTAACACTAGCCTCTCTTGGGACTGAAGTGATCCATTTACTTTTTTGCCTGGCCAATAAAATTTCAAACTTCCAGAAGAATTAATTACATAACTTGTCTTCAGACTAGCTCGGTGTTTTAAGCAAAAACTATTAATGCCAGTGTATCCGTAGTTAAATTAATCAAGGTTTAGTTAAACTCGAATAAAAAACTTAGTCTCTGCTTACAAATAAAAAACTCTTAGACTTAGCTGGTTATAAATAAAAACGAAGAACTGTTGAAGTTGTTGACGTTCTAGGCGACCTCGCAGTCTGCAGTCGCATCACCCTGGATGCTGCAGGACCTCTCATCGCGGGCTCTCGGGCCTGTGGTGACGTTAGCGCCTGTCTACAACTGCGCTATCCCAACCTGTGTCTTAGGACAAGGACGCGCTGATTGGTGCACGTGACCCGCTGACGTCATGGCGCTGTCCCTAGCTGCCGCGTCCCAAGTCAACATGTGCCCCAAGTTGAAGCAATCGGAAAACTGAACTTTTGTCCGAAGATGTGTCCTAAGCCAATGGAAAAACGAAGAAGACTTCAAATACTTTCGCGCGGATTCGTGAAATGTTTGCGTTATTAATGTAAACAATGGATGTGCAAGGTGACCTTTCTCAAAACAAAAATTATGAAATGGTAATAACTAATCAGGGATGTCTTCGTTCGGTCTGAACAATTTTATTTGAAGCCTAGACCTTTTAAAACGTAAGTTTAAAAATAAAATTTGGATGTCAATTGGCGAACTTATTTAAAATAAAACCGCTAAGGCGTTTATTATAGATAAATATTCAAATCAACGATTTCGTAAACTATATTAAACCACAATAGAGCAATTCAAACATCACTATCCGACAACAAATAATATACCGAATTTAGTGCGATCTAGTGTCAGATTCTGAAAGCTCACTTCGGACAACGCACTTGTAGACCATATTCGGACCGCGTCAATGTGACGTCACTTGACGCCGAAGTTTAGGACACGTCCACGTCCACAGGAACGGCCGAATGTAAACCCGCCCTCACAATCCCAGCACATTAAAGCACACGCGGCAGTTAGAACCAATTAACCTGAAAATATGAGCGGGCGGGGACCGATACGAGCCTGCTTGTGCCTAAATCTTGCAGCGTCTTCGTCTCCTTCGAGACGGTCTGTTTTCAGGTTCGAAATCGGATCCTTATAATGAAAAAACTAAATTGGAACCCAGCGATCTAAATCCGCATGGGTTAGCGTCCTGCCCTCGAACACCGAGACGACTAGTAAATTCCCTTCAAACACTGAATTAAATAATGCCGTCTGTAATTTACAATCACGAGAGTGATAGAAGCTAGAATTACTCATCACGTCTCTTAATTGCCAATGTCAACGGGTCAATAACTGCTCAGATACTAGGGCCTTCTAAACATATTAGAAAAACAGGCTGAAAAGACATATACACGTGTTTACGATAAAATAAAAATAAATGTTTAACGACCAGTGAAATTACATACCAATTAACATAATTACTGCACCAGTGAAACGTAATATCTGTGAAATCAGATTACCTTTTGGAAAAATACATAAACAAGTAAATAATAAAATCTCTGCATAAGGCCTATTTTTACGACGTTAAAGTATCATAAACGTTTTATACTCGAATTAACATAAAAGTACCTAATGTTTGGCTAAACTGAATTAACATAAAAGTACCTAATGTTTGGCTAAACTGAATTAACATAAAAGTACCTAATGTTTGGCTAAACTGAATTAACATAAAAGTACCTAATGTTTGGCTAAACTGAATTTTTACTTACATTCTATATTTCATTTATAATTATGTGAATAGAAACAGGAATAAAATAAGCATGCTGGTAACGCTTAGTAAGAAATAGTTCTCATGCAAAATATTATTAATCTGAGTGCGCATGAATGCGGTGCGCTGTCCCTCCGGTGTAATTTCCTGTCCTTGTTAAGTTTTTCTTGCAAGAAGCGGAGGAATATCCTGGAAGTAGAAATAATGGACTATACTAACAATTTCGAGCTGCTAATTCATTGACACACAAATACTAGTCATACAATCCCACGAAATGTTAGTTTTTAAATTTGGCGGAATTATACAAAATGCACAGAAAAATGGAACAAATAAGGTTTCTAAGATCTGCGCCTTAAACCTAAATACATCTATGCATTAAGGCGGATCAAGCGTCCTAAATGATTAACTATATTTCCGATATATTTTATAATTTTTTATCTGGTTTCAAACATAAGTCTAATAATATAAGTTTTTTTAAAAAATGATTGGAAATGAATTTTTAAAACTAACAGACCTGGCAGAGTCAAGATTTTATAACTTGTACCATTTTTAAAATGCTAAGCAAGTTAAATATTTAGTTACTGCCCAAATAATATATGATGCCCTCAGAACGCTGAGATGAAATTTCATGGGATTTCTTAATGAAGTTTGCCAATAGAATGATTTCAAGTTTCCAGATAAACTTCAAATAAAAAAACCACAAACTTAACTCTAACGCTATGCGAACCTGGTATTTTCGTTTCATCAACTTTCACACTCGGTTTGTAATCTAAATCTTCATAATAATTTTTTAATAAGTGATTTAAAAGTGTTTCCATTGTTTTGTTATTTTAAGTATATTAGCATATATAACTTGTAAAAAAATTGGAAATTCAATCAAAATCTGTATAGAAAAAAGCTGGCACGTGATCTCCCTTAAGGATGTTCAATCGATTACATTTGTTTTCTATGTTATAAATATACATTTTAAAGCTTCAAAAATTATATCATGGAAATTTTGTAAAATAATACCCAATAATTTGAGAAGTTTCAATTACACTTTTAGCATAGTTATAAGTGTTTTGAACTTCAATCTGGTGTTTTAAGAAACGAGTGTTTAAACAAGTTTTAAAAAGTTAAACACAGTATTTGATTTCAGCTAAACTATATCTTAAAGTCGTGGGTGGGAACATCAGAAAGCAATTGATTAAAAATCCAACACTTTCATAGCCTGCGAATAGGATCCGTAATTTTAATTACAGTAGAAATAAACTTTATAGCTAAAATTAAAAATTAAACAGAAAACCAAATAAATATTAATTAAATATTTTATCGTGCTATCATGATTTCAGCAAAATTTTTAACCTTAGCCATATGTGCTACATATGTATACGTACAATTTTGTAATGTGTATGGCAAACAAATTCAGTAATTCCCTTAAATTAGGCACTTTTCGCTATTTCATTAAACTACTTGTCGATATATCAATATACTTACTGTAATGTGTTCTAAAAATATTTTTTTTATTATTTTCATTTTAACACTTTTGACCAGGTCTTTGACCCAGGAACGAACTCCTAATACAGGAAATTCGAACACTCGTGATTGACACTTTACTTGGACTGGTCCACGTGGATATAAACTGACGACAAAAGTACGAAGTCCCTAAAATAACCTACCTGTGGGATGATCTTCAGTGAAGAGGAACAATTTTAGTACACGGATACTTTTAGTCACTTTGATAGCTATTTGTGTCCTGGGATTGTTTTCCATGCAAAATGTATTGGCTCGCATGACATATATCCTAAAAACCACAGATAACTGCGGGTATATCGATCATCGCATTGGCAGACGAGGTGTGTGTGTGGGCGCTCTGGCGTCACCGCCCGATTCGAGGAAGAGTATGAAAGTTCTCAAGAGAATGAATAAGGCATCGGGGAAGTCCAGTCTGTTCCCAAGTGTCCCAAAGTAAACCCCCGCGTCGAACATCCATCGACAGAGTTCAAGCTTTTTCTAAATGCGGATCACGGGGCAGACGTCGAGTTGTCTCGGCGATTCGCACCCAGCATTCTCGTTCTACGTTTTCTCTCCATCTCGCACGAAAAACTGTAGTATTTATTAATGTAGCATTAACATTGTAGCATTATTAATGTAGCATTAACATTGTACCTTATGTAGCATTAACATTACCATGGGCCTCATCCCTTTATTCGTGCATCGGTCAAATGAAACTGTGAAGTTATTAAGAAAGTAAATACTTTAAAAATATGCTCATTTCTACACGTCGATGCACAAAAAAACATAAATAGAAAGAAATAATTTTAACTTATCACATATGGTTACCTAATACTTTTTATTTGACGTTAAGATATGGAACTACTTTCCGTCCATCGTTATCAACTTTACTGGTCGAATGTCACTCAGTACGCCCAATAAAGAATGTGTATTCTGCGGCAGTGATATTTTTCTAAGGTTAATTCCTAAAGTGATCACTTCATCGTGAAAAGTCTTTAACTACATATGTTTCAGGACACGCTGGTGTATATGCGGCAAGCTACGTTAGTATATGCTGTTCACGGTCAAATGAGCACTTTTTAAAGCCCTGCTAAATTTTTCCTTTCAGTTAATTTCTATCTTTCTGCCACTTTTTAATATAAACCTTGCCATGTGCCTAATAAATACAGTGTAAACATTTCATCACTCTCCAAAGTTAATATGGGAGAGAGCAATAAAATATATTTATTAGTGGATAATGGCTGTGGGGTGGGCCTTAAAAAGTGCTCACTTTACCGTGAATAGCGTACAGCACTTTATATATATATATATATATATATATATATATAGTCAAATATAGACAAATCTCATGACTATATATATATATATATATATATATATATATATATATATATATATATATATATATATATATAGTCATGAGATTTGTCGTCGTGTTGTGAAAGAAATGTGTAGAGCAATGGCCACTGGTGTTGACATGTATTGTTTTATGTACATTAGACTACGTATCTGCACATTAGTATCGCATTTATACCTTAAAAATTCCACGGCTTCACTCGGGTGAAGCATGAATAAAGTAATGAGGCCCATGGCAGTGTTAATTCTACGTACGACACATGGACAGGATATCAGCAGAGACCTGCAAAATTCGCGTTATTATTTACGGACAGACCGAAGTGCAAGTTACCGTGCTTGTGTCGCACTTCAGCCATTGGCTGGAAATATGTCTGGCACGCTACGGAGAACACTCGAGCCAGTAATATTAGTTCAGTGGTGGAGTGGCCAATCTCTTTCAAGGAGATCAAACAGGTAGGTGACGTTGATGAAAGTGCAGAAGCAAATGAAACCACGGACTGTGCTCACATGTTTATAAGGCAGTGGTGCCTATCCTCTCGCCGAGAAATAACGTCAAATTTGCACGTCTCTAGATATGAGAATAAAAGTATATTCAAAGCACGGCTTTCAAAAGTTCTCAGTTGGACAGCCTATTAAGAAGAGCCGACATGCCATCTACGCGCAGTATTCACAGGCTGTTCACTGTTACTTCAAACTTTTCTGAAGCCCTGCTGAAGTTCTACTTCCATGATATTCCTCCGCCTCATGCAAACAAAGTTTAACAAAGTATAGACAATTACACCAAAGGGACAGCGCACCGCATTTATGTATACTGAGTGTAATAATATTTTGCATAAGAACTATTTCTTACTGGGCATTACCAACGCACTTATATTCTCCCTTTTTTATTCGTATTAATCATAAACGAAATAATGTATTTAATAAATAGAATATAAGTGGAAGTTCAATTTAAGTATAAATGAGGCACTTTTGTGTTTAAAACTCTTGTAATACGTGACACATTTATGAAAGAGCCAAACACGTCATACATAAGGTGATTTTTCAAAGGTGTGATTTAAAAACTGTGAAGAAACCGCGAACAGGCTATAATCACGGACTTGGCTGTTGGGTAAGGAATTAGGGAGGCGCGTATGAAACACTGCATCGGCTTTTGTCTGGACTGTGAGAGTAAAATAAAAAAAAAAAAAAAAAAAAAAAAAAAAAAGCAATCTCCAGTATTCGCCTTGGAAAAGTAATGGAAGATTGCGAAGGAAATCCGCTGGCCGAGAGCGTTAGGGAGGTATCTTCGAAACTATACGTCTAGGGTGTTTTAAAATTTATATCATGTCCACAAATTGCCTCTGTCTGCCGACTTCTCTGAAGACAATCAAGCAATCAAGTACTAATTGGTTCACGTGAGCCTGTGACGTCATGGTTCGTGTACGTATTTCTGTATGCCCCACGTCCGACGTTTACAGATAAAATTTGAACTCTGTCCGCGGATATGTCCGAAACTCCATCTCTAGATAATGGAGAAAGCGAGCGAAAAGATTTGGGCGGCTCTTAAAAGCGGGGTCTTGAGAGCCGAAGTGGAGTGATTGAAGTAAGCATGGACCAGCGCCGGAATGAAAGGGCGGGAGAAACGGGAGATCCCTGAAAAAATCCACCGACCAACGGCATCGTCCTACACGATTCCCACATGCGAAAATCCGGTGACCCGGCCGGGGATTGAGCCCGGTTCGCTTGGGCTAACCGCTCAGCCACCGCGTCCCCTTTGTTCATTCATGTTGATTCAAAGACCGTGAAGGAGTTTGGTGTATTTACATTACTTTTTACCGAACGTAGCTTGTCTCCGAATGGACCATCGACTTTAAAGCTATCGATATTCCCTCTGCGATTTCAGTTACATTCCATGAGAAATGCATCTCCAGCGACCTGAATTGGGAATGTCACTTTTAGATTTATAAAACGAACTCCGTTGTCACTAAAGCGTTTCAATCGGATCACAAAATTCTGGAGTCGAAGACTGCTTAATTCATTTTCCATGTGAAACATAGAATATCAGCTACCCTATACTATCTTACCAGATGTAGGCGTGTTAAGAAATTAGGTCTGGCTGTGCTGGGGACACGGCGGTTGTATTTTGCTTGAATACGTCTACAATTATGCGCTCGGACGCCTTGATATTTATTTTACGTTCCCGGAACCTCTTCACTCGCTCATATGGGGTTTCATGGGTATCATTGAATTGCTTTTCAGATGCTTTTTCCAACCGTATACGATTTCTGTATTTCGACTTGGCTTTTTGACGAGTATAGGCCGAAATTATGTTAAGTTTTCTTAATAGTCTACATTAAACGCATACAGTTTCAAAAATAACCATGCCACACAAATGTTTCTGTACACGCAATCGATTGATCTTGACGAGATCTGTCGATTGAAACTTAAACGAGCGTCGTAGCCTCTCCTAGTCAAAATTTATACTACGCGGAATTTATGAGACGCTGCGAAACGAGCTCAAAATTGCGCCCCCTCCCCCCTCTCCCGCGTGAGCAATGCTTCGCAGTCCTCACTCAACGTAACATATTCTTTGATCATGTGGCAATCGAGTGGTGTAATAGGATTTTGAATGAGACGATATATTCGGAGCTGCAATGCCAGACAATATCCCTCGATTTTGTTATCCTCGAATTTTCTGGCTTGCCTCCCACTATGGTTGCAAATTTAAAGACGTATTCACGTCAAGAAGAAATCGTTTAAAAATTCGAATTCATTTTTTAAATTAATGTCCTGTGATTTCATATGATCACGTCTTTTATGCCCGGTTGCACCATCGTGGTTCGAAATTCGATCCGAGATCGGCTCTAAGATCGATACAGAAAACTGTTGCAGCATTCGAGTTCAGAGCTGGACTGGAGATCAAGATGAAGTTCATTTCGAACCGTCGAAATTGGACGTTCGGAATCTCGATCCGAGATCAGCAGTCATCGTCGACAACTGTAGTTTGAAAATATGCCAACAGATAGAACTATGTTCGAGTGTTTTCTTGGGAAATTAAAACAACAAAATATGCGCACTTGAATATTATTCAGTAAAATTTGTACAGCAATAATTCACCTAACACAGATCAAACATCGCACATCTAGTTATATATATATAGTGAAAAATATGCCTACTTCCATGACGTCATATCCTACGAACCAATAGCAAAATTTGTCTCATACTTAATCTCGATCTCTCACTTCGGAGACCCAACGTCATGAAATCTCGTTGGTGCAACACTTGTACATTGGAACCAAGATCAAACTGGATCCTGGTTCGGAACTAGGATCGTTCGATCGCGGATCGGGAAGATGTCGGTGCAACCCGGCATTAGAGGTGTTAAACAAGGCGCTGTCCCAGTCGGGGCATTTAATCACCACGTCGTTCTCTGTTTCAAGGCGAGAGGTCTCTTTAAAAAGGATAAAGCTGTATTAAAGCCGGCGACTAAGTGACACGAAGGGATGCCCGGCGAATGGCACAGTGCGGTAACCACGTAATTAAGCAGTGAGACTGTGCGTGGGTGCGTGACTAGCTGTTCCGGCTAATATCACAGCACGTCCCACACTCAGTCTTTATTTCTCGCGGACAGCAGGGGAGCCAGTATAAAACACCCGAGGCGGAGAGAGAGAAAAAGAGAGAGAGAGAATTTTATCTCGGCGATGGCTGGTGGTGACGAGGACGAATGACAATAAACTGTACGGTAAAACTTTTTTCACACGACAACAGTGATGTTCAAAATTGGTTTAAGTTGCTTGAGAGCATATTTCGACGTCGAGAAGGTGCAAACATAGTCAGTATACAGAAGCTTCAGTAATTACAAGCTGACTTTAGAGAAATGCTACGTGCTGCGAAAGGGTTCAACTTTCATAAATACTGATAGATGACGTTGAAATTCAACACAATCGAATGAAAGACTTCTTTAATTCACACGTGTTAAGATATTGAAGAAAAAGGAGGAGAGAAATACAATGCAAAGTAATTGGATTAATCTCATTTGTCAAAGTATTCGGTAAAGATTGTCTCTATGCGAACAACCTGCTCGTTCGCAAAAAAAAAAAGTACGTGCTGATTCCTCTGCCTTCGTAGAGCGCCACACAATCTACCAACGTGGGTGTATCGGGGCGCTTTCAGCGTCGACAGCCGTTCGCCTTTCATTGAGAGAAAGATCTTGTTGAAAAAAAATTAGGTTCTTGGTACAACCAAATTATTTGTTTGTATAATGGCAATGAAATATTTTGTTGCTGAAACCAAATTATTTTGTTGTTTTCATTTGGTTGCACCAAATTGTAAGAATTGGTTAGTGCAAATAAAGATTTTTTTTGGCTACACATGCATTAAACAATTTGGGCCTGTATAAATAATGTTACTGGTTCGACCGAGTTTCGAACTAAGATCATGTGCGCGCGAGGGCTACGCCTTAGTAATCTTAGCTAATGTGTCAATCAGCGAAATTGGAAAGCTTTTAAATAAATATGCCGCAAAAATTGGGCAGCGTGTGCACTACGAACACATATTTAAGTTTTGCAGCTTTACTTGTCAGTTTCTTGTTAAATTGTTTTAGTAATATGTTTATACGATAGATAAGCATCAATAGACGAACTAACAAATACAGTTACTATCCTAATTGTCACAACAGATACTAAACAAACTCTCGAGCTGTATTTTCGAACCAATACAATCAAATGAGTGGCCAAGCAAATATATACAGTTGATTCAACTAAATATTTTGCTGGCAGTCTTGTAACGTCTGATTATCTAACACGTGCTATTTGCATTTCAACACATTTTAAGTTAGCATGCAAATTTATAACTCTAGTATACTCACGTATATTTTGTTAACAAATATTATGAACGTCACGTGTTTCAAATGTAATATTGTTATATCATTATTCCATTTTCTTAATTCTACGTAATATTAATGTACACACAGCAGCTGAAATGTTAATTTTCCAAATGTGAATTGTTGTAAGTTTATTTTGTTTTATCAGGTTTCAAGTAACTTGTTAATTGTGTGCAAGTTGGCAACATTTAAGTGCACCTTTTTGAATCGTCGCGGTATTGGAAAGCACCCTGGGTTAAGTAAGCCCTATGTACTCTGTATTAATTTGAATATTTAACTGCCGATAATGGATGGTGACGGAATGTACCATACTCCATCCTGAATTAAGTGGGTCACAACGGCAGCAGGCCAGTGAGGCCTTAGTTCTACGTTAAAAATATAAATTTAATGTTTTAAGGTTAATTAAACCCAAAAAAGTATATTAAAATTTGAGTGATAAGCCAACGGTACACGGTACTACCGTCAGAACACGTCTGCATATAAAATAAGTGTGAGAAACTCTACATATATATAAGGTATGATCCCACCTTAATGTGCAGTGACCGTTACACGTACTTGAGAGTGTTTAATAAACTTTTTAAGTAAGCAGCATCATTTCACGATACTTTTCTGTGGTCACAAATTGCCTGAGATTTAAATAAGTATACCAACATAAACTGTGCTAGTCAGGAGCATTGTAAATATGTAATTATACAAGCACGTAATGTATTGCAACGGCCGAATGTGAGCGACTTTTATTTTGAACTGAATTAAATCTATTCTGCAAAACTTTAAGTGTGAGCAACATTCAAGATGACTAGATAATAATTTTTTTTTTACTTTCAAATACTCTATTCACTTAATTGGCCTTTGTAGCAGGCATAATGAGAGATATCTTTATAGACCTAGTCCAGCTGCTGCGAGCATATCCCTTGCATTTTTAACACTACCGAGGAATTAAACTTTCAGGCAATTTACTTCTATGATATTTATCACATTAAATTATTGCTTAAAATTACTGGAAGCCTTTCATTGCTTTAAATAAATACATAGTTGGTTCCTATGTCTTCCGGTGTGTTATGTAGTGTTGTATAGCTACGCAGGGGTCTGCACAGAACCTGATAGTGAGCAGGGCTATACAGGTAATTGAAATTCTGTTGGATTTGGGACACCAGCAACTTCGACGATGGTTTGCGGTATGCAAAATATCTACCAGTTGGCTAATGTTTGATGTTGATGTTACTGCTATGGATTTCTTCCAGGTCTTCGCACTTTAATTATGCAGTTCTGCCTATATGCATTACCTTTGACTAGAAAACCATAGCTGGGTTCGCCCGTTTTCTTACTGAGGCATACGTAAACTATATCTCTCTCCAGGTTTGCCCACACACAGTATTTATTACAGTGGCACCAACAACCTGGGGCGAGAATACTGGAGAGTGTAGCTGGGTTTGAAAGGTGCTCTGCTTTCAAAAGAAAGGATAAACCACACAGCTTTATGAGTAGGTCTACTCGAACAGGGTATAGCCTACGTAACACTGCGCCCATTGACTATCGGAAAAACGAGTACAGAGTTACCAAAATTGATACCAGTAACGTAACAGATCCAAGTGCACTGCAAGGGACAGAGTTCGTGCACGAAAGAAATTACTAGACCAGCTCAGTATCTAGTGCGGAGGAGTTTCGAGCAGCATCCGCAGCAGTACATAATACCGATAACCAATCTGACCGTATTATGGCACTACTGCTACAACTCGAGGCTAGCTTGGCTGAACAAAAGGTTAACTTGGCTGAACAAAAAGAAAGCCTGGCCGAACAAATTGACACTAGCACGTTGAAGCAGAAAGCTGACATTATTCAGCATATCGAAAATAGCCAGGAGAAACTGAAGACAGAATTTAAGGCTGATTTTCAGAATTATTTGGCTGAAGTTCACACTGCGTTGAGGGAATAAATCAGAACAGAAGTACAGGAAGAGGTTTCCAGGGCGACTAACAGACTGCAGGAGGCCATTAACCTTATTTCTTCCCGTATGGACAGCCTATCTAACAATGTGATAAAGCATACAGATCTGGCGCAAATTACGCAACAAGTTAGAGGACAAGTGGAAGCAGATTTGCGTTCTTTACGTCATCATGTGGAGCACCGTTTTTCTCAATTCGAGCGACCCAGCAGCAGTGCGGAAAAGCAGTCCGAGGAGCGAATGAATAAGTTGGCAGATAGCCTAAGGCATGTAGAAGCAGAGGGTGGGTAACCTGAGAAACACAGTGGACGGTGTGACAGTTTGTGTAGGAGGCCTAAGCTTAAGGGGAGAGCCCAGTGTAGAACAGCCACGACCGTCAGTAGCTACGGCTGTATTGAAAACCCTACCCAATAATAATGCGGAACGACAGCCACATTCCTGTACGGCCAGTAAACCAGCTGGGACATATATGCATCACCCATCAAAACTGTCGAACAAGTGCCAAGATTTGAAGGACGCTACGGAGAAAACCCAATCAATTTTTTAAAGAGGTTTGATGAATATGCCAGTGTGTTCGGACTACTAGACGTGGACAGATCATTTTTGAAGCAAAAAGATTCAGGATAATCTGAGGGCGCAGTTGCATAGTGAGAGATTTGTCCCAGGCAAGGGCAAAAAGCTTGAAAATCATCTAGCAGAGATGTACGATAAGTCGAGGTAGTTAGACCTGCCCTTGTCAGACGAAGAGTTTGTGGCAATGGTTTTAAGGAAATTCCCTTATCATTATCAGCCTCACTGGATGGGGAGGCACCCGGAGGACTTGTCCACCTTCAGAGAAGACCTCATAGCCTATGACCAGATTGATCGCCCGCATAGGATGCAGAATAATAGTGATCAAGACAGGCAGAGCCCTCCCGTTCGAAGACCGCAGTATACCGACCACAGCGCTAAAGGCAGCAGACCGCCCCCTAGGTATGGCAATAACCCGCATGTACGCAATGTAAGGACAGCGCCTTATTCGCAGGGAGGCTGGCGGAATGGAGGGGGAAATAAATGGAGCGCAAGAGGACGTCACGACAGCGATTCTGACAGTGAACAATCTGGGGGAAATGGTCCCGATGAACGTGACAACAAACGAAAGAAAACTGACCACGAGGAACTGAAACCTGACCACGGTAACCCGGACAGCGCCGGCCACAATGACCGTGGTATAGCCGCGCAGCCATCCAGGGAAAATAACATTACATGCGGATCTAAGTAACAGGGAGGCGGCGGGTATTTTTACAATCAGGAGCCGTTGGACCCTAGGATGCCTGCGTTTGTACCCACACGAGCAGAAGGCTCATGGAATCAGAATCAAGGGCAGATTAACCAAAACCAGGACCGGAATGCTAGGTTAAACTAGAGGGGGTTGGCGATGTGGAGCCCCGATCGCTGACCAGAGGAATATAAATCGTTCTGAAGGGGTCTAAACAAACAACGAGAGTGCACTGTGATTCTACGCCGCCAGATGTTAGCAACGATTTAACTGAAATTAATGTGAACACTGTTTGTCTGGGTGAAAACGAAAGAGAATTCTTATTAAATGAGCCAGTGGAAGAAATTGTAAATTTCCAGGAAATGTTATGTCCAGAGTTGATTCTAATTGTGTGCAATATGAAGGTTTCCGTATTGCTTGACAGCGGAGCTGAAGTCAGCTGTGTTGCTGGAGATTTAGTACAGGCTATAATTAATACTTTCTATAACCTACCTACTTTGCCAGTCCCTTATTTAAGGACTATATCTAAATCTAGTCCGGTGGTTAACAAGCACGTATTATTAACAATTGAAGGCCTAGGCAAAGTTAAGAACACAGCTGCGTTAGTCATAAAAGGCATTACGAAGCCAGTAATTCTGGGAACAGATTTCTTGACTGCACATAAAATTCACCTTGATTTCGGTGGAGAGAGTGATGCGAATTCAGTAGCTTCTCCTGAAATGTGGTAGTATTCAGACCGTATGGTATGTTCCCTGAGAAATGAGATTTCTGTGGTGAATAAGTATTCCAGTTCGACCGTCCTAGCTACACCTGAAGACATCTGCCAGGTGGTTGCGAGTGCAGCAACTATCACACGAGAACAGAAACGGCAACTGGAGATAATACTTGGCAATCACGCAACAAAATTTCCGAAAAACCAGGTCGCAACAATTTATTTAAGGCAGATATCCAACTAACTCCAGGAGAGCCTTTTCACTGGAAAACTTATCCCATTCCTACGAAGTACCTTAACGAGGCGGAGGAATACCTCAAGTTGATGTTGGAATGGAAAATAGTGCGTCGAGAGACGAGCCCTTATTGTAGCCCTATAGTTTGTGTGAGAAAAAAAGATGGCTCTGTGCGACTTTGTTTGGATGAGCAGCACCTTAACAAAATCACTGTGAAAAACCGTGAAAGCCCAACTCCCATGGAAGCCTTACTAAGGCTGCATTCGAATGTCGAGTATCTATCGACCATAGACCTGACACATGGACACTGGCAAAGTCCGCTAACCCATGAGTCGTGCCAGTACACTGTTTTTTTGTTACACAATCAGCATTATGTTTTTGAGGTACTGCCCTTCGGCCTGTGCAATGCCGTCGCGCAATTCACACGCTGTATGAACGCGACCTTAAGCGACGATTGTCTGAAGTTCTCCCGGTCTTATGTAGATGATATACTATTCATTCGAAGAGCATCTGCAACACATTGAAATTATTTAGTCCAAATTGGCCGCTGCAGGTATGACAGTTAAGTTGAAGAAGTCCCTGTTTTGTAGAAACGAAGTTCCGTTTTTATGCCACGTTTTAACCCCGGGAGGTATAAGAACAGCGTCAGAAAAATTGAGTGTGATAAAGAATTTCCCCACTCCACGCAATGTCAAGCAGCTGAGAGCGTTTTTGGGAGTGGCGGGGTTCTACAGAATTTACACGAACAAAATTGCTAATACAGTTTGAACTCCTGTTTGAACTCCTTAAGAAAGATGTAACCTGGACCTGGGATGAAGAGAAACCGCGGGCTTTCGAGGCAGTTAAGCAGCTGTTCTTGCAGGAACAAGTAATACACCACCCCAAGATCGGCGCAACTTATTATTTGTATACGGAAGCGTCGGCCTATGCACTTGGAGCCAAGTTAGCTCAGCTAGACGATAATGGTTATGAAAAAACCGTAGCCCTAGCCAGCCGCACAATGAGTAAGCCTGAACGTAACTATACTGTCACAAAAAAAGAAATGCTTGCAGTTATCTGGTCTCTACAGAAATATCGAAATTTGCTTTTGGAAGAGAAAATTATTTTGCAGACGGATCATCAAGCTTTGTTAAGTTTGAAAACTGACAAGAGTTTTTAGTAACCGTCTTACCAGGTGGGCCTTATTGATTCAGGAGTTCGGCATCGACTTCAAACACATAAATGGCTCAAGTAATTTAGTAGCAGACTGCCTAAGTCGCATCCCAGGTGACGATCTCGTCCACACCGATCACAAGCCAAATTATTTCATAGTGGAACAACGTAGTACCCAGCCACCGCATGCTAATACCTTTCAGCTAAACTCCCAGAATATCCGGCAGGACCAGCAGAACGATACTTCTTGCACGCGAGTTGTAGAGAAGTCACCATCGGAACATGAGCTGCGCCGAATGTTTTGTGTTACCGAGAACGGCTTATTATTTTATCACAACGGCACAGAAGGGAAATTTGAAGACGAGTGGAAGTTGGTCATTCCTTCGGAAAAGCTGCAGGAATCGACTGCCGACACACGTGCTATATTGGGCCACCGCGGAATTGAAAAGGTGTACGCAGCAGTTCGCGGACAGTTTTATTTTTCAAAGGCACGCAGCGAGTTGTAGCTGCAAAATATCAGCACCTGCGATGTGGGTCAGAGGTGCAAGCATGCACAAGAAAATTTGATTGGAGCACCACAGGCAATAATTCCGCAGCGACCTCTGCAGCTAGTCTCTGTAGACTTATTAGGACACCCGCCGATGTCTAGAGGCAGGGTGACCTATATTTTTGTTATCCTGGATGTTTTTTTTTCTTTCGAAATACACATAATTATACCCAATGATCAAAGCCAGCGCACGAACTGTATTTGCAAAGCTGAAGTCTTTTATTGATGAAGTCGGGAAGCCTAATTGCGTCCTGTCAGACAGAGGTACTTAGTTTACGAGTAGGGTATGGCAAGAAGGCCTAACTAAACTGGAAATAGTACCCACTACCTCGTCCGTACGATGTCCACAGGCCAACCCGATAGAAAGGAAAATGAAATCACTGGAAAATATGCTATGCATTTACTGCCACGATAAGCAGAAAAGTTGGTGTGACAAGCTGCCTTTAATTGATTATGTGTTCAATAACACAGTGCATGAATCGACAAGTTTCACCCATACAGAAAGGTTGAATTGTCAGCGATCATGTTTGTTTAGCCCGCAACTCCTACCATTACCTCCGAGACTATTGGAATTACGCAGCTGAGAGAACAGGAAGTAAGAAATTAACTACAGACTCTGGTGGCCCAGCGATTACAAATTTCTGGCGGAAAGGCGCAAGCGCTGTTACAAAACCTCTAAGCTAACCGAGTTCGAAAATGGAACTTTAGTTCCAATATAAGCAAGTTATGGGATTTTGTGTGCTCCAAACTTTTACCGATTCATTCTGGCCCCTATCTCGTGACGGGAAAGAAGAACGAGAATTGCTGTGTTAGCTAACTCAGTAACCGGAGCAATGTTTGAAAGCTACAATTTACGTCAGCTGAAGTCTTACAACGCACTAATCAAGACGGAAACCTGAGTATGACATTCTACTGTGAAAATCTAGCACGAATTGGTATCAGTACACTCGAATTTCCAGGCAGCGGACGACAGTACATTTTGCCTGGACTGCACAAGGGGAAAATGTAAAAGGCCGATGTTTGTTATTGTAGGGAGCCTGAGAGCCCGCCTGTAATACGTATGCGAATACAAAGAATTAATATCGCATCGAATATTATGTGTTTACGAGCCTACAAGATAAGCCCTTGGTCCCCAGTAAGTAACGCTATAGTCTGCCGCCAGGAAATGCCGCAAGTGAATAAGTTCGTTCACAGTAATGTAATATGAAGATGATAAGTCTACGGTGTTGTTTTGTACAACGAGAAGCACCTGAACAGTTTGAGGGGAAAGTAAACACATTGGATAGCAGTTCCTAGCCCACACTGACACTTACTTGTATATTGATAGAGAGTAATCCAGAGTCCTCTTGAGAATTAATCCTGGTAGAAATAATTAGTGAACTCCTGCGTAATCCTAGTTGGTTGACGGATGTTTGTATATAGTTTCTTCATGTTTGTTCCTAGTATAGTGTGGTTAGTTGATGTTTATTGTTTAGTGTTGTAAATAATGTATTATTTTTCTTTTCTTCTTCAAGTGTGCAGTTAATTAGTTTCTGAGTCTTCCTGTATTTAATTGTTGAGTTTAAAGCCGCCTTGCGAGATGTCGCAATGCTTTCCTTATGCATTTGTTATGAATTCATCACGTATCTGGTGAAAGGCTGTTCTTCTGATAGTTCTGCAGGTGCATAATCTACGTCGAGATCTACGTCGTCGATAGTCATTATGCCCTGTTATGAATACAATTGAGATGTAAATGTTTGAAGTAACGCCGCAGAAGAACAGGTGCCGACGTATGAGGAAAGACTGTGTTTATGTATTGCTTTTCAGACGTGTGTAGTGATATAATGACGCCACCATTAAGTAAACCGGTGCATTATACACGAGGGACTTATGCCGGGTTAACTACGAACTGTGCTACGATGACTTAAAGTGCACTGCATGAATTTTTTCACACAAAAAAAATTGCATTGTTTACATTTTATGCAGATCACGTAATACGATCGCGTCACTGCCACGTATCGAATTAACCCTGTGTGGTTTTGGACGCTCAGCGAAGTTCCATGACACTTACGTTTCCGTCAGCACTGTTTCAGCTAGCTCCTGAGACAGCTGTTATATCGCCTACGAAGTAACAATCCCTGACTCGGCGCGATAGCGAGCACGAACCCTGCTCTAAACACGGAACTAGGCAGACTGATTTGCCATTCCCGCCTACAAAGAGTGCTTGGACAAGACAGCTGTGTGTCTTCGCCCTGATTGGAGGAGAAGCCGGCGGCATTCGCTGTTTCTGGCGAAATATGACACGTGACCGCAGGGAGGAGGCAGATAGAGGATAAAAAACATTACATTTTAAACAACTGTGCTATGTATTTTTTTTTTTAAGAGGGTAAGATAGCAACGGCGTTTTTAAGGGGGAAAAAAAGAACAATAAACTCTGCTGTGTTTTGTTTTACCAGCCGAAATGCTAAGAGATTATCTCGATTGTTGAAAAGAAAACAAGTACTAGTATTTCACACATTCTCAATGTACAATATTGTTCTTTTAACTGAATGCTTTTATTATGATTGATGAACACAAATGTATAATGAATAATTATAATGATTAACATGTTGTCATTGCTATTGTTAGCACCTGAATGTGTATTTAGAACAGAGTTTATTCTGGGTGATGTTACTTGGAGATTAAGGAAACTTGTACTCTATTATTCACCTAAATCTATGTTCGCCGTGAGTAAAGTGTAGGGAGGCATATGTAACGTCTGATTATCTAACACCTGCTATTTGCATTTCAACACATTTTAAGTTAGCATGCAAATTTATAATAATAGTTCGCTCACATTTATTTTGTTAACAAATATTATAAATGCCATGTGTTTCAAATGTAATATTGTTATATCATTATTCCATTTTCTTAATTCTACGTAATATTAATGTACACACAGCAGCTGAAATGTTAATTTTCCAAATGTGAATTGTTGTAAGTTTATTTTGTTTTATCAGGTTTCAAGTAACTTGTTAATTGTGTGCAAGTTGGCAACATTTAAGCGCACCTTTTTGAATCGTCGCGGTATTGGAAAGCACCCTGGGTTAAGCCCTATGTACTCTGTATTAATTTGAATATTTAACTGCTGATAATGGATGGTGACGGAATTTTCCATACTCCATCTTGAATTAAGTGGGTCACAACGGCAGCAGGCCAGTGAGGCCTTAGTTCTACGTAAAAAATATAAATTAAATGTTTTAAGGTTAATTAAACCCAAAAAAGTATATTAAAATTTGAGTGATAAGCCAACGGTACACGGTACTACCGTCAGAACACGTCTGCATATAAAATAAGTGTGAGAAACTCTACATTTATATAAGGTATGATCCCACCTTAATGTGCAGTGACCGTTACACGTACTTGAGAGTGTTTAATAAACTTTTTAAGTAAGCAGCATCATTTCACGATACTTTTCTGTGGTCACAAATTGCCCGAGATTTAAATAAGCGTCTGATTGCCCTACCAACATAAACTGTGCTAGTCAGGAGCATTTTAAATATGTAATTATACAGGCACGTAATGTATTGCAACGGCCGAATGTGAGCGACTTTTATTTTGAACTGAATTAAATCTATTCTGCAAAACTTTAAGTGTGAGCAACATTCAAGATGACTAGATAATAATTTTTTTTTTTTACTTTCAAATACTCTATTCACTTAATTGGCATTTGTAGCAGGCATAATGAGAGATATCTTTATAGACCTAGTCCAGCTGCTGCGTGCATATACCTTGCATTTTTAACACTACCGAGGAATTAAACTTTCAGGCAATTTACTTCTATGATTTTTATCACAATAAATTATTGCTTAAAAATACTGGAAGCCTTACATTGCTTTAAATAAATACATAGTTGGTTCCTATGTCTTCCGGTATGTTATGTAGTGTTGTATAGCTACGCAGGGGTCTGCACAGAACCTGATAGTGAGCAGGGCTATCCAGGTAATTGAAATTGTGTTGGTTTGGAACACCAGCAACTTCGACGATGGTTTGCGGTATGCAAAATATCTACCAGTTGGCTAATGTTTGATGTTGATGTTACTGCTTTGGATTTCTTCCAGGTCTTCGCACTTTAATTATGCAGTTCTGCCTATATACATTACCTTTGACTAGAAAACCTTAGTCGGGTTCACCGTTTTTCTTACTGGAACATACGTAAACTATATCTCTCTCCAAGTTTTACCACACACAGTATTTATTACAGTCTAATTATTTTGTCCCAACATAAAAGTTTTTTTTATTCCGGCTGTATTTTGTTAGGTGAACAAATCAATTTTGATGCTTCTCAAGTTTCGTTTACTCAACAAAATGATTTCGTTGGTGCTGCTAAGTATGTGTTAGGCCATTTAGAAACAAGTATTTTGTTGGCAGAAGCAAGCCTTACCCACAGTTCAGTGCGCATAGTGGGCGCATTAACCGCACGCCGCTATGTTGATGAGGTCCTGCGACCCACGGCTATACCGTAATCTACAGAGCGTCCCAAACGCACGTTTTACAGCAGGATAACACCCGGCCACATACAGCCCAGATCAGCGATAATGCTTCACAAGATAGTTAGGTGCTTCCTTGGCCGGCTTCATCTCCCGATCTCTTGCTAATTGAGAACGTGTGGGATACTATTTATAGAGAACCGAGTATTTCGCGGATTGAGTTGGCAGCAAGCTAGGCTTGTTTGCTCATTGGTTGCTGGGTTCAAGTGAGGCCTCTGTACATGACTGTCAAACACTCGCTCACACTACTGCTTAGTGCTTATTACTGGATCACAGTTAAACGGGGCGTGGATAAAGATCTGTCGTCCAATCACAGCAGCAGGACAAAAGAACAAGTGTTTGAAGTCTACCTCGCCTCCGAAAGAATTCGTGAAATACTCGTGGCTCTTAACTATTGAACATTGGCTGAGCACCCTCCCTCCACCGCGAAATGAAGATCAACTCTCGTCTCGGATCAACAACACATGGTCCACGAGACATTATTCGGACACTCGTAGAATCGATTCCACGTCGGGTTTAACAACGTATCGTCCAACATGCAGGTGTCACCACTTACTGACTACTCTGCTCTTTAGGCCACTGGAGACTTGTCTGTGTGTGGAAATTAGAAAATTTGTTCCGCACTTGTTTGGCTGTATGTGAGTGCACTTTAATCTTTTTTTTGGGCATTCATTCGCGGTGTGGCATTTTATCTGCACGGCAGTGTATGTTGTGTTTAAAGTGTAGTCCCTTATTTTGTGACATAGTAGGTGACACTCGTACTGTAAAGAGTGGAAGAGGGGGAAGAACCTTGACTGATACAAGATATATTGCGAAATTTAACCCTGCAAACAAATTTCATGGCTAACACGACATTATTTGTAGTAAACTGTTTCCCAGCGATTGCAGAAAGTGCTTGTCTGTTAACAAATACACAGAGAAAAAGGTTTTGTTGAATCAAAAAAGATTTGTTTGGGGGAATCAAATTATTTGTTTGTATAGGGGCAGTAAAATATTTTGTCGCTGAAAAAAAATTTTTTTTTGTTGTTCTCATTTGGTTGCCCCAAAATGCAAGATTTGGTTGGTGCAACTAAATATTTGTTTGGCTACACGTGCATTAAACCGTTTGGGCTGATATAAAAAAATTTTACAAGTCCAACGGGGTTTCGAACATAGATCACACACACACACACACACACATATATACATATATATATATATATATATATATATATATATATATATATATATATATATATATATATATATATATATATATATATATATATATATATATATATATATATATATATATATAGGCCGTTCACGGTAAAGTGAGCACATTTTGAAGCTGTTTCATCAGACATAATAACTAATAAATACATTTCCTTGTGGCCTCGGACTTTTGATTTTGGGCATGGTGAATGCATACACTTTATTTATTACTCACATGGCAGGGTTCACATTAACAAGTGGTGGGAGGATATAAATTGGTTGAAAGAAAAAATTAACTAGGTCTTCAGAAGTGCTCACTTTACCGTGAACGGCCTATAACAACTCTATTACTTAACTTGAAGATTAAAAGTACATTTACAAACTTAACTTGATAACTGTAAATATTTTTAGCAGGAAGGAAAAAACAATCATTCGATCAAGCAATTTGGTATGAAGCCAATTTTGTCAACTAACCGTCTCGCCATCACATCTGAATACAAATTAAAAAAGTATTTGTATATTCAAATTACGTTTTTATTAAGGGTCATGCATCTCGACGCCATTATTTATTATGTGTTAAATTTCATGAAATCGAAAATGTTTAACTATAATTCGTCTGATGCGAGCGTAGAGAAACGTAACGGTAAAACAATAAAGTTTAGAAAATAAAAGACATACTCCGCCTAAAGATGTTTTCCTTCATGAAAAAAGTACACGACAATGTTTCTACCAGTGCTACATGAAAATTTATATATTTCAATAAGAGACGTTTACTTGATAAAAAAGCGTGCCAAAACTTATATTAGTAACATTTTACATGTGAACTATCTTACTAGCCGTTGCCAACACGGCACTGTTACCAATACTTTTTTTCATAAATTACGATTAAGAAAATAATACGTTTATTTATCCAGAACATGTAGCCATAGTGAATGTTTCATTTACTCAAAACCATCTTACTTTAATATTAATAACAAGATTAAAAGTTTGTTTTTTTTTTTTTTATGATTTATTTAACACAGGCAGACGTGTTGAACCTGGGAGATTGTCAAAGGTTTATTTCAAAAAGTGTGGAGATTCCATGCGAGGATTCCATTTCATTGGACCAATGAGGATTCTGATAAAGGCTGTTCACGATAAAGTTAGCACTTTTGAAATCAACCTTAGAAAAAAAAAGTCACTGCTCCTACCTGCCTATATTTTAATGGGTGCACTGAGTGTCATATGCACAGTAAAGCTGGTAACGATGGATGGGAAGTATATCTTAGCGTCGAAAAAAATATGTTAGGTAGCACGTTGTGATAACTTAAATGATTTCTTTGGATTTCTATTTTTTTTTTGTACAGCGAAGTGTATAAATGAGCAGATTTGTAAAATAGTTACTTTTACAATAATTCCACAGTTTCACTTGACCGACGCACGAATAAAGTGATGAAGGCCATGGTAATGTTAATTTGGCATAAGGCGGAATGATACACAACGTGCATAGAATTAGATCTTAAGCAGGGCTTTCGAAAGTGCTCATTTGAACGTGAATAGCCTATACTCTAAAAAAATTACGTTTATGATTGGTCTGCAAACAACTGGGCCGAGCCAAAACAAAACTGACCATCCAGTCATGAAATGATAAACTAGCTAAAGTGTTATCGAAGATATTTTGGTTGAAAAAACCCTCGCGATCGTACAGTTTCTCTGCTTATTGGTAGGGACATCCGAATTTCGCGAAAATATTTCCGCGCATGCTAGATTTCAATAACCTACGGTCCTGCCAGCAGTTTCCGTTTGCTTATTGGAGGCGTATTTTTGTGAGATCTTCTCATACTTGACTGGCCAATTACAACTTCAATACTATGCATCTGTGATTCGCGTTAGACGAAAATCATCCAATCACGAAAGTGAATCTGAACTGAAGTGTTCTCAATTACAACTGGTCGTGAAATCTTTCCGCGAAATTCGGGTGTGTCTACGTGTTGGGTCAACGTAAGTACAATCCACATCGAAAAAATGTTTGCAACGCCAGTTACTGTCATTATATTTGATATTAAAGGTCCTAATATATCTTTTTGAAGAGGCCTTAGTAAATGGAACCACATTTCGTAATACGTTGCCAAATGAGATGACAGCACACATTCGCTTGTGGGAATCGTGGCAGACGATGCGACTGATCGGCGGGTTTTCTCGGTGATGTCCTGTTTCCCTCTCCACAGTCCTTTCATCTCGGCGCTGCTCCATACTCTCCTCAATTCACCCTCATCGGCTCTCAAGATCTCGATGTTAAGAGCCGCCAAAATCTCTTCACTTCACAGAGAGCGCGCCATTCAGTATTTATGTTACATTAAATGCAGTTAAAACTGACAGAATATTTTTTTTTTCAAACGGTGATATTGAGTGAGTGAAGATATTTGGGCGGCTCTTAACAGTAAGGTCTTGAGAGCCGATGAGGGTGATTGAAGTGAATATGGAGCGGCGCCGGAATGAAAGGGCGGGGGAAACTGGAGATCCCCGAGAAAACCCGCCGACCAACGGCATCGTCCGGCAAGATTCCCACTTGCACAAACCCGGTGACCCGGCCTTGGATCAAGAGGGTCATATTGATTTCAAAAGTGCTCAGTGAACAACGGATCACAAGGAAGAAGAAAATTTGGTAGGTTCAACGATCTGCAGGCTAGACTTTACAGTAGTCTGTATAAGTCTTAGATGATTGTCAGAAACCCGGATTTTTCACGAGTTCATCTGAGGACAAGTTAAACTGCATTCACGTATACATATGTGTTTGTTCTTCCATTGGACCATAGTTTGTTAAGACACGCCCCGAACGACTTCCAACCAATAATGAACCTGCTAGGGAAATAAGAACCGAACCCCGTGCTATATACCTGGTCTGGGGTTCAACTGAGACAACAGCGAATGAACTACTAATTGATTATCGAGTGCAGAAATGAGTGTGGCGTCTAGATTGTTGCCGAGTGAATCCGCGAAATTTCTGGATCTCAAATTATTATCCAAATTTAAAGTGACTTGGAACTCGTGGAACATAAATAACGCAACATACGTTATTCGAAGTCGACAGGTTTTTGGGACTTCAATACAAAAAAATTGAAGAAAGGGCAATTACAAATAATTGCCTGTTATCTACTTCGAGAACATTTATTTTGCTGATTTCGGAAAATTTCTGTGTAACTTATTTCTTATGCTTTAGTTTCTACATTTTACTGCGATGCGAGATATTCTACTAAAAGAACAAAAGCATAAACAGAGAAATTTTCAGGCGAAAGTGTGTGTAGCAGTACTGCCCGACGTTACCAGTTACTAACGGACAGAATTAGTGATATAAAAGAGGGAACCTTCGGTTTCCGTTACATATACGACAAAAATCACGCGATAAATAAGTTTTCTTTCGAAATAACTGTAAAGATGTGCCCTGTGCCTTGACGAGCATTGTTCTTAAAGGCTGCTTACGGCAAAGTGCACACGTTTGAAATCAACCTTTGAAAAATGTCACTGCTACTACCTGCGTGCATTTTAACGGGTGCACAGACTGTCACGCGCCCAGTTAAGTTGGCAACGACTGAGGGAAAGTAGTTCCATGTGATAACGTTAAATTACACGTGATAGGTAAACATTTGTGAATACTTAAATAGGCCATATTAATTCTATTTTTTGTTACTTTAATGCATGTAAATGTAAAAATAAAAACTTTTGTAAAATATTTGCTTTTCTAAAAATTTTACAGTGACCCTTGGCCGACGCACGAATAAAGTGACCAGTCTCATGGTAACGTTTTTATACACATGGTGAAAGAATACACAGTTTGCATACGAGTAGATCTTAAGAAGGGCTTATAAAAGTACTCAATTTACCGTGAACAACCTATAAACATAGAAACTAAGAATATATGTAAATGCAATATGGCGGTGAGACAGCGCCCCTAAATGTGCTTATGTTGGCGATAGTGCAGTCACCAGAAGAATGTGCCAGCCACAGAGCAAGTAAGGAGACAAGAGTCGACACTTGCATGTTGTATCGATCTTTTTATTTTAACGTATTTTTCATGGGTGGTGGGTGGGTGGCAGGTGCCTGGATTAATACCAACAGCAGACACGTGTTACGAAAAATAATCACCTAGTATAATAAAACAAATATATGGTTATTAAGGAATATCTTGTGATAAATACGCTTCATTGAAGTAGTAAATAATCACGTTGTGTTCAATGTTTAATAAAAAAACTTATCATCATTTTTTTCTATTGCCGTGCAGCATTTACAGCATATTTATAGCTTGCATTATTCTTGAAAGGTTCAAGAACGAAGTTTTAAAATAGTGTAATTAGAACCTACTTGACTAACACCATTTAGTTGCCGAATGCTGTTTTCGACAATGATTAAATATACCTGTGCTGTTTGTGTTAACTCTGTCTTTTAAATATTTACGTTACCTCCAAATGTGACCAACAGAATAGAATAAATCTTGCACAAGTAGTGCAAAAAAAAGGATTAAATATTTCTAATCGTTTTAGTAAATTATTAAATTAGCACCTGAAATATATGTAGGTTAAATCAGTATGTTTGTGGTAGAAAACACCCATAGTTTTGACTCAAAACCGATATGTTTTATAAAATCATTAATTCTAGTGGTAAAATGTCTATGTTGATGTTTCCACAGGCACTTAATTCAAATAACTTAATTTTAAGCCCTGTCTACTGTCACCCCCTGGTGTGGTGCCAGCCATGGAAATAGTCCCGTGGCCTCTTGTTTCGTGCACGTTTTCGAACATAGAGTAAATAAGGTGTATACCAGAATGGCAACAGCAATCTTATTGAGCGGTGGCTAATTTTTTCTGGCCTTCTCCACGCATACTAACTTAGTCGGCACAACTACTGCATCACTTCGAACTACGAAGTTGGCGCAACTGAGTACTTGCAGCGCTTATGGCGGATATACCTTGAACTTCTTGAAACTGCAGTACAAATATTATTACAATCACACGTACCTTTCGATATATTTAGGAAATTTGACCATTTGTGGACCACCTTCAGCAGTGGAGTAAAATGAATTATGGGTGGGATCAGAAGATTAGGTTACTATGTTCTGCCAAGAATTGCAACGCATTTCAGAAATTCAAACGTATCGTGGCGTTACGTTATCAACAACAACAATATGGCCAGGCAACGTAATAAAAATTAAGAGACAAATTCTTTTCCGTAAATCTGTGAGAATGCATAATTTTTTTATGTATAAAATACTTAAGCTCCCACAGTGTAACAACTAGGAAAAAATTTGTAATATTGTTTTAATGGGTATCAAAATATTTCACTATAATGAGGGTACGCGTGGAGAGGGTCTGGAAAAATAAGCGACCTGTTGTTCCCTATCCTGTGAAGTGTAGGTTTTCTCCCGAGGAACAGATGAAATTCCCCGGCGCGGCGCCAGCGAGTCAGCTTGCAGTCACGACGGGTCGAGAGAAACTGCCCCTGGCGGCTGGAGTTAGCACTCCGTGTGGACTAGCGGCTCCTGGAGGAGGTAACTGGAGAGCGACGCTGTGCTAATGGACGACTGAAGAAAACACCGGCGCCAAGGCAAGAAGAGTCACGTACAAGTGGACGAGGAGAAAAGCAGATCATGTCGCCTGGAAACTTTATCTCTCTGCGTAAGGCTCGGCCTCACCCGCCATGTTGCTTTTTCCATTTATACGTCACAACTTCCTTTCCAGTGAAATAACCAAAATATTTGTTATTATAGCATTATCACAATCGACGATCCCCTTCTAATTTAGACATCAAACTTCATCCACATGTGATATAGTGATTGTAAAATGGGATTAATCTGTTCGTAACCCTCGAAAAAATACGCCATGACTACTTAACGAATTTTCAGAATTTATGTTTGTACTTCAGCGTAACTTATATTGTCATGATTGTGAAGTAGCAGTTTCGTAATTAGTGTCGGTATACAACTGAAATAAGCTAGAACAAATAATTCAACATGGCGTGTGGAGCTGAGCCTTAAGGTTGAAGTAAAGTAATTGTTGTTCACGATACAAAGAGCCCTTTTCAAATAAACCTTAGAAAATTCACTGCCCCTGCCTACTTATGTTTTAACGAGCGCACTGAGTGATATGCGCCCAGTAAAGCTGGTAACGATGTATGGGAAATAGTTTCGTATCTTAACGTCGAACAAAAAGTGTTAGGCAACCATTTCTGATAACTCAAATTATTTATTTCGTTTTCCGTTCTTTTTCATGCATCTAAGTGTAAAAATGAGCAGATTTGTTAAATAATTACTTTTCTAATAATTTCGCAGTATCAATTGACCGACGCATGGATAAAGTGACGAGGACCATGACAATGTTAATCTTACATAAGGCCGAAAAATACACAACGTGCATACAAGCAAATCTTAAGCAGGGCATTCAAAAGTGCTCAGTTTACCTTGAATACCCTATACCTATGGAGCACCGCACCCGATTATGCAACATTAAGAACTCATCAAAAAGTAGTACAGACACCATAGAAAATGTCAGAAAAATGTGATTAATGCTGTGTATGAAAGAAGAATGTATACGCTTTGCAACATTATAAAATATACTTTTTAAATGTACAAAAAATAATCGATTAAATTAGTCAGAATTTTTAACAAAATTTAAGCTCAATTCCACTATGGGTGGTTCAGAAAGCAGAATTTGCAAGAAATTCTTCTTCAAGAAAGATCGTCATACTATTTACTGTGATAATATGTTACAAAATCATAGTAATAAAATATAATATCAATTCTATAATTAACTTTATTTACGTCAGTTTAAACCATAAATGTTTGTAACAAATAGACGCACACAAAAAAAATCATAAAATTATTTCCTAAATTATATTACAATTTTCTTACACACGATCAGAGTAAACATTATGACGATATTCCGTGACAAAGATTTTCTTGTAAATTCTGCTTTCTGAAGCATCCAGATGGAAATGCGCTTAAATTTTGTTAAGAATACAGAATATTTTAATCGATTATTCTTATACATTTAAAAAGTATATTTTAGTAAAATATCTTATAATGTTTCAAAGTATATACATTCTTCTTTCAAATATAGTATAAATTGCACTTTTGTGGCAATTGTTATAATGTCCGTACTACTTGTTTATGAGTTCTTCACATTGTATAGTCGGGAGCAGTGTTCCATAGGTAGTTGCTTTACTTCAACCTTAATGCTATCGTATATCTACGTGTGATGTATATATCTGTGTGTGTGTCGACCTTTGCTCTCTCAAGTACCCCGCCTCGACCCTGACACAGAGTACGTACGTATACAGAGGCGAAACAACCGACTGATATACCGCCAAATCCAGCCGCACACGCCAGTCACTGCCCAGCCAGTAGAGAATCTTCCGCAGCGTGCTGTAACCAATCAGCAGAGACCTGTCAAATTCGCGTTATTATTTGGGGACACGTAAAATCTTTAAACACGCGTACCTTTGTCATACGTCTGTCATTGGACCATACTGTATCTGACACGTCATAGGTAACGCTGCGCCAATCACTGATCACTTCACAATAATTGTGTGCTCCAATCACGTGCCGTTCAGTTAGAAAGGGTGTTGCTTGACATATATGGAGCAACCAATGGAAAAACGAGGCCGGCTCCGGTACGTACAATACTGTGTAGTTCAGCCTGATGCCAAATGATAAAGCGAATTTTTCATGGCTCTACCAATCAGATTTAGAATGTCTACTACAGAGCCCCGCGCACCCAATCAAAGTGAAGTATATGATCACATCAAAGAACCACCTCTCCCTTTCACTTCTGTATAGCTATGCAGGATGAGTATGTGAACAACACCGACAGATACCGGCAGGTTATTACTTACGAAATTTTGAGACGAAAAGTTATTTGCAGTGTATTCGAGTTCCTTCACAATTTCTTTAAATCAAAATTTTGAGAAATCACCCACTGTATGACGTGACTAGTAGGTTCCCAAAATATCCTATTTATCACAATCGTTTTACAAATGTATTAGCAAAAAAAAAACCTTATTTTTGGCCAAATGTAACTTTATCCTATATTCTGTCTAGTATAAATCATATTTAATGTATAATTAGTATTAATAAAATCCGAGAAAATAGGCGTGAAGGTATTACCAAGTAATAAATAGCTCTTACGTAAAATATTATTACACTGAGTGCGCACGATTGTGATGCGTTGCCCTTTAGGTGTAATTCTGTAGACTCGGTTAAGCTTTGTTTGCACGAGGCGGAGGAATATCCTGGAAGTAGAACTTCAGCAGAGCTTCAAAAAAGTTGGAAGTAGCCGTGAATTAACTTATACCTATTTCCTCTTAGGTGAATACTAAGGGAGCTATGCGCCCTTGGGTATAGAGTTTTGAAATCGTTTCAGTTAAAATATCATAAATCACTTGCGATTAACACTTTGAGGTCGGCACACTTCTGCCAGTTTTAAAAACAAGTTAGACGTTAGTTACCTATAGCCATTGCTACAGGGATACTATGTTCTATTGGTCCCTATTGCCATTTAACGCCATTCTATTGATCAAAATGACACCAGTCTATCCGTATTGCCCGGCTATCAACCAATGGGGTGCCGAGTTTACCGTTTTCCAACCAAATGTTCTTCCTTATGTAACAAGATGTACATACCATCGTGTTTGTTTCAGTAACTATACAAACATTTGTCGTTTATTTACGAAGATCGTTGTTGATGTAGTGTTAGTTCCTTATAAAATATTGAATCTATGTAATTATATCCGGAAGAGTTCTCTTTATTATGTGGAAAGAAATATTCAAACAAATTTTGCCCGAACTGCACTCGGGTATAGTCCTCACAGTGTTAAGTAACAAGTCGGTAAATAGTGATTTGTATAACGGAGATCTTACACCTCTGGAAACGCGTTGGTAATATCATCATCTTTCATTAAGTAAATGGGCGTTGCTACACTGAGTTTATAGTAAACTTTGTAACAATAAGCTATAAACTATTTTTAAAACAAATTATGAATCAGCACGTCTAAATGAAACTGAAGGCTGTTCACGATAAAGTGAGCACTTAATAAATGAACCTTATAAAAAGTCACTGCCCCTGCCTGCATATATTTTAACGGACGCACTGAGTGACAGCCATCCACTAAAGTAGGTAACGATAGATGGAAAGTAGTTCCATATCTTAACGTCGAATGAAAAGTGTTAGGTAACCATTTGTTATCACATAAAATTATTTATTCTGCTTTCTGTTATTTTTTAATACCTCAAAGTGTAAAAATAAGCGGATTTATAGAATATTTACTTTTATAATAAGTTCATAATTTCACTTGACCGAGGCATGGATGAAGTGATGAGGACCATGGCAATGTTAATTTTACGTAAGGTGGAGGAATACATGATGTAATACAAGTATATCTTAAGCAGGGCTTTCAAAAGTGCTCATTTTACCGTGAACAGCCTATAACAGAAAAAGTCTTCACATAACACTCCCAGGTGAACCGTTTTCGAAAAATCCATACGGAAATTTCAAACAGAAGGCGAGCGGTGTGACAAGTAGGCAACACGCCACACACACGACCTGAGACTGGACGATACGTGAGTGAAAAACGAACAGCGCTCACTGCAATTTAAACGAACAAAGAGTCGGGTGATATGTCTGAGTCAGGGTGAGTTGCATTAAGTATGATTATAGACATGCAAAATTCGCGTATATTATTGGAGCACACAGTTGTGGATCATTCATTTATTGGTGCTGAGTTACCCAGGGTGTGTCATAGTATGGTCCAATGACAACCGTATTACAAAGATACACGTGTTTAAAGTTTACCGTGTCCCGAAATAATAACTCGAATTTTGCACGTCTCTAGTGTGATTATAGCCCCAAGATAAATTTTAAATGTTTTAACTGAATGAATAATTAAAGAATTCGACATACGTTTTCTGTATACCACTGGACACTTAATCATCCTCAGTGTTGGCAAGTACAAACTGCTAAAAAATATTTTATATCTAATTTCCACGACAACTCACAATGCCGAACTTTAAATCTCATATAAATAATTCTTCCTGTGATATTTTATAAGAGTGGCAGCTTTGTAAGCGCGGCTATCTATTTTTCCAACTATACTGAGAGTTTGTGAGCATCAGGTTACTTCAAGTGAGGAACCCTATCTCTTCTATTACAAGGCGAGCTTGTTCCGTCCATTACTGTTGGCTTTTCAGAGCAAGTAATAGCTCCGTCCTTTGTACGATGGCCTTCCAAGCATCTAGCTTGTTTAACATTCTCTCATAACTGGAGGCATTTTACGCTTCGGCGCTGAAGCAAGAGGTTTGTTAAGGGCGACAATTACACGCGCATCAGATGCCTCGCCGGCAATTTTGCCTCGCGAGCTTTTTTGCCCATTAGGAAGCTGATCAGGCGCCCACTATTATCAAGAAAATTCTTCACCTGCATACTTATAACGTAGGCCTAGTAGATGAACGGAATCGTTGTAGGTATTTTCAAACAATTGTGTTGAATGCAATGCATACTGACGTTTGACGTTTTAAAAAGCTTCCTTTTAGAGGTCACACCAACATTCTTGCAGTAGTGTACTCAGGAATAAGAAACAATATTAACAAAACGAACAGTTCGTCAGCCATACTTGCCGCATAATGTACGCGAGAAAATTCGATTTTTTGAAAGAATATTTCTTGGCAAGTTGTTATTCAAAACGTTTACGTTCATATCCGATTTGGGGATTGGATTATTTTAACTATAACACTTCTTTAGTGTCTGCCATGATCGGAGTAATCTAATTACTATTATGCCAGTCACAAAGACACGTTTCCAATAACTGCTGTAGTTTTAATGTCAAAGTTTACACAGTGGAAATTTCTCGTGTTTACTTAAACACTTAAGAATTTGGGGAACGTTTGCAGATATTCGAGACAAGCCAATACCCACCATCGCAGCAACACAACCTCTGTTCTTTTGTTTTTCCGGGGACCCCGGTGGTGCAGTGGTCAGGCTAACCCCCCCCCCCCCCCCCACCGCCTACGCAGACCGGGTTCTATTCCCAGCTGGGTCGCTCCCGGATTATTATGTCACGTAGGAGTCGTGCTGGACGATACCGCTCTTCGGCGGATTTTCTCTAGGATCTCCGTTCCCCCCGTCGTTGCATTACGGCGCCGTTCTATACTCACCTCGCTTCACCCTCATCAGCTCTCAGGACCCCGATGTTAAGAGCCGCCCAAATTTCTTCACCCACTCTTCACTCACTATAGCTTATTCGATAGGTGTCCACCCTTTCAGACTCGCTTTATTAATGGATACGGGTGTTGCAAATATATTTATTACGCTTTTACTTGAACTGACACAGTACACGAACTTGCTTGGTTATGAAAACCACAATGAGAGTAGATGGAAATAGGGCTTTCATCGGCGCAGGCTGCAGGCTGCGATGCCGCGGCACCACGGTGGCCATCTTGGATGACGTCACAACATAAAAACCCCCTGCTATGTAATTCCTCGCTAATGACAGCCCTCTTGGATTTCCGTTTTTCCTTCGGAATTTCCCTTTTTTCCCTCCTGCTTTATCATTCCTTCCGATCTCTCCATGCTCTTGCATTTCTCTTCTTTTTCTCACGCTCCATCATTCTGATATTTTTTCTCGTACTCTCTCATTCCTTCTGTCTATCGCCCCGCTATATCCCTTGAGGTTTTCTCATAATACTTCCAATCTCCTTTATTTCCTCTCTTGTGTCCTGAATTCTATACCTTGGGGTTTTCTCATATTTCTTCCAGCCTACTTTATTTTCTCTCTAGTATCCCACCCCTCATCTGCTGTAGGCAGCCATATTTTATTCCAGCCGCCAGTCGGCTGCTGTAGGCACCCATCTTTAATCTCCGCACCCGCCACCAGAGTGTGCTAAGGCCTTGCTTTTTACGCCCCCCCCCCCCCATCTTTAACTCCCGCGCCTGTTGCCAGTCGTCTGCTGTAGGCAGTCATCTTTAAGGTGAATGTCCATTACACCGCACACTGTAATCTAATAGCGAGTCCCTCTATAGACGGAGATAGGCAAAAAACATTCAACCATTTTGCTGGCCAGTGACGCCATTTTACTGGCGTGTGGAGCTGGAGTTTCACGGTATACGAGGTTATTTCACCTCTGTATTCTTAACTACTCTGTGACAATGCTGAGCATATGTGATTCGCAAGTAATCATTTAGAAGATGTGACACTTGAAATCATTTCATCAACAAAAAAGATCTGGGCTAAATTGTTTATAAAAGTGGATCTAGCCCCGAAATTTTTCCACGGAAATGAAGTGTATGTATGTATATAAACTGTTCACGATGAAGTGAGCACTTGTGGAATCAACCTGTGAAAAACGTCACCGCCTCTAATCGCTTATATTTTAACGGTCACACTGAGTGGCATACGGCCAGTGGGGTTGGCAACGACGGAGCGACAGTAGTTCCCACTCTTAACGTTGAACTAAAAGTGCTAAGTACACATTTGTGAGTACTGAAATTATTTCTTTAGTTTCCTGTTTTTTTAATGCAAAAAAAAATGTAATGATAAGTAAATTTGTAAAATATTTGCTTATCTAATTATTTCAAAGTTTCACTAGACCGACGCATTAACAAAGTGATGAGGCTCATGACAGTGTTAATTTTACATGCGGATACACAACGTGCTTAAAAGTAGATCTTATGCAAGGCTCTCAAAGGTGCTCAGTTGATCGTGAACAGCCTATACTTATGTATTCTACGGTATTTGAACGAAAATGGTGTTTCTATGACTAGATGGTATAACTGAAATAGAGTAAATTAAATTCCCGCCAGCTCACTTTTGGGTGGTTGTTTACGTACGTGCAGCTGACTCTCAGTTGTGAAGTGACTTGTCTCCAGTACTGAGAGCTCGTGAAACAGTTATTTATTACATGGTTCCCGAGCGTGCCCGACACGCAGTTTTGTGTTGATTGTAATTGTAGGGCGGGACTGTTTCATAATTAGCTCCCCACGTAATGATACTGGACTGGACATTAACTAACATAAGTTGTGGTGAGATTCGTGGTGAATATACATTTCCGTCTTACTTTAAGAGTATACGTACGTACTTCGTTCGAATTAATTGGTTTAATATCATTCATTTAAGGGCCGTGTTACACTTCCTGTGCGCTTTAAGCACGCACTTGCTGTTCATTTTTCTTTTTATATAGTTTTTTGTGGAGCCGGAATTATTTGGCCTCTAGGTATAAGTCGTCTGTTCCTTGTGCTGTGATAGTGTGCACGTTACAGAGGAAGGTTGTGTTACAGATCTGGAAAAATCTGCGCTTTCATTAAGGGTCAGGGTGGACTTCAAAGATTCGTTAGTTTGTGTTTCTTGCGCGATTGGTCCACGACTTGTTTGACACGCCCGCGTCCTGGAATACCTTGAGCCAGTAACGAACATGCAAACCTAATCACGGCCTGTTACCGTGGCGGCAGACAGTTGACGTCTGTTTCACTGTATGTATACAAAGGACTGCGAATCTGCACCACAGGTCGCTCAACTTTCTAATTAATTTCCTGCCCCTGCCATCATGTTCCTTGCGGGTAATCGATTCGCGAACCGTGCTATTGTTCAAGGTCGACCACGGGGAAACTGCGACCGCGGTCGATACCGGACCACAAGACCTTACAACCACTATGTGACGTCACTGGCGGTGGAAACACAGCCACTGCGGGACATTTTTTTGGAACGTGCCAGCGCGGGAAATGAAAATGGGCAGGTGCGGAATACAAGATATTCGTTGCTCTCGCGCTGCTGTCACTCGTCAGAAATATTACCTAATGAATATATTCCCTGAATATATCAACCAATTGTAGGCCTTTTCTTGATTTTCGTTGAGTTTATTCTGTTTACATTCGTATAGTCTCAGTGGTGACGATCATACACGGCCTGTGAGATCGACTTGAATGGTCTGCAGCAACTTTTCCAAAATAACGCTGTAAACGGCTAGCGGACTTAACCTATGTGACACGCATTTGCTCCCTAAATGTATATTTTTACTGATCACAATCTTATAAATGTGTCACTATGAGGTTTTTTTTAATAATGCATATATTGCTATTTGTGATCATAATTAGTTTGCAAAGATCTATTAAGTGTACTTTGTGGTACTGCGTTTGTAGTTCATTTATGATACGTTCTGTAATATTTTCTCTCAGATTTCATAATGCTCTATGCGAGAAAATGTTTTGACACTTATAGTAAAAAGTTTAACTTATTACTTAAATTCTGAAATTGCTGTTTCCAGTAAAGGCATGGGACAAGTAAAGGCGCAACACGTAAAGGCATACCGTAAATGATCGTTGCAGCACGCCAATACCGCTGACCCGGTAAATCACTTAACAATAAAAATTAATAGCGTAGCTCGCAGCATGAACGTGGGATGTGGATTTGGCATCACTCGAAAAATTTCCCACCCCTGTTATAAATGATGAATGACCCATGCCAGTGTCACCGGGCATGTAGCCTATAGCTCATTGGTATAGGACAGAAGGGGAACGGCTTGTCACTGGACCAGCAGCCAATTCACACACAGCGCGCGCTCGAACACTGCGACATCTCACCCTAGAAACACTTTCGTTCATGTCACACATGGTTTGCTGTCGCAAACACAATGTTTATACGTGAACCACTGCAAAATAACTTTGCCACAAACATTATTTTGGTTTGATCCGTATGTTAACGACTGTTAAGACCTTGCATTGTCGGTACAAGAAGTCTAGTCTTTGTGGAAACGTCAGTTATACTGTAAAGATGATTTGTGATCTGCAAAACAACCGTGATAAATAAACACGAGAGAATTAACGCGTCTTTCAAAATTATATTCACTAAAACAATAAGTGGTACTGCCCCGAGACTCAAACGAGCTCTCTCCGTGTTATTGGCCTAGCTCTCTTTCTTCACGAAGCGACTAATTTGTATTATTGTGTTGCGATATGTATGTTACGTCAGGTAGTAACGTTGACCAGAATATTACGTCACCGTTTGTGGAAAATTGAGCTCAGTGACTTTGAGAGTAACTACACTTCAGAATGACATTGAGAGTCTGTAGGATAACTGTAATATTTGCCCAGTTGTAGTAACTGCAGAATATATTGGTTTATGAATATTTACGTTGAGACAACAGTTATGTACATAAAACTACAAAGTACGTCAGAAAAATGTTATAACTCAAAGCCGTTACCTTTGGCACTAAGTAATAATTCTTGAATGTAAACAAAATCAGATCAAATAATGTTTGTTTCTTGCTATATAGGAAGGCAATATCGCAATAAAAAGGGTGTGAATAAAACATGTCTGATTAGCAAACCTTGGATCCGTAACCTTCTCTTTGAATTAAGAAATATTGTTTTACTGTAAGAAAAACAGCCTCTAAGAAATGGTTTTATTTGGCGTACAGAAAACAGGATAAAATTTTTCAGAATGTTAATAGCAAATAATAATGAGAATTTCGCAGGTCCCTGCTCATTGGATTTGATAACAAATCAGGCTGTGCCATCTCAGATGCAGCCAGCATTAAAAATATCGTATTTTTGACACCTGAGAGGCTCCAGTGTGTTTATATACGGGTATCCGCCTTGGATTGAGGTGCTTGAAGGATAAAAGCATTTTATTTTGAACTGGGTACGTTTTGTGGCTGGATTCTGCAAACACGCGAAGCACGTATTGTCTGTATTTACTCATGTCTGATAGCAAGCGTTCTGGTGCGAACTCGACAGATACTACATTTCTGTTTGGCCATTAATACCGGGGGGGGGGGGGGGGGGGAAGGAAATCTCTGGTAAAATAAATGGTATCGCCCGCGCACGTCATATTCCTATGTACTCTAAATCCAAAACAGTTGTTTTAGTCAGTGAAATATTACTAGCTGAAATACAGTTTAAGCCTGTTCGCCATTTGCTGAGCAGTTTTGAAAACCCTACTTAGAATATAACTTTCTGCCTTTTGTTATCCTTACGGCAAATACAAATCTAAGATTGCCATAGGCACGGCGAATATTCCCGCACGTCGCTGAAATGTTACTTTAAGAAGATAACTATGCTATTGTTATCCTAACTGTTAACCTAATGCGCATAAAGCAAGCAGAAAAAATCCATAAATATTTTGCATTGAACTTTCAGTGCGCTATTAAGACATAGAGCAACTTCTCCTTCAGCGCTGCCAACTTTAGTCGAAGCCTGATAGTAAACGTGTAGTCAGAATACTAGGCAATAAGCAGTAAGCAGCAGGCTGCCAAAATTAAACTGACTCAATAGTGATGTTACTGCTTAATTTTGACCAATAGAAAAGCATGTTAGTGCATGGCTTGTATTGGATTAAAATGGAAGTAGTTGTTTATTTATTTATATTTTTGTTTTCGGGGGGAGGGGGGGTGCATTTTTTTTCTAAACAGGTCAGTAAAAATTAATATTATGTTACGTAATTTAAAAAAATAATATGTTTATTTAAATATATGTTTCTTCGTGAGTGAGTGAACTTAAGACTTCTAAAGTATTCATACTAGAGTAAGCAGTAACATCGATCTTGTGTTCGACTAGGTTTGAGTCAATGGTGTTCGAATAATTTCTACTTCTTACGTCTTAATGCATACTAAGTTTTTTATTGTGCAAACCCCTTAACCGTGTACGTTATAATAAATTGAGTCAATAAGGTTTGTATTTATACTAGTGCCTGAAAACAGAACGTAAGATTTTTCTTGTAATGTCTTGCTAGAGGCAAAAATTTTGATATATTTTACGCACAGTTTATTACGTGAAAAGTATTCGTTATCAGCGACCGCTAATAAAATTTAATTCATAATTTAAAAAAAACGCGGAGTTTGAGAACTCAAACCTGTAATAAACACTTTCTGTGAATTAAACAAAGGAAGACTACCAACCTATATAACGCTTTACTTCAAAATACAGAATATTGAGTTTTAAAAGTATAGTGAATTTGGTTCAGATGGCATACCGACAGCAGGCATACCAACACGCGCCAAGTAAAACTATTTCGTGCTTCGGAAATACATGCGTATTCAGTACTCTCGAACGACTTGAAAATAAATAAAAATCTAATCTAAGGTGTACATGGGAGAGCTTCTATGTTTCGAAATTTAATAACAGTTGTTTCAATTTACAAGGTCAACTCTTTTCGCAAGTATCCTACATTTCAGACCGTTACAAACTTTATCTCGTGTGAGACCTACAGTTATCTTGTAAATAAGTTAAATTCCTCCATTGTGAAAGCAGTAAGTTGTTCTTTATGTTCAATGCAATAATTTTGAGAAATTCTTCACTGAACTGGAGTGATTTCACTATTTCAGGATTGGAAAGTGAACGTACCCTGGACTTAGTAGTTGGTATAGTCTATTCACCGTAAAGTGAGCACTTTTTTAAGGCCCTGCTAAATTTTTCCTTTTAGCTAGTTTCTATCTTTCCGCAACTTTTTAATATAAACATTATCATGTGGCCAATAAACATAGCGTATACATTCCACCACTCCCAAAAGTTAACGTCTGATGCTGCCATTAAGTATTTATTAGTTGTTAATGTATATTGGAAAGGCCTTAAAAAGTGCTCACTTTACCGTGAATAGCCTATAGTAGTGCTGAACGAGGCGAGGTTACTTGAACCTACAGATGTTTTGAAAGACGAACACATTTTAGAAAGTATGTTGTGCTGGTTTTATTAGTTTATTCGTTGTTATTTCACTTGATAAAGGCTGTTCGCAATAAACTGAGCACTTATGAAACCAACCTTGGAAAAACGTCACAGCCACTATCTGCATATATTTTAACGAGCGCCGTGAGTGACACGCGACCAGTAAAGTTGGTAACGATGGATGGGAAGTAGTTCCATATCTTAACGTCAAATAAAAAGTGTTAGGTAACCATTTGTGATCATTTAAATTATTTATTTATCTTTATGATTTTTTAATGCATTTGTGTGTAAAAAATTAGCAGATTTATAAAATTTTTACTTTTCTAATAATTTCACAGTTTCACTTGACCCTCCGCATAAATAAAGTGACGAGGCGCATGGCAATGTTAATTTTACATAAGGCGGAAGAATACACATCGTGCATACAAGTAGATCTTAAGCAGGGCTTTCAGAAGTGCTCATTTTACAGTGAACTGACTCTAATGTGTGTTAATAACAGCGTGATGTGGTGTGCAACTTTAATAACCTCTAAACACAGATAATTAATACTGGAGTGTTGGTGACAAACATCATTGTAAAAGGAGGATGCCATAAAATAATGACACTAGCTATGTTAATAAAAGCCGTGGTATAATTTGGATAATAGTTTACTTTGTCTTGCACGTAAGCATTTACCATTAAGCTAAAATGGCAATTCCCACAAAAACTGAAATTGGCCATGCCATTATCAGGTTCACCCGAAATATTTCCATTATTCATTAGCTCTAAGTGAAAAAATCTTTTTTACATGGCGTAAAAAATAATAGAGCCGCGAGGAAAATTACTGACAGAACGGCGAATAACGAGCGAGCAATTAGAGTAACGGCAGGTAGTTATGGTCGGCTGGATCTTCGCCAGTTAATTAGGAATATGTGACGTCACAGGCGAAACGATACGTTACTACACTCAAAGCCAATCAGTGCAAACAGTAGAAAATAGAGCGAGTTATAATCAGTTCCAGATAACTAATTAATATGACGACTGGATTTCACTAATTTATTAGTTGTTTCCCACTGAATGTCGAGGATTTCAAGGTCATAAGTCACTTGTTCCCAGATAATTTGATTGATTAGCCAGTCGACAGTAGTTCTTCAAGCGATTTTCAATGATTGTTATTTCACTGATTGATATCACTGATTCAGGCTTTACTTATGCCCGGTTGCACCATCGTGGTTCAAAACTCGATCCGAGATCGTATCTAAGATTGACACCGAAAACTGTTGCACTATTCGAGTTCAGAGCTGGACTGGATATCGAGATGAAGTTCATTTGGAACCGCCGAAATTGGCAGTTCGAAATTTCGATCCGAGATTAGCAGACATCGTCGAAAAATGTAGTTTGAAAATACGCCAACAGATAGAACTACGTTCGATTGTTTTCTTGGGATATTAAAACAACATTATACGTACTTGAATATTATTCAGTAAAACTCGTACAACAATAATTAACTTAAAACAGATAAAACATCGCACATCTAGTTATATCCATAGTGAAAAATACGCCTACTTCAATTATGTCATATATTACGAACCAATAGCAAAATTTGTCTCATACTTAATATCGATCTTTCACTTTGGAACCAAGATCGACGAATCGGAGATCCAGAATCGTGAAATTTCGTTGGTGCAACGCTTTTACATTGGAACCAAGATCAAACTGGATCCTGGTTCGGAACTAGGATCATTCTATCTCGGATCGGGGAAGATGTTTGTGCAACCGGGCATTAGATTGTAAGGGAATATATCGGCCCAGTTTTCGTGAGTGCGGCAGAGAATCGACAGGGCACGTAAGGCTAACGTTGGACGGTGCGTCTAACGCAATATCGGCTCGTGCAGAGAGAAACAATGGGACACAAAAAAAGGCAACCCTATAGTTTTATCGGTGGCAAATCTCCAGCGAAAATTCAGTGCAGTTGTCTAGTTTCGCATCTGCCAGGTTTTAAGAAATAATATTTTTAAAATGCGTGATTTCTTAAAAAGCACAGTTCTTCTAGTCACCTGAGTTGGGTGGTGTGTGTTTATTTTGTAGACGCATTGGGAACACATTTATTGGTCTCGCAAAAAAATTATATAAAGAGTGAGGACTTCAGTTTAAGCGCTTTCATTGTATAATACATTCACGGTTACTTAAGCCTTTTCTGAAGCCCTACTAAAGTTCTACTTCCAGGATATTCATCCGCCTAGTACAAACTAAGCTTAACTAAGTCTGGAGAATTACACCAGAGGGACAACGCACCACATTCGTGCGCACTCAGTTGTAACAGTATTTTGTATAAAGACTATTTATTACTAGGCGCTACCAACATACCTATTTTCTCCCTGTTTTTAATTCAAATTATTTGTAAATGAAGCATTATAGTTTATAGATAAAATATTAATAACATTTCTAATTAATAGGAAAAAGAAATAACTTTTATTAATACATGTATAAAATGCTGTGATACAGGGCGTATTTATGAAATAACTAAACACGTCATAAATTGCGAGATTTTTCAAAGGTTTGTTTCAAAAAGGCCGAAGAAACCGTGAATGGACTATATATCGTCGCGCCTCAAAACAACGCATACACCGACCCTCTACGTACATCCGCGAAGTATTTCTGAAGTGTATATCAAATACTGTACCCCGTCTTTCATTCGCACATCATAAGTTTGCGAGTCATAGTCTTACGCTGACCACCTGAAATTCAAATGTGAGACTACTCTCCTAAGTGTTTCGCGCTCCTATTCTTGTCAAACTCCGGAGATCTTTCTTTACCCCAATCAGACTCAGCGTGCATGGTCGTGTAACTGTTCCACAGGAATGTTATACTTGGTCAGCACAGTGCACTGTCATGTCTCCTGCAAGTAGCTGATTTGTAAACAGTGTTACTGTTATAGATTATGACTGGCCGAATACGAGATCTACAACTTATTGGTAGAGACCTGCAACGTTCGCATTATCTTTCGGTGACAAGATTAACTTCACTGCCGTGTATATAAGTAAGTACAGTTAGTGGTATTATTGGTCGCTTACCTTTAAGTGGACTCACCTACCTGTTTGACTTCCTTAAAGAAGATTGGCCAGTCCGGAGCGGAAGTTACGTTATTGGCTCGAGATTCCCGCGAGGCATATGCCGGCCTGTGGCAGTCGTCGGCCAAATGCACAGTAATTTGGAGTTCAGGCTGTTGCTGAATTGTAACGCGAATTTTGCAGGTCTCTATATACTGATTGGTTATGATAACGCAAGGAGCATCCAGTCAGTTTATAGGCATAGCACGTAACAAAACCTCTCTTATTTGTACACTTGAATCCACAAATTACTGTGTGTGCGTGTGTATGTGCGTGTGCCTGCGTGGAAGGGGTAATGGAACTTCTCAGTTTACCAAAAATTATATAATATCCTGACCTGCTTACGTTCATAAAATTAAAAATATACATACACAATAGAAATGCTAGTTTCCGGATTGTCAGGATCGCTTAGTTGCACTGATACTTGAGAGGTACATTTGGTTTACTGACCAAGCTTGATGTGAAGCAAAAAACACTGCAGTGGCTCTTGCGACAGGTATGTGTATCTACATCAAGGTCTAGTCTCTTCTGTCGAGGAGGCTGAATAGACGACGATCCGAGCCCAATTCTTGGTATGACCGAAATTTACGAGCACTGAGATGGTAACCAGTTTGTCCTTAGCCCACTATGGTAATGGTTGTCCGGTCGTTAATATAGAGCACGCTGTAGAAGACAGGTCTGGACACTCGCCTATCTGACAATGTTAGCGAATTGGCCCCCTCACTGACTGATTTTGTTCATGCAGTAGACGTAGAGCGCTGCAAGAAAACTAGTGCTGCTAGCGTTGGTAGTATAGGGTTAACACCATAGAGATATGAACGTCATTTTCTTATTTTAAGAAAAGATTGCAATCCCCCTCCCTATGCTAGCCAAGTCAAACAGCACTACTTCGGTAGCAGCGCTCTGTGGCTGATTTCATGAACTAAATTGGCCAATAAGGGCATCAACTTGTCAAGCTAGTGCCCAGACCATGGAGGTATTAGTCTACGGAGTGGAAACCGAAACACGAAAGTGAACCGAAAATCAAATACAATGACAGGGCTAGTAGTGGCAAAAAGGTGCATGTTTCACATTGCTTACTAATGAAACTTTTGCCACTTATAATATGGCGGCTGACGTAAACAATCGGTCTGCGCATGCGCAGTTGAAAGAAGTCAGACAAGGCATCGGCTTCGCTTGATAAACGTGGAGAAGATAGCTTGTTGCCACTCCATCATCTTATTACCTTCATGGTCCAGACCTGCCTTCTACGGCCGTGGCCTAGAGCATTACCCTTAGGCACAGAATACTTAGGAAGACGTAGGTGAGACAGTCGTTTATACAAGCCGCACACGTCAGCGACGTGACTATGGACTGGGACATTTCGCGAGTTCATTTTAAGGCAAGCTAGACTTAACACCACGTGTATTTCAGTAATGTTTGCAATTGGATTGCAGTTTGTTATACACGCCCAGGTCAACTCTGAGCCAATAACAGACTTGCAAGGAACCAAGCACTGAATCTCGTGCCACGTGGTCTGAAGTAAAACTGGCAACAAAATGGAGCAGCAGCCAATGAATAGAAAGCTGAGGCTCGGAAATTCGTAGAAACGTGGAGTTTAGCCTACAGGTCGTTTAAAACGTGTAATTTTCCTATCTCTTAGACATGACATCGTTGGCTACCACAAAGTCGGTAATTGGCCTTTCACCAATCAGCGGCTGGTAATTTAATGTCAGCCGGCGTGACCAAACTATTGGGGAATGTTCCGCAGCACGAAGTAGCCAATCAGACATTAGACCAGATCCCAGAGCCCCGTGAAGCCATTCAGGGAATGGATAAGTGCACATCAAGCACTGCACAAACGCTTACTTTGCTGCAATATATAATTTGTTGTTGCAAAGAAAAATGTGTTTAAATATGAACCACTGCACAGTAGCCTTGCCATAAACATAATTTTTGTTTGATCTATATATACTATGATAACCTTTCATTGTAGTTGCAGTAGTTCAGCGGACACTTTTGTAGCATTGTCAGTTACACTGTAAATAACATTTGTGCTTTAACAAACAAACTTAATTTGTATATAAGAGAGAAGTAACAAATATTGCGAAATAACACCCATAAAAAATGTAGGTTGGCTCCGAGATTTGAAGTAACGCACATTTTGTCACTTTCCTAACGCCCTGCACCACACGACCACTGTGTCTTTTTGCGTATGGGTTACTTTTGATAGGCATGTTATTCGAGGTAGTAACTTGGGCCAGAATACAATGCCACCTCTTGGAAAGAATTGACGTTAGTGGTGTGGAGAATCACCGAACTTCAGAGTGAGTGACATTAAACGTCTAAAGGAGGACTGTGAATTTGCTCGGCTGCAGTTTCATAACTGCAGAATATACTTATTGGTTTATGAACGTTTGTGTCGGGACAACAGTTACGTACTGAAAACTGCAATGTACGACAGAAAACCTTCAAAACGTTACTTCTGGTACAAAGTAATATTTCTTTACTGCAAACAAAAGGCAGCTCAAATGATTTTTATTTCTTTGATGTAAAGAAAGATAATATTACCATAAAACCAAAACGTATAAAGAAAACGTTTATTAGTAGCAAACGTATGTTACTGTAAACTTATCTTTGAATTAAATCTACATTGTGTTGCTGTAAACAAAACAGCTTCAAAGAAATGGTTTTCTTTGTCGTACAGAAAACTATGTGTGAATTTTCTACTCTGTGTTTAGGCCATTTACTTTGGTTTGGATTCCGACAAATTCAATAACTAAAATCTTATAGAATGACTTCACGCACAGTTATAAACATTTAAAATGTTTTAATGGGTTAAATTTACGCCTTTAAGAACAAAAAAAACTAAGCCGCTCAGATTAAGTGCCCTCAATCATAGCCTATATGCGTTCCAGAGGAAGGTCATATTTGGCCGGAGTGTAAATTATTCGTAAACCGTGCTACAGCTCTGCAGTATAACTAGTTCTCATCATCCTTCGCCGTACACGGAGCTTACATACAGATCATTGGCTGTGATAAGAAAAATATGTGTCGGTATATATGGCATCAGCGAGTATCAAAAAATTTCTTAGCTGCAACATTAAGAATTGATTTGATAAAATATTTCTACTTAGGTTACAATCGTCGATCGTACAGACGGTTAACAAACCTTCTGTGTTTACGATTAACAATACAGATGAAGATGTTTAAGTTCAGCGATTGAAAACGCTCGAGAAACCTGCATTCTACACTGAGCTTAACCGAACATCACAATTTACTGCATGTTTTAATTCGCTACTTACTCGAAATATGTTAACTTCTGTCGTGTTCCTACCAGTAGCTGAAACAACGCAATCTCCTTTCTGAAGCACACGCCAAACATGTTAGGTCAACTTATTTTTCAAATGTGAACTCACCCACCTACTTCAGGTGACCCAACACATTGTGTAACTCGCTGAGTGGTCACGTGTCCGAATATTGCACTACGCTGCTATAGTCCATACACTAAAGATGAGGTAGGCACGCTTATTCGTCTTCTGCGCAAGTACCCAACACTGACCTACCCCAAAAGAACACAACTATCAACGTCACATGGTCAAAGGTGATGAACGTGTTTGTTTATATCTAGAGATGAAAGAAAATCGCAAAATTATTTGAGCCAACATATCTTCTATAACACTCTAACTAATGTATTCTTTCATGATTGGATGAAGAAGGTTTTGGCTAGGCTAAGTTGTTTGCAGACCAATCACGAACGTTCTACCTTATAGTATCAGAATCCTCATTGGCCCAGTGAAATGGGATAGTTTCTTCATACATACATGGAAGCCAATAAGGAAAGAAATGTTTCGGACATGTGCAAAGTAAGTAGAATCCTAGCAAGCAGTCAACTTTTCCCGCGATAAACCATCATCTCTATTTATAACTTAATTTTTTAATGACCAGCACTATTATATTAATAAAATAATTTTACCTTTTTAATTTAATCAAACTGCATTACAAATTGGTAAGAGGAAATATACATTCATCTCAAAGCATTTGTTTACAAATCAGTTTTCTAACCTAAAATCCAAACCACGCCATTTTCGCTAGATGTGTTGGCAGAAAAGCAGTTCAATTTTGGAACATGGAGATTGGTTGTGCCCAGCCAGCGAGATCGATCTACCTCATATTTAGTCTATGCTATAAGTGCGCCAGCCTAAGAACGTACTTGGCTCCGCTTACCCGAGTGAAAGAGAGAGACAGAACAACTTGCAAAGCACCAACCACAGGTAAAGGCTGTTCACGATAAGGTGAGCACTTTTCAAACTCCTGCTTACGATCTACTTGTATACGCATTGTCTCTTCTTCCACCATATGTACAAATTAATATTGTAAGTGGACTGATCACTTTGTTCATGCGTCGGCCAAGTGTAATTGTAAAATTATTACAAGAATAAATATTTTCCAAATTTTCTAACCCCTATACTTACGTGAATTCAAAACACAAAAACAAAAACTAATAGTTTCAGACTTCACAAATGTTTACCTACTGCTTTTAATTCGATATTAAAATATCGAACTACTTTCCCTTCCGTCGTTACCAACTTCACAGAATGAATGCCTCTCAATGTACCCTTTGGAATATATGCAAGTGGTGGTAGTGACATTTTTCAAAGTTTGATTTCAAAAGCGCTTATTTAATCGTGAACAGCCTATAGCTGACAGTCGGGCATCCAATTGATAGGCCTACCTTTCCCGTGGAAAAGTCGCCTGACATTGGCAGAGCTCCCAAGTAGTAAGTTACAGCGATGCTACTTATGACAGTCAGTATGATGTAGGACCGCCTTTCAAACCAATTTGCGGCATGCGTCTTAAGAGTGCATGAGCACTGGAGCTTTTTGTTTTTTACGCGTTCAAGGCCTTGAAGCGAGGGAGCGATACGGGTGACACTAACACGCACTTCTTAGCGCCTCATCGCTCCTACGCGCATGTGTTTCCGCCAATGCGCTGTGCTATGCAAATGAGCTGTAACATTGGAAATTTATTACTCGCTATAAAGAGCCCGCGGATTTACCTATGGCCGCATGGTTGTATGTTTCTCCTACCTCTTAAGGCCACTCAGCAGACAATTACGAATTAGGCTACAGGAATTACTTTTTTAATGCGCATAATATGATTAAAGTTTATTTATTTTTAACTTTTCTGGCGTTAAGTCGTATTCCTACAATTATTATTTTCTGAGATATGCGTGACCGCTCGAACAATGAATGGGGCAAACATTTCAGTACTACAAACTCCTAAACCATACATTAGTGTCTGTAAGGGTTGTATAGGCTATTCACGGTAAAGTGAGCAGTGATTCAACCAATTTCTATCTTGCCACCACTTTTGAAACATAAACATTGCCATGTGACTAATAAACATAGTTTAAGTTTCACCACTCTAAGATGAATATCTGAGACTGCAATAAAATACATTTATTAGCTGTTGACGCCTCTTGGAAGGGCCTTAAAAAATGCTCACTTTACCATGAATAGCCGATATAGTTATTTCGCGGATACGTACAACTTTTCTGAGGCCTAATAAAGATCTACTTCCAGGGTATTTCTCCACCTCGTGCAAATAAAGCTTAACCGAATCTAGAAAATTACACCAAAGGGACGACGCACCAGTTTCTTGCGCGCTCAATTTAATCATATGTTGCATTAGAACTATTTCTTACTATAAGCGTCTCATACTGAGATTGCAGTATGCGGTGTAATGGACATTCACTCTCTCTTTCCAATACATGGTTTCTGTCGTTAACTCTGTCCTTGTTCCTGCGTGCACTGTTACCTGATGTGTTATCTTTATACAGCCTTTAAAAAATGCCATTTTCTTTGCATGCGTGCCATGCAATCACAATGATAGGGTTTCTCAGAGGCTTCAGTTTCAAAGGAGCCGCTTAGCTTTGCGTCGCAGGATTGGATTCCTTTACGAGTTGGCAGGGAGGTAAACAGATTAAAATTATCTTAATCAGGCCGTTTCCTTCACCGCCCATTTGTTTCTCAGCTTGCCTGTTACGTCACAAAGCTGAAGCAATATGGCAACAGCGAGCGTCATAAGCCCTGTACTGCAATCTAAGCGTGAGACGGACTATAGCTAGAGCCCCGATCGAGTTGCCAGCAATCTAGGCTGGACAGTGCTCTATACACTCGTGACATTATCGTTTGCTTATTGGTTGCTGTGATCAAGTGAGGCCTCTGTACATGGATATTAAACACACACTCACACTACTACTGGCTCGCGGTTAAACGGGGCGTGGTTAAACAACTGTCGCCCAATCACAACAATAGGAGAAAAGAACAAGTGTCGGGAGTCTACCATGCCTCCGAACGAAATCGCGACACACTTGTGGCTCTAACTATAGGTATTACCAACACGCCTGTTTTCTAGCTGATATTTATTTACATAAAATTATTAATGAAATATTGCAATTTATTTATAAAATATAAGTAAAATTTATGTTTAATCTAAAACATGATTATTTTGTGTTGACAGAAGTTGTGAGTGATACATAGAATATTCAAGAAATAAGCAAAACCGTCATCCATGTGGTGATTTTTCAGAGGCTGGATTAAAATAAGTGTGAAGAAACTACCCTCGGCACAATGGGGCATAGTCGTGGAATAAATGTGTGGTGAGGCGAGGTGACGAGTACTTGTGGGATGTACCGGGGGGTAGCGACATGTAGGAGAGGCGGGAGCCGTTCAGAAAGGGCATGCTGGAATCAATCCGCGCCGCTCCGGGGTTGGTCGGGGCGGCGGCGCGGCGCTCTGACGTCAGCGAAGGCGCGTGGGCGGGTTACCTGCCTCCCCCCCTCCATCAACGCCAACCATCCCTCCCCACTTCAGCATCCACTCGCGGGGATCTCTTCATCAACCCACGCGGCGCGAGTTCGCCGGGGCCCTGGGGTGTGCGCTCGCTGCAACAAAGTTTGATGTGCGGCCCACGTCCGCGCGTTACACGTCTTCTTCCCACCTGGCGCGGCTGCGAGGCGCCAGGGTTTGCCTGCACACCTTCACTGATCTACTGCACGAGGTGTGACTGTTGCACACACTAAACATTTCCGAAATCAACCTTTAAAAAAATCCTCTCCGCAGCTTTACACATTTTAACGTACTGTTGCGTACTGCTGCCCGGCACTGTGGCGGTGGACCCACCTAACACCTCCCCCGGGGTTACCTCCTGACCCCCCTCCCCTTTCTGGGAATCCCGTGAATAATGGACAGTGGGCTGTCGCGCTGCTCGGTGCCTGGCATGCTTCACGGCCCCTCTCCCCTGCTGGACGTTTCGGCGGGTCTGACGACGACGCAAGAATGTTCTGGTGAGACTGGCTGGCACCTCGGCCCTCCGCGACGCATCACGCGAGTTGGGGAAGATTCTAGGTGGCTGCCTAAGACACTGTAATACTGCCGCAACCCAGCGGCCGGCAGTCTTTGACGGAGGCCGTCTGGCCGAGTGTGCGAGAGCGAAGTAAGGTGTGGACGACGACTGGAGAATGCGGGATGACGGCGAGCGAGGTGTTCGTAGCTTGAATGGACGAGAGGGTGTGAAACCGACGAGTGAAGCCTACTGTTCGTGAGGGCGCTTGGAGGACTCTAGAATATTGTGACTGGCGGGACATGGGCTGAACTGAGGTGGGACTGAATGGAAGTGTAATACGGATTTTACTGTCAATTTGGATACATGTTTTACAGAATACTTGAATAGGCTGATACACTGTATATTGGGATTGATCTTTAATTATTTAATTTAATTGATTTCTTTGTGGTAGTTACACATTGAATTAAATTAGAGTTTTTAGTTGTGAACAGTAAAATGATACCAATTTACTGTGAGATTTTGAGTTCAGAGAATTTGGCTGTAGTTATTGTAAATAAAATAAGAAAATTATGATTAATTCGTTTATATCATTAAGACCTTCATCCCTTAACGAAAAGGTTATATGCCACTTAATCTCTAGAGATAGAAATGGTATTAGTAATATGTATGCTTACGGACATATCTGCAGTAAAGCTGACAGTTAATTATAAAAATATGTTATTTCTTGACCCTCGTATTTTGCGCGAAAATAATTATGCTCATACTATACTTCAATATCATACGTCCACAACTGGGCCAATCAGAATAAAGCACTCTGATACTGAACGTCCATGATTCGCGGGCAGACACTTAAGACACGTGAAATTTAAAATCGTCTAACCAAGAAAGTTTTTTGGAATGCAGCTGGTCTTGAAATTGTATTCCGCGAAAAACACGCACTCCTAGTTATATATTAACGTAATTTAAAAAGTGTAATTTTTTATGTGTGGTCACAAATTGTTTCTTTTCTCTTTTTTTTTTTTTTTTTTTTTTCGTTCACACAAGAGCAGGAAATGGCGAAACGGCAAAATGTTTGTATCTCTTGATCAACCAATGGACGCTATTCGTTAAGGTTTAAGTAAATCAACTGTCTATGGAGCACTGCATCCGATTATACAACGTGAATAACTCATAAGACAGTACAGACACCATGAAATTTGTCATAAAAGTGCGATTTATGCTGAATATGAAAGAAGAATGTATATATTTTGCAACACTGTAAAATATTTTATTAAAATATACTTTTCAAATGTAAAAAATTAATCGATCGATAGAGTCCGCGTTTTCGACTAAATTTAAGCGCATTTCCATTCTGGGTACTTCAGAAAGCAGAATTTATAAAAAGATCTTATTCAAGAAAGATCGTCAAATATACCATGATTGCATGTAAGAAAATTGTAATAATCGTGTACCATATAATTATTTATAATTAACTTTATTTACGTCAGTTTCAGCCATAAATGTTTTCCACAAATGGACGCACATAAAATCAATATCAAAAATTATTTCCTACATTATTATTACAATTTTTGTTCATGCAATCATAGTAAATATTATGAAGATTTTCTTGAAGAGATTTTATAGTAAATTCTGCTTTCTGAAGTATGAAAATGCGCTTAAATTTGGTTAAAAATGCGGACTCTAAGATCGATTAATTTTTTACATTTGAAAAGTATATTTTAGTAAAATATTTTATAATGTTGCAAAATATATACATTCTTCTTTCGTATTCAGCATAAATCGCACTTTTCGGACAATTTTCATGGTGTCTGTACTTCTTTATTTATGAGTTCTTTACGTTGCATAGTCGGGTGCAGTGCTCCATAGGCAGTCGCGTCATTTCAACCTTAAGCAATTAAAGTTTTAGCTTTTACATGTTTGCCATGGAATGATATACTCTGGGCTTTAAAAAGTGTTCATTTGACAGTGAAAAAATTTCCACGTCAAAGTGCAATGTTATTGTGTCCACATCCGGTGTCTTTCCAAATACACACATGTCCGTATCACAGAGTATAGCGTGGCTGTGACGCTGGCTAGTGCCGCCATATTACTGGCAAGTGCGGCTGGAGTTCGTAAAATAAACGGTTGTTTCACCTCTGTCTTGTCGCCTGCTCCGTGTCTGTACTGAGGCCTTGTCGATTCATAATCCCCAAAACACTTCCACGACAGAAAAGCTGCTTACTTGTTCGTGTAGTTAGCCGATGCGTACTTGCTGCAGTTGCTATATTTGTTTCTTTTTTTTAATCTACTTGTGAACGTTATGAAGAACACCAGTTTGAAAATTTAATACGTGTTTACGAAATGTAACTCTGTTGTAAGTAAACATTTTGTCACCCTTTTGTCTTCCTAAATAGCTTGCGTATATAACTATGCAGGTTTAGCTTCTGATTTTTAGATATTCCGAGGGCTTTTACCAACTACTACAATAATGATCGATAGAGACCTTGAGAATTCGCGGATTCATTTTGGGACGAGCTGGAATTCAAAACACGTGCGTTTATACGACTTTAGCCATTGGTCCACACGGTGTTTGACACCTCCTTGAGAACGGTGTCCAATTGTCGCCTTCCAGTGTAACAGCAGACATCCAATGTGCACTTGGTATGGTCATATTTGTACATAAAGACTGTAGAATTTAGCCTGCAGGTCATTGAACTCGCGAATTTTTCAGGTCCCTACTACTGATCGATAAATAATACGGGAGAGTTCAAAACCTCGTGCTCATTCTTCCATGCAGCACATTTTGTCGTAGTTCAGTATTAACTATAAACTAACACCAATGTATTAACTTTTATTTAGGTGGAAATGTTGACAGTTGCTTTGATGTTTTAAACCCCTGGTTTCCCCTGGCCCCTTCGGATTTCTATTAGGGGGTCAAAGATTGTTCTGTAAGTTATAATGTACACTCATACAACAATGCGAGTTTGTCCGACGGGCTGCAGGTCACCAGGCGCACAAAATCGCACGCTGAATTGTGCGCCTAGTTATATGCAACGTGTTGCGCACGTACATAATAGAAAGTTGAGCACTGATGTCGCACCATCCTCGATAGTTATGTCATCCTATTTATAATTGTTTTAGATATTACTTTACGGACATTTTATATTTCCTTTTTCTAACAGATGCTTTAGTTTTAATGTGGACAGCAAATTGAGAAGCTTTGGTCATGCCCGAACTTATAGAGCACAATATGTAACGTTCTATAGCGAAGTAGGAGACATATACTGGTTAGTATGTTTAGATAAATTAGCCATTATGTTGTAGAAGCATTCAAAAATTAACATGGCTGGTGTTTTGTTAGGCACAACAACAGTTTTCGCATATGTTTAATTAACTGTATACCTTAGTCAAAATTATACCATGTGTAGGCCCCAGTATATGGTCTGATTATATTAATGTACTTCTCGTATAACTTACCAGAATCTATTTATAATACTTCTTAAAACAGAACAGCCTGATCCTCATCATTCAAAGAATTCGCTACTTTATTCTCTATTTGAAATTGTTAAATTAGTTCTAAAACAGTGCGAATTGTAATTATCATCACAGCGACTATAATTCCACACTTAATTTGACGGTTGGATGCCAGTTAACGTCTCACTGCCCTTACAATACTGGACGTGTGCAAACGCTGGAACAGCAGCCATTACTACTTCGTGGGGGGGGGGAGAGGGGTTGTAGGCGTTTTGCAACGGTAAACAAGTGCAACTGACAGTTGAAATAAACAAAATCGCAACCTCGCTAAGAAAATTACATTTTCATAATACTTCGTATGCAAGTGGATTGTAGACGTACAAAATTTCACCTTGCAGATCTCTATAAGTCGCTCATTTTACAAGAATACATTATAATAACTCAGAATATGTTCGAGCAGTACTTGGCCACTTGATTGAAACTAGCAAATTTTTAATTTTAATTAGTGTCCTGTTCATTCCCTTTTAAGCGCTTTACTCTTAAAAGAATTTTTTTAATTTTTTTATTTTTGTAATCTATCAGTTCATAAGCCGCCAAACATAGCCTTAGGGTATTCAAAACGGAGTTTGTGCTCTCGCTTAAATATAAACTTCTTTTGGAAACTATTGTGAGGACAGTTGAAAACTGTGTGTGTGTGTTTTCACGCACACTTGTTAAAAAAGTTTCAGTACAGTTGAAAACTAGGTATATGTTTTGCTCGCAAAATTATTTAAATAGGTGACGTTTAAGCAAAATTGTCAAATTTTACTTTACTCAACTAAGAAAATCTGATCTATGCTCCGAAGGACCTTTTTCACCTGAGACATTCTTCTATGTACTCGAACACATTTCAAACGGTTTTTTTTTAGTGCAGATAATTATTTCAGATGCGTTTAGAGGGTCAGATTATTAATAAGTGAGAATAAATAAATGCAAGTGTTGTGCTTACGTACAAGTAAAAGTAGAGTTAAGCTTCTATTTGACGTTAAAATGACTGAAAAATGCATTTTGATACTTATTTAATACGTATAGCAGAGTACTAGTTCCCCATCTCATTACTACTCATTAATTTTGAGACGAAAAGACTCAGGCAGAGCAATTACGTACTGTTACGTAATTTGAGACTGTAATAAAAAATGTAACCAGTCTTTTTTACTACAGGATGTTCACGGTAACATGAACACATTCGAAAACCCTGCTTAAGATTTACTTGTATGCACGTTGTGTATTCTTCCTCCACCATTTGTAAAAGAAACTTTGCCAAGTGACACTAATAGAAAAAAAATATTTTACAAAACTGCTCATTTTCCCACTTCGTTATCAACTATACTGGGCGCAAGCAACTCAGTGGTTTCGTTAAAATATGAAACTACTTTCCCTTTACCGTTACCAACTATACTGGGTTAATGCCACTCAGTGGTTTCGTTAAAATATGAAACTACTTTCCCTTTACCGTTACCAACTATACTGGGTTAATGCCACTCAGTGGTTTCGTTAAAATATGAAACTACTTTCCCTTTACCGTTACCAACTATACTGGGTTAATGCCACTCAGTGGTTTCGTTAAAATATGAAACTACTTTCCCTATACCGTTACCAACTATACTGGGCAAATGCCACTCAGTGGTTTCGTTAAAATTTTTGCAGGTAGGAGCAGTGACTTTTTTCTAAGGTTGATTTCTAAAGTAATGCAGATGAAGAACAGCAATCTACTGCCAAAGTTCTCCTCGCATTCGAGTGCGCTAATTAGCCTCGTTACTTCTCCGAGCGATATTTAATTATACTTCGTGGCGCTGGTGACAGCTGCGCCGGGCGAGTGGCCGTAGCTCAGAAAGCAGAGAACAAATTAAAAATTCCGTAATTGACGCCGACCTTCCCAAGGTCGAACACAACCCTCTTAGCGAGCGTCCTTGAGCTAGGTCTCTGTTAGCGCGCGCGGGTAGATGTGTCCTCCCTACAGCTTGCCAAGACACGCCAATGGCAGAGAAGGCCACGTGTATACAGGGCGACGCCAGCACAGCGATTCTGTAACTATTTTGCACCCCATTTCGATCGAAATGAAAAATTCAATTCTGTAACTTGTTTTTCTTTCATTTCGATCGATTTCCGGCATTTCGACCGAGTTCTCATTGTTATCGAAAATGTTAGTCGTTTTCAACATGGCGGAGGGTTATAAAACCCGTATTTGGTTAAGATTTAAATATTTCTATTTTTATGGGGCTGCATATGAACATATTTCTGTTAAGAGGATGTATTTATGGATCTGGAACACTTTTAATACGATTATAATGTAATTTTGCATACAGATTCGTTTCACATAATAACCTGTAGTTCAAATACATCAGCAATAGTTACGTTGCTATTCAGATATAGCGATAAAAATAATGAATTGTATTTTTTACCCTAAATTTTTATTTGAAATAATATATGAGTGAACATTATTAAAATTGGTATGCATTAATTCATAAAAATAATGAAGCTTAAAAAAATTTCCATTTTTCAAAAACAAACTACTTTTCGTAAAAATTACGCATATTATGCTAGTAGAGATACTTACAATATTTCAAAATATTCGTACAAAATCTTACCACAATTCAAATTTTGTCGATTAGTTCAAAAAGCATTAAATTATTTACTTTACTAGGTGCTGGATGTGTATGGCTAATAATTTATATAGCGACTGTGCTGTCAGATTCATATTTAAATAAAGTGGTAGTTACAAATTACGAATCAAAATAAACAGAGGCATTGTAAGCGATGTTCTTTGCTAACAAATATATTGATTAAATGTTAAGCATAAAATATGTGCTTACTGTTTGTTCTAAATAGGTACTACTCACGTCAACACTTAAAATATAAATAAATATTAATGTACATACAAATAAGTGGTAAATAATATAAATTCTTGTTGGCAAATGGTTGCTGAGACAACGCACTTTCATTTTCTCCAATGGCCATCCAATTTTGCCACATAGTCATCGGCGAAAGCGATCTAAATTACTTGAACTATTTCGACAGACTTGAAAAAAGTTACAGAATCGCTCGCACACAAATCGATCGAAATGGAACTCGATCGAAATGGAGACGAGAAGTTGTTGAATTACAGAATCCAAGCACAGGGCGAGGCCACAAGCAAGGAGGCACATTGGAAACACGGGGATGTTTGTAAATACGAGGCGACTACACAGCGCCGGCGGCGGAGGCTCGAAGCGAGGTCTGACTGCAGCCCGACGACGAGGACGCCAGATGGAGAGGCGAAGGATGTGCAGAGATCTGCCGTAGCGAGACTACACGATGAGCAGCCTCCGGCAACAACATTAAGGTGATAACGAGCTGGTGACTTAAGATAAGACTGTAGTTAACTTTGTAATGGCGTGGCATAACGCAGAGTCAGTAACTTAATAGTTTCAATATATTTAACTCCCCCGTTAAAGTAACTTAACTTATTGTTCAGTATTGTGTTTGAATTGATGTAAAACGTTGTACGTTTTAAAGCTTGACAAAATGTATTAATAGGGACACCCGAATTTCGCGAAAAGATTTCCGCGCGTGCTAGATTTCAATACCCTACAAGCGTACCAGCAGTTCCCTTTTGCTTATTGGTGGCGTGTGTTTGTGAGAATACATTTAGTTAGTTGAGTGGCCAATTAGAATTAAGTTACCCTAATACTGTACGTATCTGATTCGTTGGCAGACACGTAACATTTAGATCACCCAACCACAAAAGTGTATCTGATCTAAAGTGTTATGAAATACAACTGGTCGTGAAATCTTTTCGTGAAATTCGCGTGTCCCTGTAGTAGTAAATGAGAATCTACCATAATTCTACGTTCCCCCTCACCCCCAAATATAATCTGTTCGGTGAGCCCATAAGGCTTATGGTAACAGCTCGCAGCCCCTAAAGTCTCAGAAACACGACGTTTTCAACCTCTCGGGTTGCTCCGCGGTTTCACAATCTGACCACTTTCGGGACAACCAACCAGCGACAGCCGAACTCACCATGCCCCGCCTACACACCTAAATCCTCTTCCTGCAAGCACGGGTTTTGTTTGCACATGCACTGTTACTTACCACTTTTCTGAAGCCCTGCTAGAGTTCTACTTCTAGGACATTCCTCCGCCTCATGAAAACAATGCCGAGTCTCGAAAATTACGCCAAAGGGACGACTAGCCGCGTTCGTGCGCACTTAGTGTAGTTATATTTTGCTTAAGAATTACTTAATTTTTTCCTAACCTACCCTTATTCTAAGTGTAAGATGTACGTACATACGTCCGAGATAGGATCGGGGTGCTTCTTGTGTCTCAGGACGAACCCCTTACGCCTACAAAGAAAGGAATCATGCAAGGGGACATCACGGCAGAGAAGGATTGGGAAGCCATGGCCAGATATTGGGGCCATCACTACCTCCCTAAGTGTACTTATAGCTAAGCTATCACTAGAAGAGACTGGGGGAAAAAAACGGCATAGACACCGTAAGAACCCAGTCGACAGGAAATAATTAAAAATGGTGCATGCATTAATCAGAAATGCCACAGAAGACAGAGTGTGTGGAAACATGCTCCTGTTAGTAGAAATGAAAAACTATTTCCTACTATCGGGTGTTCACGGTAAAGTGAGCACTTTTTAAGGTCCTTCCAAAAGGCATTAATAACTAATAAATGTGTTTTATTGCAGCCTTGGACGTTAACTTTTGAGATTGGTGAAATGTATACACTGGGTTTATTAGTCACATCATAATGTTTATATTAAAAAAGTGGCTGAAAAATAAAAATCGGCTCAAAGGAAAAAAATTAGCAGGGCCTTAAAAAGTGCCCACTTTACCGTGAATGGCATATAAGCATTACCAACACTCATGTTTTCTCTCTGTTTTATTTTTTTTCGTATGAATTATGAATGAAATATTATTAATTTAGTAATAAAGTATAAGTCAAAGTTAAATTTAACCAAAATAAGGTTCTTTGTGTAAACACAGGATGGTATAAAACGCTTGTGATAAATTACATATTTACGAAACATCATCATCCATGGGGTAATTTTCAAAGGTTTGTTTCAAAAAGTGTGAAGAAACCGCGATTACTCCATATTCAATATTCGGTTTTGTCTTTAAATTTCCAACCCACATGTGCAGTTTCACCAATCCACAAAACATTATACAGACACACGCAGTGGGGTTTACTTGACGCTGGGTACAAATTCTGTTGTATGATTCGTTGCGGAAAATGTAGTAGGAAACGTATCACCGCCTAAGAATCGATTATAAGAGGGAAATACTTCCTTAAAAATAGTGAATTTGAAATAGTTATTTGCGAAATGTCACCAATAACGTGAAATGAAACAGTCAAATCGTGAGCAGTAACAGCCAGATTTGACATCTGCCATTTGTGAACACTCCGCTGGTATTAACATTGCCCGTCATTAGGAAATCGTTAGGGACGCAGGCAACATTTGAAATGTTGCACGGTTTCTCGACAGCCGTTGGCAGGAGAGAGTTACACCACGACAACGTTTGGTGTTGCTTTAATTTGCGTATGACGATTACGTCTATAACGATCGACAACCCACGGGCAACACACTTCCGTTGTTTGACGTGGCAGCCTCTAATTTCCTAATAGCGGGCGATGTTACCGCCCATGAAATGTTCACAGGCGACAGGTTTCAATCAGGTTAACACCGTTCACGAGTTTGTTGTTTCATGTCACGGCGTTAGTGAAATTTCGCAAATAACAGCATATGTTCAGTTCCCAGTTTTCGAGGGGGTGTTTCTCCCTACATAATCACGTTTGGTCGTAGGGCGTGCTCTTTTCTATTCCCAGTTTCCCATAAATAATCATTTCACAGAATTTGTGCTTGGAATTCAGCATCATCCGTGTATATTATGACAAGGGCCACCTGTTTTTTCGCGAAAAGATTCACGCGGACGCTATATTTCAATAGTCTATGTGCACACTTTCAGTCTTCATTTGACTATTGGACGCTTGGCTTTGTGAGAAGACAGTCTGTTACATGAGTGAGCCAATCAGAATTAAGTTTCCCCGATACTGACCGTCCGTGATTAGCGGGCAGACAGATAATACCCGTAACAATCCCAAATGATCCAATCCCCAAAGTGGTTCTGCACTAAAGTGCGTTGGAATAGAACTTGTCCTGAAATTTTCTCGCGAAAAACAGGTGCCCCTAATTATGACCATTGGGTACAGGTGCCTTGCCATCTTTCGTTTTAAGTATTATGTTCATAATACTTTTATCTTTCAATACTGAAATATCGAAACTGTTATGAATATCACTGTTACATGGCTTCAACCCCTTCACATATAATCCCGAGTATCCTTGTTCGCGTGGCTCGTTGCAAAACAGATAAAGGCATGGTCGGTATTGCACAAGGTCAGAAGCTAACACCAATACAAACAGCGCCATTCCCTTGTTAATGCTATTGGCTGATGCTAGCACACAAACATTTCACTATTGGTTGCTGCCGGTGCCATGGACCTATTGAAATTGTTTTTATAGCCTCCATCAAGTAAGATATCACGAAGAACCGCAAGTACACGTCAGAGCAAAAATTTCCTATTTTGCCACACCTGGAGCGAAAATGAATGTGTAAGTTAAGGCGTTGAACGAGTATTTGTTTAAATTTACAAATGGTGTAAATTTCTCCTGCTGCTATCTCATTAGCTAGAGAGTAAGAGAAACAGTTTCACACGTATAGAGAACAAAGCGCAGAATTTCCGTGCTATCTGCGCAGTAATAATTCCCCGTGTTCTATTTTATAGCCCGTACCTGCCTCTATCGAAACAACAGGGTCGGATTTGAGGCTACAAGACTGTTTACGCGAGTAAGTGCTTTGAAACGTCTGTGCTCTTCCTCTAGCCTAGTTTTAATGCAAGTAGAATAAATATATTCCAGCTAGACAATATAATTTTATTAATACGAAAGAGAGTTCCTGTTAAAAAAAAATCGAAAGTAAACAAACACGCTCGGCATTGTTAACCATGTGATTTATGACATTTGTACTGCCAGCGGGTGAGTCAAGGTAAAGGACATGCGTACAAAATGAAACTGGGTCTATATGATCTTTAGTCTTACAGTTTGTCACCAAGCCACTTACCGTATCTCTGTTACGGGCTCGTCCACGGAAAACGCTGTTTATTCGGTGTGCATAGAAACTCACGTACATTGCCATTCTCGTATGCTGTTACTAGAACGTATTTTGCATTTCCAAGGTCTACAAGCGCGGGATAGTTTGAGAGCTGCCCGGATACACGCACTTCATGCCCATACTGAACTGGCATGCAGTCTTCCCGCCAGAAACTCGCCTCTATAGAGGATCCAGATGGTGAAACTATTGTCAGTAGATGGAGTAAACGAAAGTGACTGAAAATTACTATATGTAGAATGTGGTGCCATTATTATTAATAGTTGACATATATATATTTTTATTTTTGCAACTGTAAAGGGCTTTTTGACGTCCCCCGGTTTTACGCTGGAAAGCTTAGCAGGGGACGGCTTACAGACTAACTGATAACCTAACTTAAGTTAACACCCGTGCCTTACCCGGGATTCGAACCCACAGCCTCCCGCACTCCAGATCGGTGGCGCACCAACCGACTGCACCACGGGAGGTCGGCTATTAATTTTTTAATTAGTAATGATTCATTTGTTATTTTTTATTTGATATTCTTGTTCCTAGAACGAGTCCATTAAGTTGGACTCGTAGGGACATGTAATATATTAATAAATTATAAAAATTAAAAAATAATTAAAAATCCATAGTGCAATATTACGCACAAATATATTTTACATATAATGTTTTTGATGTACTGAGTCAGGGGAGTTTTCGTACCTGAAAATGGGCGTAATAAAAAAAAAGTTTTAGTCGATTTTAGACGGAAACAAGAAACGGGATCTCATCTTCAGAGGTGATATTTTCCTTCTGTGATACCAAGCACACACCACTCAGACAAATTAGGCCTATTTTCAATAGAACGTTATTTACATAAGTCATATGCAAATGTTCTAAATAATAATCATAACGAATATTTTTTCCTCGGATGCAACAGCATTCTTTCATACTCCCAGTTTCACTAATAGCGTTAAAATTGAATAATTTTATAATAGGTAGCGTAAATGTGTATACAATTATTCGTCTTTTAACTTACACTTTTAGCAGATTCTCATTTAATTTTAATTTTTGGTTTTTGCGATACTTAATCTCTCAGGTTTCGTCTCGCCATTCCATTTTGTTGCTTAAATTATTTTACACGATTCTTCGTAAACAATAAAAAGTTTTACCTTGAAGTTGTATATGAATTTCAGAAGTTAATTTCACTGTAATACATAATGTTTGCCTTGAAGGATAAGTGCACTTGATATAACGGGTTTCAACCGAACTGATATACGAAATAATTTATATGTTAACAGTAATTAAATATGTTGTGAAACATTTCCTTGCGTGGTAAAGTTTTCGTATACTTACTGCAAAAAGAAACATCATTCAGGCTTGAAACTTGTGACACGCCAAACTATAATTCTTTCAATAATGTGAAACTGTATAGGCTCAAACTGACTGCCAATTAACATCACACATTCAAAAAATTAAATAGCGATTCACACATCGTAACCCGGTGAAACGAAATATTTATTTTATAGTACAGTACTTAAAAAAAATAATTATAAACCCAAAGGATCAAACTATTCCTGTACGTGAACGACTGAAGAACCGTTAAGGAACGCAATCTGCTTGCCACTAAAGCACGAAGAATCTGCTTGCCACTAAAGCACGAAGAGGCGGAGTCCGAGTCGTGCAGTGTGTTGGGAAACCTCCTGTATTAGAAAAGTCCAGAACTGTCCACCACGTGCTCTACGCTGTAAAAAAGATTTTATGGACAAAAGGTATGTTAGATCAGGGACAGCAGCCATAAGGGTTTGTCTACTGTCGTCTCTATTATGGTTGAACTTGGGAAACAAGCGCGACATAACTAAGGACCGCCATCTTCTAGATGATTGTTTCCGCAGCTACAAATATAGTTCTTACACCAGAAAAGTCTACATCTTTGTTTGACATCTTCTTCTTATTCTCTTCAAAGTAGGCTTACAGCCTGTTCCATCCGGGAATTAAGAGTCCATCCATCCCTCTATAGGTCTTCCAGGCGATCGCTTTCCATCCACTGGTAAATTATTTCTTGCCACGCGCACAATTTTGTCCGATGCTATGCGGGATATGTGTTTATTCTATTCCATTCTTCGTCTTTCTACCCAATCCCCTATTGCTTGGATATTCAACTGTCATAATATCTTCTCTTCTGATATTCTCTCTCCTGGATTTATGTACAATTTTCCTCAAAATATTCATTTCATTTGTCTCTGAGATTCGTTTAGTTTTCGAGGTAACCGTCCTTGTCTCAGCAGCGTAAGTCGATATTGGGCGTATTACTGCTTTATAGATTCTTGTCTTAGTGGCCTTATTTAAGTAACTTAGTTATTATTCCATATGATGTCGTTCGTGAGGCCGGCTAATCTCGCTGCTTTATTGGCCCTGATGGGCAACCTCATTCTGTAGTGATCCCCCAACTTGTTATCTCAACACCTAAGTATTTTATTGCCATCGCCTGTATAAGGATGAACAACAAGGATTTCGGCTTGGCAGATCCCTTTGTTTGTGAAAATCAAAAACATAATAAGTCGACGCATTCTAAAACTTTCTAGTAACGAGTCTACTTGGAATTTTAATTTATGATTATTAGCCTGCAAATTAGCCAGATAGAGAACCCAGAAAATGGCTCACTGATTTAAGTAGATATGACTTGTTCAAAACATAATAATTAATATTACAACAGTTTTTAGATAGATAATACTTTATTTATGCAGCGAGGCGAGGTTTAAATAGTGTACACTTTACAGATATCTCAAATGTTTTACTTTAACAATCCGCCCTTGTACAGTTAAAAGTTGTTTTCTTAATCCTAACAAGTTCTCATCATATATAGTTTGTTGCAGCGAAGCAATTTGTTTGGTGTCAGTTACTGTTTTCACGATAAAATTGTTTAATCACATCGTCTGTATATTTTGGAGGGTGCAAAAAAGCTATAATATGTTGCATTTTGTTCTGTCAGCGACACATTTACAAATAATAACATTTAAAACACACATTTCGTTAGTTCCAAAGTTTATGGAAGTAAATTAAAAGTGGATGAAAACCAAAGAAAATAACTTTCAATTTTTTTCTGATAAGGCAGTTTATTTTACACATGCATGCATATAAAGGCTGTTCACGGTAAAGTGAGCACTTCTGAAATCAACCTTTAAAAATGTAACTTCCCTTAACTGTGTATATTTTAGTGGGCACACTTAGTGGCAGGGAGCCCTGTACAGTTGGTAACGATGGGGAGTAAGTAGTTACATGTCTTTACGTTGAGTTAAAAGTGTTAGGAAAACATATGAGATGTGTTTTACTTTCTGTATTTTCAGTGCACATAAGCGTAAGAATTAGCAAAATCGTATAAAATATCTACTTTCCTAATTATTTTACAATTTTACTTGACCGATGCATGAATAAAGTGATAGGCCCATGGCGTGAGTGAATGAAGAAATTTAGGCGGCTCTTAACAGCGAGGTCTTGAGAGCTAGTGAGGGTGATTGCGGGCAGTATGGATCAGTGCCGGAATGAAAGGGCGGGGGAAACCGGATATCACCGAAAAAACCCGCCGACCAGAGGCATCGTCCGGCACGATTCCTACATGCGAAAATCCGGGAGTGATCCGGCCGCGCATTGAGCCCGGCTCGCCATGGTGGGAGGTGAGCAGTCTAACCGCTCAGCCACAGCTCAGGCAAATAAGCAATGCTAATTTTACATATGGCGGAAGTATATGGAATGTGTAGACAAGTATCTCTTAAGCAGGGATTTCAAAAGTGCTCACTTTACCGTGAACATCCTTTATACATATTTTATATGTACATGCCAGTTTCTTCGAAACAGACCCATTCACTCCCACTGTACACAATTGTATACGTTACTCACGTTTAGGTAATTTTTGGTATGTACTGCACACTAGAAAGCTCAATGAGCAATGATCTTACCTGTGGAAATGATTCGCCAACCGTCTTAATGGCCTGGGTCATAATTGGTTCATATAACTGTAGCCGAACATATTGCCTACAGATTATTGGCTGTGGTAACGAAACAAATGTTGTATCTATTGAAGTACAGGTGGGCCACGGTGGTTAAGCGGTTAATCTGCTAGCCTCCCCCCCCAAGGCGATCCGGGTTCAATCCCCGGATTTTCGCATGTGGGAATAGTGCCGGACGATGCCGTTGGTCGGCGGGTTTTCTCGGGGATCTCCGTTTCCCCGCCCTTTCATTCCGACGCTGCTCTGTACTTACCTCAATTACCCTCATCGGCTCTCAAGACCTCTATGTTAAGAACCGTCGAAATCTCTTCACTCACTATTTAAGCACAGCATGAATTATAATTTTTTTTATTTGCAACCCTTAAAACAGTAAATTAAAGTGGATCTTAAAGAGTTTTAAATGCTGTGTTCATTGCGAAAGTATGTAGTTTCTATCATGGATACACTTTTATCTGTACTGAATTTTCCAGTAGCTAAGAATAATATATTCCATACCCTGGGGAAATAACAATGCAGACTAAATAGCACACTAATGGTGCTGTTACAATATAAACTTGTTATAATGCTGTAAATGTGGTATTATAAACTACGTTTATTTAAAGCATTTACTTGTTGACATAAAACGCCACTGGGAGAATAGTGCACTACATTTATAATATTTTACAACCGAAACCACTCGAATGTTGGGTTCCCTCCCCCCCCCCCCAAATAGCTTATTGGATGCCCTACAAAAGCACATCAACATTTGTGAAATTAGATAATCCAGAAGATATAGACAGTGTATCCATGATATACCTTTATTCCATGCAATCAGAATAAATTAAGAAAAATAAACCCGCTAACATTTCGTCCATGGCATTTTGCCTGCAAAATATGACTTCTTGGCACTGTGTAGGGGAAAGTAGGGGAAGGGTGCGTGACATCGAGTGACGTGCTCTCGGTATTTTTCGTGTGCGTTCGGCATGCGTCGGGTTTTCGTCCCTCCTCCTTGGCCGCTCATGTGGTCGTGGAAATAAACAAGCAGCCTCACTACTGTACAAAGGTGCGAATTCAGTATGCATTTCACAATTTTCTGTGCAGATGTATCTAAGCTACTGTGGATGTTTGGAAATATTACTTTACGGCACTGCAAAAATAATTTTTCATGAAGCTTACTGAACTGTAACGTAAGCTTTTAACTTAAATTATGAGAAAATTTACCACACTTCAGGAAGCAAAAATAGAAATGCGGCTGTTCACGATAAAGTGAGCTCTTTTAAAATCTACCACAGAAAAAAGTCACTGCCCCTTACTGCATACATTTTAACTGGCGCACTGTGTGGCATGCGGCCAGTTAAGTTGGTAACGATGAATGGAAAGTAATTCCACATTTTAACGTCGAATAAACGGTTTGTGATAACTTAAATCATTTCTTTCGCTATCTGTTTTTTTTTCATGCATAGAACTGTAAAATGGACAAAGTTGTAAAATATTTAGTTTTCTATTATTAGGGATACGAAAATTTCGCGAGTTCAATGACCTGTTTGCTAGACTCCACAATCCTTTGTACAGTCAAATCTCAGATTTTTGTTCATATAGGCTGTTGCCCGAGTGTTACCCCACATTTGACCTTACCGGATCCACTTCTTGTTCTCTTTCAAGTCGTATATTGGCGCGGAGTCGTCCAGGGTGTGTCTAACAAATTCTGATATAATCGCAAAGGTGACTTTACTGTACACGCTTTTGAAATCTATCTTGTCCTGAATTGAAGTCGCGAATTTTTCCTATCCCTATCTGTTATTCTACCATTTCACTTGACCGGTGCATGAAAAAAAGTGACGAGGCCCATGACAATGTTAATTTCGCATAACGCGCAAGACTACACAACGTGCATACAAGTATGTCTTAAGTAGGGCTTTCAAGACTGCTCATTTTACCGTGAACAGACTATATACACAGTTGGGAACTTCGCTAGACATTTGACGGTGGCCGCGGCGGCGCAGCGGCCAGAACACTAGTCTCGCCCGCTAAGGCGAATCCTGCTCAATTCTCGGCGCAGTCACTCCCAGTTTTTGCATGTAGAAAACGTGCCGGACGATGCCGCTGGTCGGCGGGTTTCCTCAGAGGACCCCCCCCCCCCCCCCCCCCGTCCTAGCATTTCAAGGACATGTTGGAAAAAACTTTTCCGTCCGTGTTTTTTCAATACGCGTATACAATGATAACGTAAAATTGCGAAAATTTCTTTAAAGTGCATAATTTAGGCTTCGTCAGTATTATAGGTTATTCACGGCTAAATGTGCATTTTTGAAAGCACTGCCTAATATCTTCTTCTCTGCCCAGTTTGTAAAGGCTGTTCACGATAAAGTGAGCATTTTTTAAATCAACCTTATAAACAAGTCACTGCTCCTATCTGCATATATTTTAACGGGCACACTGGGTGACATGCGCCCGGTAAAGTTGGTCACGATGGAGGAAAAGTAGTTCCATATAACTACGTCGAATAAAGCGTTACCTAAACATTTGTGACGACTTAAATTATTTATTTCGGTTTGTGTTTTTTTTAATGCATCATAGTGTAAAAATGAGCAGATTTGAAAAATATTTACTTTACTAATAATTTCACAATTTCTGTGGAGCGATGCATGAATTAAGTGATGAGACCCATGACAATGTTAATTTTACATAAAGCGCAGGACTACACAACGTGCATAGAAGTATGTTTTAAGAAGAACTTTCAAAAGTGCTCATTTTACCGTGAACAGCCTATATCTTTCTATCATATCTAAAATCTGCATTGCCATTGACCAGCTGACCTTATTCACACGCTTATGAATTGTAACTGCGATATCTGTGGAATCGTTAAGAATTGAAACATTTCAAACAATATGCATGCCTATTATTACTCTAACCTGCGAATAGAATATATGCTATATACATATTTTGTATTCTCAATGGCCACACATGTTTGAAGTTACACTTTGAAATGATGTCAAGAATGTGATTACTTTTCGTTTATCGCTGCCAAGTTGACTGGAAACACGGAAATCAGCGCGTCCGTTAAAATACATGCTGTTAGTGTTTCCACGCAATATCTTTTGCAACACATTCGAGCTGCGTGACCTACGGCAACACGGAGTAATGTACCTATAAGCTGTTCACGGTAAAATGAGCATTTTCGAAAGTCCTGCTTGAGATCTACTTGTATGCACGTTGTGTATTATTCCTCCTTACGTAACATTAACATTTCCATGATCCTCATAACCTCATTCATGCGTCGGTCGCGTGAATAAACTGTGGAATTATTAAAGTTTACATTTCCATGCATTAAAAAAAAAACAGAAAGTGAAATAATTAATTAAAGTTCTCACAAATGGTTACCTTACACTTTCTATGCGACATTACGCCATTGAACTACTTCCCATCCATCAATACCAACATTACTGGGAGCAGAGGCAGTCATTTTCCTGTAAGATTGATTTCAAAAGTGCTCACTTTATCGCGAACAGCCTTTACCAAATAATAACGCTAATTTTCATGTATCTAGCTATGATTTATCTTTAGTATATGGCTGATAGGGGCGGTGCCTTTATTTTAGCAAAGGTTTATTTCGAAAGCGCCTAGTTCACCGCGAACAGTGTATGGTTGTATATAGGATGCCCATGGTAAAATAAGAATTTTTGAAAGGCGTACTTAAGATCTACTTGTATGTACGTTGTGTATTCTTCCGCCTTATGTAACATTAACGTTGTAATGGGCCTCATCACTGTATGCATGCGTCGGTCAAGTGAAACTGTGAAATTGTTAGAAAAGTAAACATTTGATAAATACGCTAATTTTTCCGCACTGAGGCGTAAAAAAAAAAGCGAAAGATATAATTTAAATTATCACAAATGGTTACCTAACACTTTTTATTCGACGTTAACGTACGGAACTACTTTCTATCCATCGTTGCCAACTTTACCGGTTGCATGTCACTTAGTGCGCCCGTTAAGACTTTGAGGTCGGCACACTTCTACCAGTTTTAAAGAAAAGCCAGACGTTAGTTACCTATATTCAATGCTACAGGGATAATATGTTCTATTGGTCCCTATTGCCATTTAACGTCATTCTATTGGTGAAAACGACACCAGTCTATCCGTATTGGCCGGATATCAGCCAATGGAGTGCCGAATTTGCCGTTTTCCAACCAAATGTCCTTTCTTATGTAACGCGATGTACATACCATCGTATTAATTTCTATAACTATACAAAAATTTGTCGTTTGTTTACGAAGATCGTTGTTGATGTTGTGTTAGTTCCTATTTAAAATCCTTATAAAATATTGAATTTATATAATTATATCCGGAAGAGTTATCTTTATTATGTGGAAAGAAATATTCAAACAAATTTCGCCCGAACTACACTCGAGTATAGTCCTCAAAGTGTTAAAATGTATGCAGTCATGGGCGGTGACATTTTTTTCTAAGGTTGATTTCGAAAGTGCTCACTTTATCGTGAACAGCCTATACGTAGACAGACGTACGAGTTTCTCCACGGTCGGTTGCAATTCGAGGACGCCTCGGCGCGGGAGAGGAAGAGGGGCGGTTGGGGGGGGGGGCGAATCAATCACACGATTAGCGAATGTAAATTCGCTCGTGTGTTTACGCGCGCGCGTGTCGGGCGCCTTTAATTGGAAGGGCGCAGGACGTGACGCGGCAGTCGAGCACCAGATGAGAGAGGAATACGGGAAGAACGAATCTAGGTTACGAAGGTTCACTTATCCGACGTGTATCCATCCAATAAACGTTCCGATACCCCCCCCCCCCCTTCCTTCCCCCACCAAAAATATGAATATTTTAACGCTTTTGACACGGAGTTCGTATGTCGTACGGGCAACGGTTTATTAATTTCGTTAAAAGACGCCATAGAGCGTATCCGAGCTCGTGAGGGATGAAGGTTTTAATAAATAATTTTAAAAACTGGATATATTATTATCAGAGACTCGGAAATTCCGAGGGTTCATCTGAGGACAAGTTAAGCTGCATTCACGTGTACATGTGTGTTTGTGCTTCCATTGGACCATGGTTTGTTAAGACACGCCCCGAACGACTTCCAACCAATAATGAACCTGCTAGGAAAATAAGAACCGAACCCCGTGCTATATACCTGGTCTGGGGTTTAACTGGAGCAACAGCGAATGAACTACTAACTGATGCTCGAGTGCACAAAGGATCGTGGAGTCTAGCTTGTTGCCGAGTGAATCCGCGAAATTTCCGGCCTTCAAATTATTATTCTTTACTCATTTACACCGTAATGCTGTAAAATTAACACGTATTATTTACAACGTTACTTTGACTCTTCAGGTGCAACTATAAAAGTAGCGAGAATTACAGAAAGTGTTTGTGAGTTCATCGTGTTCATTCACGTATGTTATGGTCGAGCGGTCATTTTTTATACCTAAGATACAAACTTTGCACTTAAAAAAAAAAACTATCTAGCGGCTAGAAAATTACTGCTCCATCATTAATTGAATGGGCACAATGAAATCGTAGACACTACCTGTAGATACCTGATAATTCGCGATTTAATTTCGGGACACGCTAGAATTCAAGACCTTGTACGTTTGTACTGCTTATATGCTATTGGTCCATCCGTTCTTTTACGATTCCTAGTCAACTCTGAGCCTGCAATATACCCAAAATAAAATGCAGACCCAATCGTCGCCTTCCACTGAGACAACAACCAGCCAGTAAACAGTGATATTTACGTTATTTTACATACGGCTGTGGAGACTTGCGTACAAGTCATTGAACTCACGAAATTTTCATGTCCCAAACCATAAAGTGTTCACGGTAAAATGAGCACTTTGGAAAGCCCTGCTTAAGATCTACTTGTACGCAAATTGTGTATTCTCCCGCCTTATTCAAAATCAACATTGCCACCGCTTTATTCATGCGTCGGTCAAGTGAAACTGTGAAATTATTAGAAAAGTAAATAATTGACAAATCTGCTTATTTTTACACTAAAAAACTGATATCGAAGGAAATAATTCGATTTTCCACAAATGGTTACCTAACACTTTTTATTCGCTGCATAGGTAAGGAACTACTTTCCATCCAGCGTTAACAACTTTACTGGGCCCATGTCACTAAGTGCGCCCGTTGAAATATATGCATGTAGGAGCAGTGACTTTTTTTCTTAGGTTGATTTCAAATGTGCTCACTTTATCGTGAGCAATCTTTATCTGTAAATATCGCTACTTTGATAGCCACACGTGAAGATCGCTACTAGCTCGAACACGACAAGACCACAGGTTACTTGAGCTGAAACAGTCGCGCTCACAGCGCGTAGGGACTCCAGCGGCACACGCGCCACCAAAATGGCGTCGCTGGCCAGCAAAACACCGGGACGCCCTCCGACAATCCGCCCTTGGGGACGTACTCGCCAGCCGACACAGCAGAGAAATCTTTCGCAGCATGCGGTACCCAATCGGAGACAACGTCCGTTCCCAGAGCCTGTCGCAGCCAATCAGAGATGAGTACGTCCACGTCGAAGGAGCGACCACCACCATCTCGTCTCTGCGATAGAAAGCCGAAAATTTCGTGAGTACAAGCAGCGTTAGCTAAGGATTCAAGTTGCCACGGAACATTGTTATACGTTGTTCACGGTAAAATGAGCTCTTTTGAACGCCCTGCTTAGTATCTTCTTGTAATCACATTGTGTATATGTCCGCCATGTGTAAAATTAACATTGCTGTGGATCTGAACACTTTATTCAAGCATCAGTAAAGGGAAGCTGTAAAATTATTATATAAGTAACATTTTTACAGATTTTCTAATATATATATATATATATATATATATATATATATATATATATATATATATATATATATATATATATATATATATACACTTATATGCATCAAGAAAAAACAGATAGCAAATTAAGCACTATAGCATTGAAAAATGTATACTGAACACTTTTAAATTCAACGTTGACACATGGAACTATTTTCCCTTCGTAGTTACCAACATTACTGGGCGCATGTCTACGTGTGCCCGTTAAAAATACACGTAGGTTGGTACAGTAGAATTTTTCAAGGGTTGATTTCAAAAGTGCTCATTTCATCGTGAACAGCCTTTAAACCTCGTACACACGCCCTTTCGTCTTTACACCTTTTAGTTTGCATGTTTTTTTTTTTTTTTTTTTTTTTCCAAACTGCCATTATTTTGCCCTACGCTTCCGTCATTGTACTCTCTTTGTTTCTTTCCTACGTTGTTTCCACGGATTTCTTTCTTTCTTGCTCTTGTATTGTCCCTCGTTCCTTGTATTTCTTTCCTTATTCTACTCCATTCTAAGGTTTTTCGATACGTCACCCCAATTCTTACGAAATGTTTGTTTTGTTTGTTCCAGATGATTTTCACCGAAACATTTTTCTGACAATATATTTTAACTGAAGAGCATTTTTTATACCTGTATTTTTTATGTATTGTCCCGGGTATGTGCTTTGTTTTTCTTCATTTTATTGTATTGTACATTTTTCCTTGTGATAAATTATTTACAAAATAAGTGCTAGGATGCATTTAAATACATGTAGGTACATTCTTGTTAAGGGCTGTTCACGTTAAAGTGAGCACTATTGTAATTAACCTTATAAAAAGTTATTACTACTCCTACTTGCATATATTTTAATGGGCGCACCGAGTGACATTTGTCCAATAAAGTTGGTAACGATGGATGGAAAGTAGTTCCATATCTTAACGTCGAATGAAAAGTGTTAGGTAACCATTCGTGATAACTTAAATTATTAATTTGGCTTTCCGTTTTTTTTTAATGCACTAAAGTGTAACAATGAGCAGACTTGTGAAATACTTACTTTCCTAATAATTTCACAGTTTCGCTTGAACAACGCAAGAATAAAGAAATGAGGCCCATGTCAATGTTAATTTTACATAAGGCGAACGAATACACAACGTTCATATACGTAGATCGTAAGCAGGGTTTTCAAAAGTGCCCATTATATAATGAACAGCCTTTCCTTGTGTTGTGGACATCTTGTATCCTGACGCGCTCTTCAGTATTGCGAACCCGTGACAAGCGTGTATAGAGAGACACTGCGAATCGCGTACAGCATAGTATAGTCCATTCACAATTACTTCATAACTTTTCTGAAGCCCTGCTCAAGTTCTGCTTCCAGGGTGTTCCTCCACCTCATGCAAGCAAAGCTTAACCAAGTTTAGAAAACCACACCAAACGGACAACACACCGCATTTTTCTGAAGTCCTGCTCAAGTTCTGCTTCCAGGGTGTTCCTCCACCTCATGCAAGCAAAGCTTAACCAAGTTTAGAAAACCACACCAAACGGACAACACACCGCATTTTTCTGAAGTCCTGCTCAAGTTCTGCTTCCAGGGTGTTCCTCCACCTCATGCAAGCAAAGCTTAACCAAGTTTAGAAAACCACACCAAACGGACAACACACCGCATTTTTCTGAAGTCCTGCTCAAGTTCTGCTTCCAGGGTGTTCCTCCACCTCATGCAAGCAAAGCTTAACCAAGTTTAGAAAACCACACCAAACGGACAACACACCGCATTCGAGCACACACAGTTTAATTGTTTTGCATGACAATATTTATTAGTAGTCATTACCAACACACTTATTTTCTCCCTATTTTATTAGCCTGCATTCCGAAGGAAAGGCTTATTAGATCACTTTCCTGTCTGTGTATGTATGTAGGAGTGTGTGCGTGTATGTGCCCCCTTCCCCCTCCCCCCTCCCCGACAGCAAATTTTTAAACGCATGAACCGAATTTCACCAAAAAAATTTGTCACGTAAGAAATACTATGATAGTCCAAGTAAACGAAAGCAAACTAATATTATAAGGCACTTATTTTCTAAATGGCAGTCATACAAATATTTTAGCAATGTTTGGTATAACTACTATAACATTTGGCCGATTTCAGCCAAATTTTGTACGCTGACGGTACTTATTACAAGCATAATATAAGCTAAACATTAACCACTTTTTCCGTAATTTTGAAAGATAGCGCAGCATGTAAAAATATTTTTTTTACATTATACCTCGAAAACTACTGAACCAATTAACTGCCATACCATTTGACCAATTTAAAACCAAATTTTGTACGCTGACAGTATATATTACAAGCATCAAATAAGCCAAAAACATAACTTTTGTCCGCCATTTTGTAAGATAGCGCTAAATGAATTAATCCAGTGTTTTGTGTAATTTCTCTGGAAACAATTGACAGATTCATACCGAATTTGGCAATCAAGCAGTACTGCCGTAGTTGATAAGTATAAATAAGTATAAAGTACGTATATCAGAGACACTTGTTTTCAAAATGGCGGTCAGCTATATATTTTAGCATAGTATGCTATATCTTCGAAAACATTTAATCAATTCCAACTTAACTTTGTATGGTGGGAGTGTATATAACAAACATCAAATGTGTCTACACTGAGCCTCTTTTGTCCTCCATTTTGTAAGATAGCGCTAAATGAATTAATCCAGTTTTTTTGTGTCATATCTCGGGAAACAATTGTCCGATTCCTACCAAATATGGCAAACAAGTAGTACTGCGGTAACTGATATGTTTTTAGTATGGCAGACACTTATATTCAAAATGGCGGCCATGCAGCTATTTTGGTTTTGTATGTTGTAATTTTGAAACCATGTAGTTAGTTACAACGAAACTTTGTATTATGGCTGTATATATTACAACAATCAAATATGTAGGCCTATACACAAAATCTCTTTTGTCCGTCATTTTGTAAAATAGTAGCATTTGACAAATGGAAATTATGTGATCTCCGAAAGAAACAGCCTTTTTTTACCAAATCTGGAAAATAATTAGCACCATGGGAGGTTATGCAAACAAATAAATGTTGAGTGAGCGATAATGCATATTTAAAAAATGGTGGCAATATAAACATATTAGTTCCGAATTCTTATATACAAAACAGCAAAAAAGATTTCAACTTAACTTTGTATGCTGATAGTGTCAGTTTTATCCTTCAAAATTGTTTATGAAAAGTCTCATTTCTCCGCCATTTTGTAAGATAGCCCCACATGCAAATAATATAGTTTTACGTCGTATCTCAGGAAACAATCAACCGATTTACTTCAAATTTGGCGAAGATGGTGTACTGTGGTCGGCTATATTAATTTATATGTTTTAAGTATGTGAATCTCTTATTTTCTGACTGGCGTGTATAAAAACAGTTTAGCTTGGTGTGCTACATCTACAAAACTATGTAACCGATTTAAATTTAACTTTATATACTTTATCTATGTCAATAATTGAACGTGCTAATGTATGAACTTTTTGCCCTCTAATTATGAAGATCGCTACATGATCAATAAGGTGTTTATGCCATATTTCGAGGACCAATCAACCGATACACATACTGAGATCCTCCTTTGCCGGATTTTTTTGCGAAGTAGTGCCAGGTGAGTAAACTGGGTATTTTGTCATATTTGGGGAATAATTCCTTTAATTTCCACGAAATGTTGCACACCTAGAGAAGGCCAAGTATATTTACATGATTTAAACGGGCTCAGGCATTAATTTTAAATTGGTGGCCATATAATTATTTTCACATGTTTAGCATATTTATTTAACAATTTAACAATTTCAATCAAACTTTTAATGCTGATATTATCTATTACAAGCATCGTGTACAAAGCCTCGTTTTAAGCAATATTGTACGATAGTCCCATTTAAGAAAATAAGGTTTTTATGCCATATCTCGGAGACCAATAAACCGATTTCCATCAGATCTTTCATACCAGTAGTGTTATGGTAGGTCATGTAAACTTATTTGTTGTAGTGGCTCAGGCACTTATTTATCAAATGATGGCCGAGTAAACATTTCAGGTTAGTCAACGCTATCATTCAAAACATTACATTGATTACACCCGAAGTCAGATGCTCCGAAACCTACCTCCATGATGCAGCTGATTGCAAGCCAGCTTCATTTTACGAGTTTTTTTTCTGAATTTGAATTCCGGTTAAGTCACTCGTGTATTTTAATTGTCTTTGTGCTGTTTCACTAGTTTCTGATCACGTCTCTAATTATATTGCAGCCAATGAGACGTCAACGCCTACCTACCATCTAAGCTTTCAAGAACTTCACTAAAATTTATTGGCACCAATGTAGAGTGAAGTAGGCCCATTAGTTATAAGTAGAGACGTGCAAAATTCGCGTTATTGCCTGACTGCACGATGAACGTCACCGTTTTATGTATACTCGAGTCAGGGTCATTTGTTTATTGGCTTTCGCAGAAGTAAGGTGTCATTTTCCTTTTCGACTTGTTTGGATGCGATTGACCCATGGTGTCGTTAGTTATTTCCTATTGGTTCAAATACTTCCGGGAGGTGCCATGAAAGCTGTAACCCAGTAATTAAACCAATAGAAATGTATAACGTTTTGAACTATATTCTGTCCTCAAATAATAGCCCGTATTTTGCAAGTCTCTAGTTATAAGTAATTCACTGATTATATTAATAATAAATGAAAGGCTGCAAATTTATAGACAAAATATAAGTGTTTCACTTAACCCTTACAGGCCCACTTTAATTATGATGTGTGCTGTACTTAATTCAGCACAACACTTGTTTCATTGTCACAGCCAATGAGTTGCTGGCTATATGTTCGGCCACAGTAATATCAACCAATCATGACATAGACCAGTAAGACGGTTTGCGAATCATTTACCCACAGGTAAGATCATTGGTCACTGCGCTTCGCAAAGTGCAGTAGAGACCAAATAGTACCTACGCGTGCGTAATGTACACAATTGTGTACATTGGGTCTGAACAAGGTTAGCCAATCCTATTATTGTTTTATGTTAACGAAGGTATAGAACGCTTACGACTCGTGACATATTTAGGAAACAACCAAACATCGGATGAATTTCCAACTGTTTGATTCGAAAAGTATAAAGATACTGCGAATAAACTATATGCAGAACAAAGCACTCATTGTGAAGGCCTCGGCTGGTTAACAATGACAGCGCCTAGCGTGTATACAGAGTTATCGAGTTTAGCGCTGATATAAAAAAACTAAGCAATTCCAGCGTAACTACAAATAACATAAGGTATAGATTGTTCACGGTAAAATGAGCACTTTCAAAAGCCCTCCGTAAGATCTACTTGTATGCACGTTGTGTATTCTTCCACCTTATTTAAATTTAACATTGCCATGAGCTTCATCACTTTATTCGTGCGTGGGTCAAGCGAAACTGTGGAATTATTAGATGAGTAAATATTTCACAAAACTGCTCGTTTTTACACTTCGATGCCTTAATAAAACAGAAAGCAAAAGTAATAATTTTAGTTATCACAAATGGTTACCTTAACACTTATAATTTTACGTTCAGATATGGAACAACTTTCTTTCCATTGTTACCAACTTTACTGGGCGCATGTCACTCAGTGCACCCGTTAAAATATATGCGGGCAGGAGAAGTGACTTTTTCTTAAGGGTGATTTCAAAAGTACTCACGTTATCGTGAGGAGCCTTTATTGCAGAATAATAACGTAAGGTTTGAGAACAACTTGCGGATAGTATTAACGCTTGCGTGTCGACAGAAAACACTTTCAAACGAAATATGGCGTGTTACTGTAGACGTTGAATGCCAAGGTATATATTGCCCGTGACAGTTAGAGATCCTGGTGAGAGAAGGAACCTCGTGTCCTTTGGGGGTTGGAACAAACTCCGGTTGGTGAATTGAAATTCTGGAGATACAACTATGGCCACACTTCGTGAACCGCGCATTCCAAAAAATTTCCCAGGGGAGGCACCCCGGTGATCCTGGATTCTGCATTCTCAAGGGACGTTTGTTACGCGTCCACTAGGTTATATCCCACCTACAATTTTCGCATAAAACGATTGCCCAGCGAGCGAGCTTACACTGAACCGCATCCCTCTAAACCCGCTCTACGTATCCTGATTTCGGTTCCCCGCGCTATTCCTACATCCCTCCGCACTGTCAAAGAAAAAAATTTCCTTCATTTTACGGAAAAGTGCTGGTAAAAATTTATCAAGAAGTGTCCGTAAACTCTCCGTAAAATTACGGACACGTTGCTTCTCAGAAACGGACTTTCCGTAAATTTCACGGAACCTCTCCGTTAATTTCCAAGTTAGTTTTCTGTACTTTCCGTTTAAAATAAAAATAGATAATGAAAATGTCTTTAATTTTCGTTATGTAGGTGTTCTACCGAGGTTTGAACCCGAGTCAAAAAACTACTAGTTCCCGACTCTAGCCATTCACCTACAACTCTCGCTTGAAAATTGATGTAAAAACTTTTATATTTCTATTCGAAAGACAAAAGCAAAAATTCAGTTTCTATTAAATTTAATGTATTTTTAATGTTGCCAACTGTCACAGACGCCTGATACTATGTTTTAATGTTTGAAAGAATAGGTCATAGTCGCGTGGATAACCGTTACTGCCGCAGAAACAATAGTTTTCTTGTTACAGTGGCGAAGAAGGCTTCGTGTAGAATCGGCATTGTTCGTCCCCGTAACTCGAAGCCAAAGGGAATACGGAGACTTTCCGTATATACACGGTATATTTCCGTAAAACATTCCGTAAATGTACGGAAATTTTTAACAGTGCAGTCGAATATCGAAATCGTTCATCAACTCTTTAATAAGTGCTTGAATTTAAGGTTCCAAGAGTTGTAAATAATAAACATTTTGGTGCGAACTGGACTTAATCTCTCAAAATACTTGTGTCGATATCACGAGTGTTGTACGATAAAGGGTGTTCACGGTAAAGTGAGTACTTTTGGAAATCTACTTTTGAAGAGCGCCACTGCCCCTACCTGCATATATTTATAGCGGCACACTGAATAGCATGTATAGGCTGTTCGCGGTAATATTAGCACTTTGTAAAACTCTGCTTAAGCTCTACCTGTATGCACGTTGTGTAAACTTCCGCCTTATGTAAAATTTCTATTTGCATGATCCTCGTCACTTTATTCGTGCGTCGGTCAAGTTGAAATGTGACATTATTAGAAAAGTAACTTGAATAGTTTACTTATCTGTTTAGTATTACACTTCGATGGATTAAAAAAACCGAAAGTGAAATAATTAATTTAAGTAACACAAATGGTTACCTAACACTTTTTCGACGTTCAGACATGTAACTACTTTCTCTCCATCGTGACCAACCTTACTGGGCGCATTTCACTCAGTGCGCCCGTTAAAATATATGCAGGTAGGAGCAGTGAATTTTTTCTTAGGTTGATTTCAAAAGTGCTCATTTTATCGTGAACAGCTTTTACCCAATAACATTGGTACCGACGAAGGGAAAGTAGTTCGGTGTATTAACGGTGAATTTAAAATTCTAGGCAAACATTTATTACTAGGCTCTACTAAAACATTTCCATAAACTTTTTGTATTTTTAATGCATATACCTAAGTGTAGGTAATAACAAATTTGTAAATTTCTAATAACTTCACACTTTCACTTGACTGCCACGTTACTAAAGTGATCAGGCCCAAAGCGATGCTGATTTCACATATGGCGACGTGCGTCCACAATAGATCTTCAGCTGGGCCTTGAAAAGAGCTCAGTTTACCGTGAACAGCCTTTAGTTACATGAAAGATTCATAACTTAGAGCAGTATCACAGTTTACCACTAAGTCGCACGTAAAGAAGATCATTGGGCACTGAGCTTCGCGCGGTGTACAGCACGAGTCAAACATAATCTTCGATTGGAACACGTGCAAAATAATATCTATAGCATGCTTGGTATAGGCCGTTCACGGTAAAGTGAGCACTTCTGACAGCCCTGCTTAACCCATTCAGACCTAGTGTACGCAATTGTGTACATTACACAGATGTAGGTTTTTTTTTTTTGGTCAGCACTGCACACTACGAATCTCAATGACTAGAGATAGGAAAATTTCTCGAGTTCACTGACCTGCAGGCTAGACTCCACAAACCTTTGTACAGTCGAACCTAAGACGTTTGTTCGTTGGCTGTTGGCCCCGTGCCACCTCACACCTGGCAGAATGGGATTCGCTACTTGTTCCCTTGCAAGTCTGCTATTGGCTCAGAGTCGTCTAGTAGGTGCATAATAAACTCTAATCCAATAGCGAACGTGATTTCAGTGCACACGTGTATGAAATCTATCTTGACCTGAAATGAATTCGCGAAATTTTCCTATCCCTATCAATGACCAATGATCTTACCTGCGGCCTAGATCATAAGCGGTTCAGATAACTGCAGTCGAACATATAACCTACAACTCATCGGCTGTGACAACAAAACAAGTGTTGTGTCGACTTTTAAGTACAGCACTCAGTATAAAATTGTTTCTTTGCAACGCCTGAAACCGCAAATTAAAATGGGCCTGAAAGGGTTAAGTTCCACTTGTATGAAAATTGTGTATTCTTACACCACGTGTAAAATTAACACTGTCTTGGGCCTGATCACTTCTATTCAGTCGTCGGTAAAGTGAAACTGTACAAAATTATTAACCCTTCCAGACCCACTTTAATTTGCGGTTCCATGTGTTGCAAACAAACAATTGTATGCTGCGTGCTGTACAACACTTGTTTCGCTCTCAAAGTCAATGAGTTGGAGGCTATATGTTAGACTACTGTTATATGAACCACTTATGACCTAGATGGTTTGCGAGTAATTTACCCACAGGTAAGATCATTGGTCACTGAGCTTCGTAGTGTGTAGTACAGACAAATATTACCTACATCTGTGTAATGTACACAATATTGTACGTACACTAGGTCTGAATGGGATAAGAATGTAAATATTTCACAAATATGCTAATTTATACACTTATATGCATTAAGAAAATAGAAACAAAATATATAATTCCAGTATTCACATACTTTTTGTCTAGCAGTTTTAATTCAACGTTAAGACATAGAACTATTTTCCCCTCCGTAAATGCCATCTTTACTGGACGCATGCGCACCAGTTAAAATATATGTAGGTACGGGCATTGGTATTTTTCAAATGTTGATTTCAAATGTGGTCCCTTTAACCTGAACAGCCTTTAACTTAACCCTTTCGGACACACTTTAATTGATGGTTTCAGATGTCTCAAACGAAACATTTTATGATTCGTGCTGAACTTAATTCAACACAACACTTGTTTCGTTGCCACAGCCAATGAGCTGTAGGCTCTACGTTCGGCTACAGTTAAACGAACCAATAATGACCTAGACCAGTAAGACTGTTTGCGAATCATTTACCCCCAGGTAAAATAATTGGTCGTTCAGCTTCGCAGTGTGCCATACAGAGCGAAAATTACATACACGTGCGTAATGTACACAATTGTGTACACTGGGTCTGGATGGGTTAAAACCATCCAATCGTGAAAATTGATGTGAGAAAAAGTGTTTTGAATTTCAACTTATAGTTAGGGATACGAAAATTTCGCGAGTTCAGTGACCTGTATGCTAGACTCCACAATCCTTTGTACAGTCAAGCCTCATGTTTTTTGTTCATTGGCTGTTGCCCGAGTGTTACCCCACATTTGACCTTACCGGATTCACTTCTTGTTCTCTTGCAAGACGGATATTGCGCGCAGTCCAGGGCGTGTCTAACAAATTCTGATCCATCTGCAAATGTTGACTATAGTGTACACGCTTTTGAAATCTATCTTGTCCTGAATTGAAGTCGCGAATTTTTCCTATTCCCTACTTATAGTTCATTCACGGTCACTTCTAACTTTTTCTGAAGCCCTGCTGAAGTTCTACTTCCAGGATATTCCTCCACGTCGAACAAGCAAAGCTTAAACAAGTATACAAGATTACACCCAAGGGACTACGCACAGCATTCGTGCTCACTTAGTGTAATAATGATTTGCGTAAGAACTATTTATCACCAGGAATTACCAACAAACCTATTTTCTCACTGTTTTTATTCATATTGATTATTAAGGGTCCTATGTACCGAAACGTTTTCTGTGAAATCGTTGTTTGCGCCTTAACGCGTGTCTCGGTAAATAAATGTTCTGGAAATACGAAGTTTTGCCAGAAAGGATAAAAAAAAACTATTGTCTATATCGATATATCTTCAATTTTATCACATAAGTGTATTAATGGAGATAAAAATCTTGAAAGCGGTCAAATATCGCATTTTTAAAGTTTGCCTATGAAGTTTCTTTAAGCGGTAAGAGAAAAGTACTACTATACGCAGGTAGTTTGATCTGTGTACTCTTATCACGTGCAATAAAACCCCACAGTTACAGATCTAGTTTACACAGTAGAGAGTTAGGACGGAAACACTGCACGCCATGCGCGTAGGAGCGATGAGGCGCTAGGCGTGCGTGTTAGTGTCGCCCGTATCGCTCCCTCGCTTCTTGACCTTGGACGCGCAGGTATATAGGACCCTTAATTAAATATTATGATTTACATATAAAATATAAATAAAATTTCAATTGAACCAAAAATAAGGTACTTTACGTTAGCATAAGTAGAAGACGTGTCGGTCGTGAGTACTGGCGAATTGCCTGTGTCCCAGTTAAATTGTCATGTTCAACTCAAGGTATAAGCCATTTGTTGTTTTCTGTGATAAAAAAGTTTTTTCCTTTTGTTCACGAAAATTAGCTTACGCAAAGTAGTGTTCACGAGAGGTCAGCATTAAAGCAAGGGGCACGATGGAAGCAACCCGAGCAAGTTTTGCTCTCCAGGAAAGAGAAATCATCATACTATACTCTGTCTATTCCACGGTGGCAACTTGTATTTCTCCGTCTGCCCACGGGCTTGGATGTTGTCGCCACATGTTTAACGGATTGTCAGCTGTCAGAATCACGCACTCTCAGCTTTCAAATTTTATCACCGATATTAATTTTAGTGACCTACTTGCAATGTGGAGAATTTATGACTCCTAGCATTAGATTATTAATCCATCTCTCCTCTTACATCTGTTTGCTTTGAAAGGATTTTCTCTTTCGATTCTGCAACATGTGGTCACACTTCAACCCGCATTTCTACCCGAAGCAAAACATCAAATAAAAATAATGGCAAGCTACAATCTCTGTTACCACCTTAAAGCGGGAAAAAAAATATTTTAACGGTACCCTTGGACTTAGTCCTCAAGGCGGAAACATGTTTTAATTTCAATTAATTAATTAATTAATTGGTTTGACCTCTTGTTCCACACGTGACGAAGTTAAGGCGACACCGCTTTGCCTCACACTCAACCACAGAAATCCTTAAGGACAATTCACATACCAACAGTAGAAAAAAGAACCAAAATAAAATTTAAAAAAAAAGTGAAACATTTGTATGACAAACGTAATGTTATGACGGATTTTATGTTGGAAGTTAAATTCTACTAATAACATGAAAACTTAATTTGCTAATTACATCAGATAACAAAATAAGAAAATAAAAGCAAAAAATATATATTTAAATTACAAAAAACGGTGTAGCAGATGTGACACACACGTACGTAATAAAAAAAGACGTTAATGCATGGCACTGCTGCCAACTTACGTGCTTCGCCTGGCTGGCGCATCAAGTGCGTTGCAGAGTTTTGTTAGAAAACACGCGATTCAAAAGCGGTCAGATATTTTGCAGTAGTGTCTAAACACGAAAAGTAATTAGGAAACAATACGTGCCCAAAGACAGGTTTTGAGTTCTCCTTTCAACTCCAAGGATTTGAGGGGGGGGGGGGGCGAAGTTAGCATCAATGGGGAGTTTCAGAATCAGTCTTAACCCGTGAAGGAGTGCACACATGTTCTGGTACTGAGGACAAGATTGAAGCTGTATTTTTCACTTCAGCAATATCACTGTATTGGTGAGTGTATTTTCACATACCACCATCCTATTGGTCCTGGCTATACCGGGCATCCTTACTGTGCCCTGCCACCTTTATTATTGGATGGACGTCGGCCAATGAAGTCGCGCGTTGACTGTGTGCCAATTAATGTGTCACGACGGAGCTAACACGTTTTAAAATTCATCGTGTTCATTTGAGAAATTATTCAAAACAACAGCTTTATTCTTACGAAATGAAATGATGAATAATTGTAATTTTTTTAATTTCATTCTAATATAGTCCAGTGAATTGGTAAAACAATAAAAGTGTGAGATTTGTCTCCAAGAGCAAATAAATTTTCATATGAACATAGTCGCGTATATATACGTGCATATTCCTCAGAGGGTTAATATTTTTAATATTTATTAGTGTGCCATATGAGGTCGCCGCGTACAGTCGCGTTGAGGCGAGTCGCCGAAGGGAAAACTGCACGCCAACTGAGCGCGTTGCGCGTAGAGGCAAGTGGTGTTTTCAAAAGGGCTTGTCGAAATTTTTGTCATTTTACTTTGTAGATATTAAAGGCTTTTCACGATAAAGTGTGCACTTTCGACATCAACCTTAGAAAAAAGACACTGTTCCTAGCTGCATATATTTTAACGGGCGCCCTGAGTGACGTGCGCCCAATTAAGTTGGTAACGATGGATGGGAAAGTAGTTCCGTAACTTGACGTCGAATAAAAAGTGAAAGGTAACCATTTCGGTTAACTTAAATAATTTTTTTTTTATTTTATTTTATTTTTTTATCGAAGTGTAAAAATTAGCACATTTGTATTGTAAAATATATACTTTTCTAATAATTTCACAGTTTCACTTGACCGACGCATGAATAAAGTGATGACAACCATGGCAATGTTAATCTTACATGAGGCGGAAGTATACACAACGTGTATAGAAGTAGATCTTAAGCAGGACTTTCAAAAGAGCTCATTTTATCGTGAATAGTCTATACCTGCCGTCATTATTCTCGGAGCACTGATGGAAGAAAAAGAACAAAAATTTTTTTTCTTATCTTCAACCAGTGCTCCGAAAATAACGAACACAGTGAATTTGTAACAATGTAAGAAGGCGGTCAAAATTGTTATTTACGCCTTGTCGAGCCACGAATTTTGAAAAATTCGCTGTAAAACAAGTTATGGCAAAAATTATATAAATATACAGTTTGCGTGCACCATTGTTCTTAAGAGTTATAAGGACCGTGCAGGTCCTTATAACTCTTACTCAGGTCCTTATAATTTTACACAAAATAATATTTTGTGTAAAATATTTGTTTGCGCGAATACGCGCATCTCGGTAAATAAATGTTCTGCAAATACGATTGTTTGTCAGAAAAGCTTAATAAAAAAAAATCTATATCCCTATTATTTTGCTTTTGTCATATTTAATACATTATTTAATTTTGTCATATTTAATATAGTCTCGGAGGAAAAAAAATTGTGAATATGGTCAAATATCGCATTTTTTAAGCTTGCTTATGCAGTCCCCTTAAACGACAAGAGAAAATACAAAGATACGGATGTAGTTCAATCTGTGGGCTTTCATCGCGTGTAATAAAACCCCTATGTTACATATCTAATTTACACAATACAGGGTCACGACGGAGACACTGTACGCCTTGCGCGTAGGGGCGATGAGGCACTAGGCGTGCGTGTTAGTGTCGCCCGTATCGGTCCCTCGCTTCTCGACCTCGGACGCGCAGCTCCAACTAACTCTTCAACGTAATGTTCTTGCCAAACTGAACACGTGGCGGAGAGAATCTTGACGTGACGTCTCGGCGTGCTTGTCTCGTTTCCGACCGGTGACATGCCTATTGACGCCATGTCGCTGCCGTCGACAAGAGGTTGGAGCACGTCCTCTGCCGTCCCCTCCCTCCTCCTTTCCGCGCCTAACAGTCACCCATCTGAGAATACGTAGCTGATAGCAACACGTTATCGCCCTTCAACCTTCACGACGCTCCTATTCACACATTAAGGCTGTTCACGATAAAGTGAGCACTTTTGAAACGAACCTTAGAAAAAAGTCACTGCCCTTACCTGCATATATTTTAACGGGTGCACTGAGTGGCACGCGCTCAGAAAAGTTGGCAACGAATGATGGAAAGTAGTTCCATATTTTAACGTCTAATAAAAAGTCTTCGGTAACCATTTGAGATAGTTTAAATTATTTCTTTCGCTTTCTGTTTTTTTAAGGCATCGACGTTTAGAAAATGAGCAGATTTGTGAACTATTTACTTTCTTAATAATTTCACAGTTTCATTAGACCGACGCATGAATAAAGTGATGAGGCCCATGACGTTAATGTTACATAAGGTGGAAGAATACACAACGTGTACACAAGTAGATCTTAAGCAAGGCTTTCAAAAGTGCTCAATTTAACGTGAACGGCTTATAGCAACACGTTATCGCTCTTCAACCTTCACATCGCTCCTATTCACACATACACCCACACGATCTCGTTGGTCGCGGTTACACGGGACGCAGAACTACTTCACTTAAACAAGTTTCAGCTATTGAAGAGGTTACATTACCTTCGAACGAGTTCTGAGCGCAGTTGTTTCTCGTTCAAAGTGAACAGTTTTCGTAGGTAGTTTCGAACGACTTCTCTTCTCTGCTGCGCTCCTATTGGCTGCTTCCAAGTAAACAAGCAGTGTAAAAAATATTGCTGTATTTGGCGGAATTCTTGTACTTGTTGAATAACTTGAGTTTAATGTTGAATGTAATAATACCCATTAATTATTTCATTACAGTAAAAGTGTGGGTTCCATAACAATTAAAAACATCAATAGTGTTAAATGTTAGAGGCTATTATAATTAAGTATCGTACATTTTAATTTTCATGTTTTTTTGAGGTTAGAATTTCCATTGATCTCAGTGTGTTTTGGGCGTGTAACCACGAAAACACGTTCTGTTTTTAAACTTGTTCGGATATGGCTACCATATGTGTTCAGCTGAATGTGTTTAACAACAGTAATCGTGTAACCACGGCCATAGTCGCAAGGTGTGTTCCAAATGGCGTGTGTTTCTTCCTCCTCTTATTCTACGTCGAAGGTTAATAGTTACGGGCATATAATTTTCGCTAAAATATTTAGGTAAGAATGCCTTAACATTATCATCGACACATAAGCAGGGACGTGTAAAATTCGCGTTATCATTTTGCATCATGGCGAACTTCACAGTACTGTATGCACTAGAACTGACGTCTTTTCTCCATTGGCTGCTGCATAAATGCGAATTCACTCATTTCTGACTCAACTGCACGTTATTGGGGCACACAATTATGATGCTTTCATTTATTGGTGCAGAATTACCCAGGGTGTGTTACCTAAAGTATGATGCAATGAGAAACGTGTTGAATAGGTACACGTGTTGAAAGTTTAACGTGTCCCCAAGTAATAAGGCAAATTTTTCAGGTCCCTACAGATAAGTAGGGATAGGTAAATTTCGCGAATTCATGTCGGGACAAGATATACGTCAAACACATATATAGTGAAGTCACTTTCGCAATTAGATCATATTTTATTAGACCCGCCCTGCACGCCTCTGAGCCAATAGCAGACTTGCAAGTAAACACCTTGAGGATCCCATAATTGCCAGGTGTGGGGCAACAGCCAATGAACACACAGCTGAGGCTCCAGTATGCAGAGGACTGAGGAGTCTAGTCTACAAGTAATTGAATTTTCCAATCCCTGCACATAACTTATTAAAGACAATTTAGGTATAGGCTATTCACAGTAAAGTGAGCACTTCTGAAAACCCCCTCATTTGGAATACTAGACAATAAATATATTAAATTTTAGCCTTAGACGTTAACTTCAGAGCTCGGTGGAATATACACACTGTTTTTATTACCTACATAGCTATATTTATTTAAGAATGAGGCTAAAAGATAAAATATGGCTGAAAGGAAGTAACTAGGGCGTTAAGAGTGCTTATTTCACCACGAACAGCCTATAGTCCAAACAAGCAGGACCGGAGAAGGAATGAGCCATCTCGGTATTCGCCTGTAGCGACTTCCATGGCAAACTAACATCAGAGTGACCGGCCCGGAAATCGGACCCGGATCCTTACCGAATGTCATTCCAGTCCGCAAAAACCAAATTTATATGCAGGCTAGACTTTAGTGTCCTACACGCGTACCTGTAACACTGTAAAAATATTTTTGTACTTTTACAAGAAATATCCTTGGAAACCCAGTTGCCAAGAAAATCTTGTGTAAAACTATAAAGGAGTTTTCTTTTAAAATTTGCAAAATTTCAAATGATAGAACTGTATTACAATGGTCATTATTGAGAAGTCTACATAAAATTATTTTTCTTGTCTAGACAAAATGTGATAAATTAATAACAGAGAATAATAAAAAAAATATTTAAGAGTATAATTTACGAAAAAAATCGCACATTGGCAGCATGGGGACTAGAACTCACACCCCTTGTATTTTTATTTTAGCCGGCACCATTACCCGCGTGGCGTGACGTCAGCTGCAAAGCTAAGTTTTACTGGCTGATGTATCAACTGGAGAACAACAAGGTACAGTTAAGGTCAAAGATCAGCATACTTCGCAAGACTCCACCCCTCCTATTGGTGCATACAAGTGCTAGATCCCCTCCCCTTTTTTTCCAGTGGCGTTGGAACAGTTAATAATTGAGAGGGGTGGGGGTGATACAGATTGAGACCCGAATAAAAGGAACTACTGACATTATTCAAAAGCTGCTGGAAATTAACGGGGAAATAGAAAGGATGTTAGGGAGTATTTTATTAATGATGCACTAACTTTACATTTAAAGTGGTCTCGTTCAATTTCGAAAACGTGAAAGTAAAAATTTTACGTTTTCTGTCTGTGAATTGGAAGTGCTTGAAAAAAAAAAAAAAAAAAAAAAAAAAACACACACACACACACACACATTACTCTGAACTTAGGACAATTTTATTTTCTGTTTATTTCGTTTAAAGTTTTTGCAAAAGAATGCATAATTATTTTCGTGTTTAATACAATACTAGTTATTTAATCTCGAAATACGATGTTATTTCAATTCATTAAACCACAACTTTTAATTCTGCAGAAAGAAACAAATGCAGTGCTGACAAACGGCAGTCTTGCTGTAATTAAGGTTATTGCTGCTGCAAAATATATTAAGGCACAAAAAAAAAAGGCACGATAATAAAAGTTTGGAGGCAACGGGGAAGACAAATTGCAGAGAATTTCTGGAGGAAGTGCAATGTGCACTCGTACTTCCTCATTCCTGCGTCCTTGCTCACTCGCGTGGAAGTGTTCCATCAGCACGGCGAGCGTCCTTGCTCACTCGTGTGGAAGTGTTCCATCAGCACGGCGAGCGTCCTTGCTCACTCGCGTGGAAGTGTTCCATCAGCACGGCGAGCGTCCTTGCTCACTCGCGTGGAAGTGTTCCATCAGCACGGCGAGCGTCCTTGCTCACTCGCGTGGAAGTGTTCCATCAGCACGGCGAGCGTCCTTGCTCACTCGCGTGGAAGTGTTCCATCAGCACGGCGAGCGTCCTTGCTCACTCGCGTGGAAGTGTTCCATCAGCACGGCGAGCGTCCTTGCTCACTCGCGTGGAAGTGTTCCATCAGCACGGCGAGCGTCCTTGCTCACTCGCGTGGAAGTGTTCCATCAGCACGGCGAGCGTCCTTGCTCACTCGCGTGGAAGTGTTCCATCAGCACGGCGAGCGTCCTTGCTCACTCGCGTGGAAGTGTTCCATCAGCACGGCGAGCGTCCTTGCTCACTCGCGTGGAAGTGTTCCATCAGCACGGCGAGTGTGTGGTCGTGACACAGCGTGTCTCGAGATCTAGCGCTCTGTCCGGCCAGCTGCTGTCGGGGATGCGCTGTTCCTATCACGAGCGTCATTCGCCTTCCAGAGAGCAGCTCCTTAACCCGAACCTCCCCAACTCGTTACACAAGAAGTTATAAATACGTTTCAGTTTTACATCCTACGACAGCGCATAGGAAGTCTTCAGTCTCTCACGACTATGCAAGCTTTGGCTACTCAGTAGGTAACGGTATTGGATACCCCTGAGGCTGCACACTTGGTGGATGAGAAGCAGACGTATGGCATGTGCCCTTGATGTTTCCGAATTAAAAAACTTTGGCCCTGCCTCTTTATATAGGCTGTTCACTGTAAAATGAGCACTTTTGAAAGCCCTGCGTAAGATCTACTTGTATACACGTTGTGTATTCCTCCGCCTCATGTAAAAATAAGATTGCTAAGGGCCTCATTACTTTATTCATGCGTCGGCCAAACGGAACAGTAAAATTATTAAGAAAGTAAATACTTCACAAATCTGCTCATTTTTACACTTCGGTGCATTAAAAAAAAAAACAGGAAGCGAAAGAATTAATTTTATGTTATCACAAATGGCTATCTAGCACTTTTTATTTGACGTTAGGATATGGAACTACTTTCCATCCATCGTGACCAACATTACTGGGCGAATGTCACTCAGTGCGGCCATTGAAATATATGTATGCATGGGCAGCGAATTTTTTCGAAGGTTCATCTCTAAAGTGCTCACTTTATCGTGAACTGCCTTTATATATATATTACTTTACCTCTGGGCTCTGACGATAAAGAACGTTGTTGCGTCAACTTCCTGGGATCTAGGTCGGCATAACAAACGCACAGTCCATGAACCTGAGAACCAGTCTATCAATGAGAAATAATTATAAATACTGCACTGATGTCCTGACTAGTTCTAGAGATCGAGCGAAGAAGGGCGGAACCTCGATCTTTTGCAGAACAACTCACGAAATCTGCATCAGGACAAACCACGCGCTCACAGCACTGCTTATGTGATGCAGTTTTTAATTCGCCAGATCTGGCACTGCGTAGCTTCTAACTCTTCCCCGAAGTGAAAAATGTACTAAAAGGAACAAGTTCTCAGTCTGCTGAAGAAACGTAAAGAAAAAAGGCAGAAATTTTGAAGAAGGTGAGAGCTGATTAGTTGCAGCACTGCTTCGAACAATGTGAGATGTCGCTAACTAGATAGTTTCGATTTTAATTCCCTTAAAATAACTGACAGAATTATGCACATTTCAACCCTTCCAGGCCCACTTTGATTTGCGGCGTCAGGTGTTGCAGACAAACCATTTTATGTTGCGTGTTGTACTTAGAAGTCAACTCAACACTTGTTTCGTTGTAACAGACAATGAGTTGGAGGTTATATGTTCGGCTACAGTTATATAAACCACTTATGACCTAGACTAGTAATACGGTTTGCGAATCATTTACCTACAGGTACGATCATTGGTCATTGAGCTTCGTAGTGTGCAGAGCAGACCAAAATTTACCTACATCTGTGTAAATTACCAACATCTAGGTCTGAATGGGTTAAAATGGTAGGTCTACGGTACTCCAGCCTGTATAACCAGGTAACATCATTAGGTGATGAATATCGTTAAACGGGTAGTAAATACAGTAATTTAGGCACCAACAGTCTCTCCCGTAATATTCTGAAAATAATATTGAATAGCTAGGTACTTCCTAAACAACTGTGCTTGAAAGAACGAAAGGGTATTTGCGCAGAGAATAAGGTTTGGCGACAGTATGAGAGTCGTGAAATCCGAGGTAAAGAAAGGCAAGAGCACTAACTCCAAACGAAATAAACCGTGGATATTATAAGACTCGAGGAACAATAGGCCCGAGAATGCAATACTCCCCTCTCATACAGAATTACAGTCAATAAAGTTCGAATAAAGGTAAAACGGCTAGAAATTCCCAGATGAGTTGCGTGGGGGAGAGATGCAAGCACAGAATAAAGAGGTGCGCCTGAGCCGAATCACTTGGAGGTCACATTTGACTCTCGCCTTCCTGCTCAATGACTGGAAGTGTTCGTGTGTAAGAGGTTCTTCGTGGGTTCAGCAAGTGTGTGGTAACTCCACCTGTGATCGCTGATTGGTTAGTGGCATTTCGTGACGTGCTGCCAACGGGTGCGGAAAATGGCTCATGTGGACGGAAGTCGCGATAGCCCCACCACTTCAACACTTCGTTATTGTGAGGTTTTACTGTGTCATTTATTGTACTCCATTCACGGTTACTTCCAACTTTGCTGAAGCCCTGCTGAAACTCTACTTCCAGGTTATTCCTCCGCCTCACATAAACAACGCTTATAAAATTACACCAGAGGGCCAATGCACTGTATTCGTGCGCACTCGGTGTAATAATATTTTGCGTGAGAACTATTTCTCTCTAGGCTTTACCAACACACCTATTTTGTCTCTGTGTTTATTCTTAATAGTTATAAATGAAAAAAAAAATGTTTAGTAAATAAAATGTAAGTAAAAGTTAAATGTAACCAAAAATAAGGCACTTTTATGTTAACACAAAAATAAAACACTTGTGGTGTATCACATAGTTAGGAAACAACCGAGCAAAGGTTTGATTTAAAAAAAAAAGTGTGAGTAAACCGCGAATAGACTATACAATTGATCCCGTTTCTATAGTTTCATCAGCCCCTGTATCGTGCCTTTCACACACACGACGTAAGAAGGAACTGTGCAGTTACTTCAAGTTAAGTGTACTTCTACACAGGAAAATCTTGCGTGTTTTACTTAGTGTCAAACTATAATTACATTTGAAATAAGTACAATGTATTGTGACGCATCGGGAGATGTATGTAAAACTACTTGAAAGTTAAGAAAAAAAAATGTGTAGGTGTGAGCGGTAATTATGGTCAGAGTGATGACAACTTTGTTACCAACTTACAGCCTTCAGCGTCTCTGAAGTTGTACAACACACTTAGGTACCATTTGTCTAGACTGTAGGTGACAGGAACACAGCTAGGTGACAGATAGTTCAACAAACCATACATATGTCACTTCAACACTACTTCTGCTAAAGGTCTACTGAAAGGATACTCAATGTGTAGGTGTGAGCGGTAATTATGGTCAGAGTGATGACAACTTTGTTACCAACTTACAGCCTTCAGCGTCTCTGAAGTTGTACAACACACTTAGGTACCATTTGTCTAGACTGTAGGTGACAGGAACACAGCTAGGTGACAGATAGTTCAACAAACCATACATATGTCACTTCAACACTACTTCTGCTAAAGGTCTACTGAAAGGATACTCAATTTGGTGAAAATTCAAATAAGTCTGTTTATTCCAGATAATCAAACAGAAAATAGAGGAATAAAGATTTCAGGTATTAATTAATCAATATTAGATTATTTGCAATCATCAAAATCAGTATTCACAGTATCCATATCAAACTAGTGTGAAGTGGCCGTAATCTAAGCAAGTATCGCCTTGTGAAATGGTAGTTCTAGTATTCCTGTTAAATCAGGTATTCCAAGTCTTTAAATTATATTTAAAATGTTTCTTCCTTCCAAAATGCACTCAAATAAATGCTCACACCTTGCGGGAGCGTACATATTTATCAATCGGGGATTGTGGGTGTCAGTAAAATAATCAAGTCTTAGGCGTCAAACGAAGAAGATGGTCTGGGCATAGGACTTGGCAAAAATTAATCGTCCGCCATCATTACACAAAGTTCATGCTCGAAGTATTTCTCAATAAAAATCCTGAACTCACAAATTATGTTGCAGGTCTCAGTTGAGACTAGAAGTAGAAAACTCTAGAGCTGTTCTAGGCAGCTTACTGTAATTATTCCCTAGTTTGGGCTCACAGACCCTGGTACAACTATATGTCAACGTCCTATTAGTACCAAAAGCGGGATGCGCGGAAGATTAACTTGAATTTACAATCAACTGGTTAAATATCTCGTGCAGACTCTCTTCTACGCTTGATGCAACAGTCCCGAATACTCTTCTATATTGTCTGACAAGAATAATCGCAGTACTCGTGAACTTTCCCTGGAAATATTCAAATAAAGCCCTACGAGGACGTAACCTGGCGCCACACATGAAACACGCCTTAGATGTAATACAAAAAAAAGGCCTTGAAAGTGACGCCAAGAACTGACCAATATCAAGGCGGCTACTTCGTCTCAAATCAGTAAATTCATGTTGCCCCTGGCAACGGCCCACGGCCTTTCAGATACTTGACCACATTAAAATAAATAAATACAATTTAAATAAGAAACAGTTACAATAAATCAGCACACCTATTAAATTTGATAATAAAGAAAAATAATTACGGCCATAAAAATATGCAAACACATCAAGCAACTATAGAAACATAATAAATCAAATTTCCATATATCCAACAAACTGACATTAGCACTCCAATTATGCAGTCTGTAAAAATGCATTATTAGTGAAGTATTTTACCAAGCGTTACAGTATACTTTGCTTCTATGTATGAATAACATTGTGTGAAATTGGACCTACTATACAGAAGAAAATGTAGTATTATGTTTGGAGCATTTTTCACCACGAAGGAAAAGATTTATATTACACGACTCACAGCAATATTTTGTTTTGCAATTTTTTTGCAATATCTGTATTTTTTTCCGAAAAGGAAAATCTAGAAATTTTATTGCATATGCTGAAAAATACCTTCTATCTAAATTAGATTTCCTTTAATAATTTTTTTAAGTTCTCAAAGTTAATTATTGCATCAAGGGCCCATGATAAATATAATTTGGCAGTAGTGCGCGTTTAATATGGCAACAGTGATAAGTATACAGTTTAAAATGTGGCAGAAGCATAAGGAAGCGGTAAGATAATGCGAGGCCCTGTCGCGCTCGAGGAGGTAAGCTATGTGATCTACACGCAGGATGATTCTGCAGTACGGAGCTGAGCTAGAATATTCAGTCACTTGAACATTGTTGAGAGTTTTAATAGACGTTTCTGGTAATCGAGGCCAGACCCCATCATCTTCCTTCTTCCCCCCTCCCCTCCCTCGGCACTTTTTCCCATCGCCCTGCATGTCAGGCAGCAACGCGCCGCATTTATCCATAGCAGCGGTCAATTTGATATATATATATATATTTTTTTTTTTCCATCGCTCATAAAAAAAAAATTAAGTAATCTTCCTCAATTGCAGTGGGAGTTTTTAATCTATACACAATACAGAAAAATTATCTCACACTGTAAATACAGGAATGCTACTGTACACAGTTGATATATGCTGTGTTCGCATATATTTCAGCACTTTTGAAAATAACTTTTGAAAAATATATCTGCCCCTTCCTGCGGGTTCCCAGTTTAAGTTGGTAACGATGGAGGGAAAGTAGTTCCACGCCTTGACGTAGAATCAAAAGTGTTCGGTAAACGTCTGTGAATAAATAATTATTTGTTTTGTTTTCGGCTTTTTTAATTGTATAAAGTGCGAGGATTAGCAAATATGTAAAATATGTTTACTTTTCTAATTGCACAGTTTCACATGCATAGCGCGTGAATAAAGTGATCAGTTCCATGGCAAAGTTAATTCTACATATGATGGAAGAATACACAATGGACATACAAATAGATCCCGAGCAGGGCTTTCACTTTACAGTGAACATAGCCTTTAACTTCGTTACTAGAGACGTGCAAAATTCGCGTTACTTCTCGGCGAGAGGATAGACACCAGTGCCTTATAAACATGTGAGCACAGTCCGTGATTTCATTGACCACTGCACTTCAATCAACGTCACCTACCTGCTTGATCTCCTTAAAAGAGATTGGCCACTCCACCACTGAACTAATATTACTGGCTCAAGAGTTCTCTCCGAAGGCGTGCCAGACATATTTCCAGCCAATGGCTGAAGTGCGACACAAGCACGGTAACTTGCACTTCGGTCTGTCCGTAAATAATAACGCGAATTTTGCGGGTCTCTACTTATTACGCATTTGAATCCTCCCTCGAGTTTCTCAATAGCGTATTAATTTACGTGTTCAAGCGTTGCAATCGTTAGATTTTTTGGTGGGTGCTGTACCTTTGTCGGGAGTGCTTCTCGCAACTAGCAAATTACGCACTGCGAGTTCGTCGATGCCAGCAACAACCATTCACAAATGAGGGTTCCAGAAACTTCAGCCAATCAGATTACTCGGAAGGAAGAGGCTCGATACACAGGCCTCTGATTGCCTATTGTGTACAGTGGCAATCATAAATATCCTTCATGTGCGACATAACCTCAGAAATGGACACCGGGACTGAACGGGTGAGCATTTTTATCACGATGCCGGAGTGTATCTCAGTCGAAGAAAAAAATATGTGTATAACTCGACACTTGAAGACAAAATTCGCACGAATATATTTTTCCATTGTTTTACGTATTTTTTATCATAATTGTATAGGAACACTTGGACACTTTGCAAACTATTTTGTGAACAACTTAGCACATTTTATACGACTACGTAATGACCACGATGGAATGTAAATCATGTTAAGAGAGGGCTGTAGCTGCGCGTCCAAGGTCAAGAAGCGAGGGAGCGATACGGGCGACACTAACACGCACGCCTAGTGCCTCATCGCTCCTACGCCCAAGACGTGCAGTATTTCCGTCCTAACGCTTTACTGTGTAAACTAGATCTGTAACTGTGGGATTTTATTACACGCGATGAAAGATCGCAGTTTAAACTACGCCAATATCGTTACACTTTTCTCTTGCCGCTTAAGGAAACTGCATAGGCAAACCTTAAAAATGCGATATTTTGACCATTTTACGCATTTTTTTCTGTAAGAATACACTTAATATAACAAAAGTAAAAAAAAAACAGGGGCATAGAGAGTTGTTTTTTTTTTCTATTCTGACAAAAAGTCGTATTTGTAGAACATTTATTTGCCGAGATACGCGTATTCGCGTAAACACCTATTTCACAAAAATGCGGGGTCTATCCCACGCTTAAACATTAGAAAAAATTTGATTCGAAGACTGCGAACTCGGTACCGTATTGGCCGGCAGTAGGCCAGTAATGAGCGCCGTACAGTGTGGCGTTAGCGTCTGCATGGCGTGAACCAATACGAAGATAAGTGGAAACAAAAGAGGCCAACAGAACCGTTGTTCTTGTGGACACTTCTAACAATGTCTTGAGTATCTGTAAATATGTCCACACCTTGAAGTGTTTGTTACGAGAACACTCTCAATTGCGCCTTTTACAAAGGATCACGCGTGTTGTCCGCCATCTTGTCAGACTGGCCAACACACTCAATCACAGAGAGTACATGAGTCAACACACTCGGTCGCAGACAGTACATGAGTCAACACATCGGTCGCAGACAGTACATGAGTCAACACACTCGGTCGCAGACAGTACATGAGTCAACACATCGGTCGCAGACAGAACATGAGTCAACACACTCGGTCGCAGACAGTACATGAGTCAATTTCACTCATAACACGTCACCAAAAAAAAACGAGATGTCCTAAACAGTGTTAATATATGTATAAAGCTGCTATGCAAGTATGGAAAAAAAGTTCCACTATTAGAGGTTTCTTTATACGAGTTTACAATGATGTGGTAAAGATGCAAACCATTTTTTAGTGTATACAATACATGTAACGACTTACTGTTTGCATTTGGTGTAGAAATACACTTTATTTAGTAGAGTTTATTCTGGACCACCGCTACAGCCAAGACAATTGTGGCTTCCTATTCAGGCCTTAACATAACGTTATTGTATAATAACATGCTTCAGTTAGAACATATGTTTCACAATTTTCGGTTTAAATATAATCTCTGGCATCTCTGACATCTGTGGCACATTTACATGAGCCAGCGGTTCTACTTTGAGGTCTAATTCACTGTAGCGTGGGGTGGTTTTGGAATACCTTCAGAAATTGCAGTTCCACATTGCGGTTGCATGAGGCTTTCTTTACATGCATAAAAAATATATACCTTCTTTGATTTATTTTTTCTCTTTTGAAAAAGCAACCAAAACTAACAAACATTACAATCAACAAAAGATCGTAAACATTTTGTCGTGTCATTTTTCTTTCACTTAACCTATTTCCCCCCTGTTTTATTTAATATCTTTTGTGTTGATTTTCAACTGCTAGAATGATTGTATCCGTATTGTTTGCCCTTCTTTGATATATGTATGTAAAGAATTTGTTTGCGACTTATTTGCATGATTATTTGGTTGGTATTATTTTCTCCCCATATTAAGTAGTTTTTCTTTGCTTGGAGCTTTTTCTAGCCAATACAAGTAAATGACAAAATTCCAACTAAATCCTGAGTAACTCATAACTTACATGTTTGCTAGCAGAAATACGGAAGCTTTACTCCCGTGGTACCCTATGGAAGTTTCTTTATTTTCTTTCAAGCACACAAACAAACCAGGAGCTTAGTAAAGTTTGTCAGTATTGGGTAAGTTCAAGTAGAGAGAACGCGCCACACAAATCATCCCCGATGCAGTTAGCCGAGGCGAGCTCACGGCCTACTGAATCCGAAGCAGACACGCTACTTTACGACCACAATTCCCAGAAAAATTTCTTACTATGATTATAAAACTGTATATAATTTCGTTGTTCACTTCTTTCTTTTTATGCCCAAGAGCTCCAAATTAATGTGTGCGATTTACAAAATTACTCTAAATATTTCACCGTAAATAATCCTGAGTTCTTTAGGATGTCCCTTTCAAAATGACGTGTTTTTAACGAACTGCGACACAATTAGGATACCACGTAAGCGCGGATATTAAAACGGAGTAATTATTTAACGATTTTTATACACTATTCAGATTTCAGACACCAAGTGTGTTCTAATCTAGGGCAGGTTTTGAGTTAGCGTATTTAATACAGGCAATGGGTACAGTTAGCATGACAAGTTTTGTTGAACTTAACCAAATTGGTTTGGTATATATTGTATTCAAACGAAAATATTTAGATGACTGCCGTTTTGGAAATAAGTGCTTTGCATGACAAAATCATACGTATTTACGATATTTTACATTATCACTACTTGTATACTATGTGGTATGCGATGGTAGAGTATTTACCAAGATATGACATACGAGCTTAATTTGACATCTGAGTTAGAATCCCGATAAGCTGTTTTTAGTCGTAGTTGATAATGTAGTCTGGTCTGCCTGTGAACAAGTTTATAAAACCAGTACAGCAAATAAAACCAGTTATGACTGAGGACTGGGACAGAAGAGAGTATTTTTGCACGACGTTTAGTTGGAGTATATATTTATCCCTTACAGTGTCGAATTCATTTACGTGCGCGGGATTTTTAATCGTTTAAATGTGCGATTTGCGCCGTGTGGAACGTGAGTCTTGCTGCCCGGGGGGGGGGGGGGGGAGTGGTGTGCGCTCTCGTTGATGTTGGCACTAACCATTCACAAACGTGAGTTGCAGAAAATTGAACAAATCAGACTGCTCACAAGACTGCTCACTGCCCACAGTGCCGGGCAGTGATTCCTTGCGCACAGCACCGACCAAAAACATCCTTCACGTGCAACATGTCCTCGGTGACGCACGCGGGGACTGTACGCGTTAACCCAAATATATAGGCTGTTCGAGGTAAAAGGAGCACTTTTTGAAGCCTTCTCATTTGGAATGATAGTTAGAGCCACGAGTATTTCGCGAATTCGTTCGGAGGCGTGGTAAACTCCAGACACTTGTTCTTTTCTCCTACTGTTGTGATTGGACGACAGTTGTTTAGACACGACCCATTTAACCATGAGCCAGTAATAAGCAGAAGTAGTGCGAGTGAGTGTTTAACAGTCCTGTACAGAGGCCTCACTTGATCACAGCGACCGATACACTCTAAATTTGGATCACTGGCAAAGCACTGATTCGCAGTGAAATTCAACTACTCTAATAAGTGAAAATGGCTCCACTTAGAATCAGTGGAAAACCATTAATTGTTCCACTGATTGAATAAGTGACGGCCGACTACAGTAGCGAATTAAATATTCCTTTTTTTAAAATGTATAAGCAAATAATTATGTGAAGTAAACATATTTACGATAGTTTACTATTTATATTGCGCAGTTAACCGTAATTTAAAAACGTAAAAAAAGTTTCGCAGGTGGCCGGGATTGAACCCATGCACCCTTCGACTCTAGTTCGGCGTCTTGCCATCTTTTCTTCCCCCTTCAATGTGACGTTGTTGTGACATTTGACGTTGTTGTGACGTTGACGAAGCTCTAGTGGGACTGACTGGCTGACAAATTCGCAGTGCGACAAGCGAAATGAAAATCCGCCGCACTGAGGCGCAAAACCGCGAATTTCCCGACTACAGGTCGGCCATCCTACTCCTGAGCTGTGAGGGCAGGGCTAACCAGCTGAGCTACCACGCCAAGTTGAAATTACAAGACGAAAATATACGCCTTATATTGAAGCTGCGAAATCGTGTAGTTTGAAGTTGCATGCTCGTACTTTTCGTGTTTGGTTTGATTGGTACCGTTAGGATTGTTAAAACGAATAGTATATATGAATGCACTCTCTGCGCCACATTATATGCAATTATAGGCGGTTTAAACAATCAAACAGAGCGCTGTGACGATTACATGGAATCGAAATTAAATACGTAAAAACGGAAGGATAGGCTGTGTGTTCATATTAACTCGTAAAATGGCGTTCTGAAAGTAGGCACACAGTTTAGAAAGTATTTTGTATTAGTTTTATTCGGCTATTCGTTGTTGCTTCACACTTGATACACGTTGTTTAGCGGCCATTTTTAAACGATGTTCGACGGTCATTTTTACACGATGTTTCACTGATACATCAGTCAAAAATAATTAGCGACGGAGCAAGTTGCTCAGATGTTTCATTGGTCCGTCAGTTAAAAAATAAACCACTGAGAAAACAGTAGAAAAATGACTGATGAATCAGTGGCAAATGTCACTGAATCAATCAGTGAAGGAAATATGGCAATTTTTCACTGCTTCATCAGTTAAATTCACTGAAGTGACTGTTGTATCAGTGAGAAACGTTTGACTGAAAGAAAGATTGAAATTCTCACTGATTTTGATTTAGAGAGTAAGCAAACGATAATGTCACGAGTGTATAGAGGGCTGACCAGCTGCCAACTCAATCCGAGAAATACTCGGGACTCTAATAATAGTCAATAAATATATTTTATTGTAGCCGTAGACGTTAACTGTCGGGTCCGGTGAAATATATACACTGTGTTTATTACTTACACGACAATAAAACACTATGTTTATTACTTACACGACAATATATACACTATGTTTATTACTTACACGACAATATATACACTATGTTTATTACTTACACGACAATATATACACTATGTTTATTACTTACACGACAATATATACACTATGTTTATTACTTACACGACAATATATACACTGTGTTTATTACTTACACGACAATATATACACTGTGTTTATTACTTACACGACAATATATACACTATGTTTATTACTTACACGACAATATATACACTGTGTTTATTACTTACACGACAATATTTATTTTAAAAAATTGTGGTAAGATAAAAAAAAATGTTTGATAGGAATAAAGTAACTTGGGACTCATAAGTGCTCACTTTACCGTGAACATCCTATACCATCTATTTTAGAAACTTCGTATGAAAAATATTTAACCAACTTTCAACTGCCAGTGGAATGTTGTGAAACTCTTAGTTTTTTAGGTAAAGCGATTACTTATCATTTAATACAAATCAACTTTACTACATAAGGACCATAGTCTATAAAAACCTAGTTATTGGTAATAAGATTAAGTTTTTTTTGTAAGCACTTGTGTACTTCTATAGGCTATTCACGATAAAATGAACACCTCTGACAGCCCAACTTAAGATCTACTTGAATGCACGTTGTGTGTTATTCCGCGTTATGTAAAATTAACATTGCCATGGGCCTCATCACTTTATCCATGAGTTGGTCAAGTGAAACTGTAAAATTATTAGAAAGGGAATAATTTTTCAAATCTGCTTATTTTTCTCTTCGGTTCATTAAAAAAAAACAGAAAGCGAAATAAATCATTGAAATCATTATAAATGATTAGCTGATACTTTTTATTCGACGTTAAAATATGGAACTACTTCCTATATATTATTACCAACTTTACTGGGAGCATGTCAGTCAGTGCGCCCGTTAAAATATATGCAGGTAGGAGCAGTGACTTTTTTCTAAGGTTCATTTCTAAAGTGCTCACTTTATCGTGAACAGCATTTACAGTCCGATAGTCTTATGTTACATTCGGTTAGAGCTCTAGATAACTTCATCCACATTCATCAGTTTGAGAGGTTGGCATGGTAAACTTTCAGTTAAACATGACGGGATTGCGTCAAGCTGGGATTCGGGGAAAAGACGTATCGGTCGCTCTTCTTTAGAAACTGCTTCCTCGTGTCCGGAGCTAAATAACTTAGAAGAGACGGCCAGTCGCGCTAATTAGAGGCTTCGTCGGACAAGGTTTAGAGCGTGCGATGGCGGGCATTAATTACAGAACACTGCGTCACAAAGTCCCTTCGTTAAATGGCGGAATTACAAATTAACGAACGCATCCGCTCAATTACATACGTGTTTTTTTTTTCTGCGTTCTAAAGGACTACGGACGCAAGCACAAGGGAGCAAAACGATAAAAAGGAAAGGAAAAGGGGGGAACTGGTGCCGTGGCTACACGTGTGCTGAAACACGTTCAGCTAAATACTATCGGTAGCCATGTCCTAACAAGTTTAAAAACCGAACGAGTTTTCGTGGTTACACATCCAAAGCAGAATGAAATCAATGGAAGTTCTAACCTCAACAAACATGGAACTTAAAATGTATGATATTTAAGTATAATAACCTCCAACATTTATCAATACTGATATTTTTTTTTTATTGTTATGAAACCTACACTTCTACTGTAATGGCATAATGGGTGTATATTAGTACATTCTACCTTAACCTCAAGTTAATTCAACAAGGGCAGGAATTCCCGCCAAATTCAGCAATATTTATTACACTGCTTGTTTACTTCGAAGCAGCCAATAGGAGCGCAGTAGAGAAGATAAGTCGTTGGAGAAACCACTTACGAAAACTGTTCACTTTGAATGAGAAACAACTGCGATCGGAACTCGTTCTAAGGTAATGTAGCCTCTTCAGTAGCTGAACTTCTTTTAGTGAAGTAGTTCTGCACCCCGCGTACCATTGGCCAAAGACGAGAGCGTTTCTCGGGCCACATCGTATCGTATCGAGTGCGCATTGCGCCTAATCCATACTTCACTTTCATTTGGCCTATAGAAAATCCCCACTCGACCACAGAGAACTTAACCCTTTCAGTCACAGTGCCCTGTATACGGGATGTTGCATACGAAGTGACATAAATGGACTGCACTCTACCGCCCAATGAGAAAGTTTCCTTACTTGCGGGAAACATCATTCGCTGTTGAAACTATATACCGCTGCTGCCAGTGAGATAAAGCACGGGCAGATTGTTAGTGGTTCCGATAAATGACCAAAAGCTATCTGGATACCAGATGGATATCAGTGCAGTTCCGAACAAAAGAAAATTTGTTTATAACAACGTCTAAAATTACAAATTTAACCCTTTGAAGTCTGGACACATTTTTGGACATCCGAGACGAGCTAGACATAGCAAGGTACATCATCCACAGCAGCAACAGAATTTCTGCTGGTCTCTATTTTCCCACTGATCGCTATCCTATTGGTCTAAACTACACTGTACAGCATTTGTGTAGTTCGTCGTAACGTTTGCTATTGGTCCGGTGACTGCTAAAGGAGGGCTGAGTTCACAGTGTTCCAATCAAATTTCGTTTTATACTTCTCATTATATACAGTCCATAGTGTTCATTTTCGTAACCATACAGAAATGTAGTATTGTATTGTCAACATTGCCTGTTGGTGAGAGAAAATGTTCTCGTGAAATATTGGTAAAAACTAGGACAACAGTAAAACAATATCCGTGTGATTCGTATCTTCGTGGATATAGGCTGCTCAACGTAAAATGAGCACTTTTGAAAGCCCTGCTTAGGATCTACATTTATAGACTACGCCTTGAGTAAAATTAACATTGCCATTGGCCTCATACCTTTATTCATGCTTCGATCAAACGAAAGTGTGAAGTTTTTAAGAAAGTAAATACTTTACAAATTTGCTTATTTTTACACTTCGATGCGTTAAATAGCCGAAAATGAAATAAATAAATGTAAATCCTCACAAATGGTTGCCTTGCACTTTATATTCGACTTTAATGTATTGCATTACTTTCCATCCATCGTTACCAAATTAACTCTACGAGTGTCATTCAGGGCACCCAATAAAATATATGCATACCGGGGCAGTGACTTTTTTCTAAGGTATATTTCTAAAGTGCTCACTTTATCGTGAACAGCCTTTAGAGATATTTACAGATTTGTTTTGCTCGAGTGAAGCTCGGGCATAGTCTTGAAAGTGTTATCCGTGACTGAAAGGGAACTACCGGGACAAAACAGCGGTCGATAACGCACACGCTAGCAAGATGGCGTCGCTGGAACGCCGGTCGCCAATCAGCGCAGCGCGCAGACCAGAAGCTAGGGAAACTTCCGCAGAATACAGTAGCCAATCAGACACGAGGCCCGTTCTCAGATAATCGATACGCAGAACGTCACAGGAAACGCGACGCCATTTCTTCTCTGTATACTTAACTGCTCTGTTGTTTTTTATCATCGGGTTGAGGCGAGCGAACTCTCCCAGCAGTTATCACGCTGGGTTTTCACATGTCAAAACCGCGGCGGACGTTGCCAGACAGCAAATGGCTTTCTCGGGCAACTCCCGTTTCCTCCGAACTCGTCTTCTACTGATTACCGGGGCCGCGGTGGCTGAGTGGTTAGCCTGCTCGCCTCCCACCGAGGCGAACCTGGTTCAGTTCCCGGCCGGGTCATTCCATCCGGATTTTCGCACGCGGGGATCGCGCCGGACGACGGGTTTTCTCGGGGATCTCCCGTTTGCCCCGCCCCTCCATTACGGCGCTGCTCCGTACTCACCTCGCTTCACCCTCATCGGCTCTCAACATCACGATGTTAAGAGCCGCCCTCTCTTCACTCACTCACTTCGCTACTGATTATCTACCAAATGATCACACTTGATGTTGGACGATGGACGCCTTCGTTTCCCTGTTGTCGGTTTTTTTGTTTGTCGTGGATGCTCTTGTATGTGACGATCCGCTCCCAACACAGAACAAAACACAGTTTACAAGCACCTAGTCGGAGTCAGCCGTAATCATGAAGTTTCCGTCGTACGCAATATTTTTGTGCATTGCTGTGCGACGTAACTGACGTACAATACAAACGAACTTTTTCCAGGTTCTAGAGCATCCATTACATAGGACGTACGGTTAGGAAATAATGGCGACAGCTTCACGAAACAGTAGTTGATAATGCGTCAATTTTAAACACGTCCTTTCCATATTCGTAACCACTGAATGAAATACTTCTGATCAATTTGGCACCGAACTGGGTGAAGTATTTTCATTTTTATAGTTGTATTAGAAGTGTAATTATTTTTATTTGCGTACACTTAATGTACTTAATTTGGTTTATCTTAGCTTTGTGCACTAGTAAAACCTGGCATATATTTCTAACATATCCCTAGCAATTTCATACTTATATTTAGCCTATATTTAATGTAGCAAGGATACACAAAATGAGCAAACAAGCAAATGTAAAGCAGATCTTTTAAAAATGCCCCACTAACTGCAAATAACGTATAAAGCAAGCAACGTCACATATTGCATCGCGATTCCTAACTCGGTTCAATATGTGAATTTCTCTGTCAGTTAACACAAAAATGTAAGTCTTTATATTTTATACTTTTTTTAGTAAAATATAGTCGGATAAAACTGTGGTCACAAGCTCATAATTATTTTCTTTTAATTTTATTTTGACTTCAAGGAGCCAAAAGGTTTTCGCTTCTAAAAACCAAAACTCGAGAGGCGATAAGGTCTATGGGTACAGCGTCTTTACGGCTACATAATGTGGCGGAGAATGGCGGATTTCAAATTACGTAAGCGTAGTAATCTTGACCCAAAGTTTTTTTTTTACATACGGTTGCCATTATTGCTAAAAACAGTTCTAAGGTTAATAATTAATAATACATCCCATCTTACCATGTATGGTCTATTCACGGTAAAGTGAGCACTTTTTAAGGTATTGCTAAATTTTTCCTTTTAGCTAGTTTCTATCTTTCCGCCACTTTTTAATATAAACATTGAAATGTGGCCAATAAACATAGAGTAATCATTAAACCACTCTAAAAAGTTAATGTCTGGAGTTCCCATTAAATATATTTATTAGTAGTTAATGCCTATTGTAAGGGCCTTAAAAAGTGCTCACATTACCGTGAATGGCCTATAGCTGCATAATGAATGTGGGAGTTCTTGTGCATGGTTATCATATTTTAAACCCTCCAAGGAAATAAAGTCACTGCACGTATTACTATCCCATGCACATGACTTTGCAGCGCATCATCCATCTACAATCACTAAGAAGCCGATGTAAAATTTCGTCTGCTAACTACACCCACACCCTTGCTTTTTCAGTGTATGCATCTTTAATCAGTGGAACCTTTTCAACTTTCGGAAAGTTGTGACGTGCATAATAAGTGCCTACTTAAGACTTTATCCTTTTACCTTTACCGTACCGCATCTGAGATCAAAGCCACAACCTATGTCTAATATGTAAGTACGGCTTTATTGCCTCGTAACCAAACATGCACTGTAGGAATAAGATAGTTATAATGAATGAAATTTGTAGTCATGTGCAGTGTATTAACACAAACTGTTTATATAACTAATATGTCAGGCAAATAATTGAAACTATGGTTGTAGTGGAAAATCATAAACATGCCGTTTTATAGAGGTGCCTTCCATATTGATACTTGAAAATGCCTTCAATATTAGGATTCTAAAAAAGTGAGTTGCTTTGATGATGCCCCGACTTAGGCCTAAAATTAAAAATTTAATTTGAGAAGATACTGCTGCAGTGGTAAAATATCAATATGAATTTCTAGCTAAAATGTTTCTACCTAAGAAAAATATATTTGTTAATCATTATTTCAAAACCATCTCGCGTGATCAGAGGTACTATATAGCAGTGAGAAGAGTTACAATGTAACTGCAATGAACTATAAAAAAAAATTCATTCAGTAAAAAAACAGGCATAGAGTATCTCTCTCATTCCTGTATTGAGCATAGTGATTTCATAAAAATGCGTTATTGTTTCAAGTATGCGTCACTACTGCATTAAAATTTCATCAAAAATGTACTACCCTTAACTTATTTAGGTACGGACAAATTATCTACACTCCACCAAGGCATTCAAATATATAGGTGCGAATATATGACAGAATATAATGAAACAATTGCTGCTATTGCAAAAATTATACTAAAATTTCCAAATAAGATTTTTCTTTATTTGTGATAATTATCTCATATCGTCCACTCATCAATTTTATTTGGACGAGATACGACTCCGGCAATCTGGTTATTTTCCTATTTCACGTACACGCGAACTTACACAAACATTTTACTACAAAATTAAATAAAGAAGAAGCTGACAGCACAACACGAAACTGGATAGCAAAACATCAGAAGAACAAATAGGAAAAGTAATTAACCTCACTGTTGTGACATCATTCCACAACTTCGTCATACGAAAATCAGTCCTATAAATTTAATTTTCAAGTCTAGGTAAGAGAAACTTTAAGGTGTGTATATGAACTGATTGAAAAAAATTCACCTTCCTTTCTTGACAGACAGCTACTTCCTCCACGATCCCATCTACCATAAGCCGATTTTCGCTACACGCACTTGGCTATCCGGGTCACCCCCAGCTTTGCACTTGAAGTAGACGATCAGCAAGGCAGCCACGATTAGAAACTTCGGTTGGGTTGAGGGTACACGGTACATTATGTTGTCCCAATTCTGGAGTCTATTTCCTGATTTTGACGAGAATACGTCTTTAAACTTGCAACCATAGTGGGAGGCAATCCAGAAAACAAAATTGAGGGATACAGTTTGGCATTTCAGCTCCGAATCTATAGTTTAAATTCAAAATTCAATTACACCACTCGAATGCCAAAGGATCAAAGAATATGTTACGTTGAGTGAGGACTGCGACGAATAGCGTACGATGGAAAAAAAAAGAGGGGTGGGGGTGCAATTTTGAGTTAGTTTCGCCACATCTCATAACTTCCGCGTAGTATAACTTTTGACTAGGAGAAGCTACGGCGCTCGTTTAAATCGACAGCTCTCGTCAAGATCAATCGATTGCGTGAATAAAAACATTGCTGTGGCGTGGTTACGGTGGAAGTGTATGCGGCTAAAGTAAAAAATTAAGAAAACTTAATACAACTTTGGCCTGTACTCGCAAAAAAGCCAAGTCGAAATACAGAAATCGTATACGGTTGGAAAGAGCATCTCGAAATCAATCCAATGATGCTCACAAAACCCCATATGATCGAGTGAGATGGCGCCGGGAACGTAAAATAAACATCATGGCGTCCGAGAGCGTCAGCGTAGACGTATTTACGCAAAACAAACGGCTGTGTCCCCAACACAGCCAAACCCAATTTTTGTAAAGAAAATACGCACACGATACTTTTCTTCGCATACCAGCTAATACAATTGTCCAATGTAGTTGCGTGTGTCTAAACCTATGTGTGTTCTAAAATGAAATGAAATAGCCCCCAGCATTCGCATCTAAACGTTCCAGACAAAGTGTTGTTCATTTAACGGGTTCTGTGCTAGCCTGTGCTATAGCTTAATAAGTTGACCAAGTATGTCAACATTGCTTTCAATCTACTCTGTGCATTCTGACAGGTATTGCACAAAATTTGAAGACTACATTTTCTATTGAAATAGGAAACACATCCGGGAATCCCAAATTAGGTTAACCATTGGGGTCATACGGACGACTTAAAAAATATTTCTCCCGTTGTTTCAAGAATCCTTTTCATCTCATCTTACTTGGATGATAACAACTGTTCATACCAATAACTGGGGACTAACGAAACAGATGCGGCAAAGTCAGAGGGGAGCAAATCATTAATAAGTGATGGGAAGGAATTTACTTTTAGTCACGTTTGGCGAATAAATTTCAGAAAGAAAAACGGAATTTACGATTAACACACATGTGTGGCTTTTCTGAAATAAATCAGAACAGCAAACATTTTATTATGATTCGCTTTTGAGGCAGGTACAACCCATGTCTCTGAACTCTTTTTTAACTTTTGAAACCACTTCGTGAGTGTCTTTCGAACTGGTGAAACGACTGTTTACACAAGATCTTGTCTGTAACTTTCTGACGGTTCTCTTGGAATATTTACATATTCCTGTATTAGGACTCGACTCCCGCTCTTCACACACACACACGCAGACACACTCTCCACAATCTCAGAATGGTGGTTGATACTGACCGCCTCCAGAAACTGGCTGGATGAACAACCAATAACCACGTGGCATCGCCTAGAATATTGACGTTTAGCCTGCGTTTAGCCGCGAGATTCAAATGAAGTCCCTAGCCCTCTTACACACGCAGGCTTATGAGAAAAAGTGTTTTCGATAGCAATACTATTGAATTTCATCTATATATTAAATGTCAATACCAACACCCCGCCCTGAAAATAAGTGATGGAATCAGTAATTTAAAATTTGGCCCTTCTCCCAAAAAGTTACTAAAAAAGACATTTCCGCTTAAAGTCATATTGCTCATATTTTTGGAATTTGGTTTACTGAGAGAGGTTTAAAAAAATGTCCCCTTAATGAAGTAGTTAGTTGTCAAATCATTATAGTTCTCAAACTATTACACTCAAATTCCGACACAACAGTGTTACAGGCAGGTTCAAAGTGTTGACTTCGAGTCTAAGCGCGGCATACACTGCATCTGTGTTACAAGCTACGAAAGGAACAAAAACAACTTTTCCTCTGCAGTTCATGGTTTGAACTATTTATTAAATGAATTTCAACAGTTTCGCTTGAATGAACAAAAATATATTTGCGACAAGTCTGACCCCTAATTTCAACAAAATTCAGACTGCCAATACTCGCTCACCTATTTACAAATCGCACTCACACTGAATCAGTATGTTCTGCACACCATGCAGATTGCATTGAATGCAATTTGACTGAAAAAAAATCTAGGAGCACAGCCTAGTATGCCGCAGAATTCGGGAAATTGAGACATTTGAGTGTTTTATTTTAAAAACTATAATGATTTGGCAACTAATAATTGCATTAAGGGGGCACTTTTAAAAGGCTCAGATAACCAAATAAAAAAATGTGAAACATGGCCTTAAGCACCGAAGATAAAAGCGAAAAATTTTGTGGCATTACCCTTGACTATACAGAGTATTTCTAAATAGGCCGACAAGCTTCGGCTGCGGGTTGTTCACGAGAAAAGAAGGTAAAAATATTTATTCGTCCCATGGTATAAAATAAATCTTAAAGGCTGTACATATCTTTGAAGTTGGATCTAAAGCCCTGGTTTATTACAACTACTGGAACAAATAACGCCGAGTATCTGGTTAATATGAAAAGTTAATTGTGAAGTGCGGTTTGATAATCGATTTTTCAAAATCTCGTGTATGTTACAGCTTCATGGAATTTAAATCGAGATAAGGATAATAACCGTGAGTATTCCCATTAAATAATTTGATGACAGCAACAGACAGATGTTGTGGTGTTACCAGATCTTGTTCCGGTAAACATTATCCAGGCACTCAACGTTCTACAATATTTGCAAAAAAAAAAAAAAAAACTAGCGTTTCAGGTCGAACTTGGAAGACATGTACTGTCCTTGAGATTCAATTTTGACCATAAGCCGTATATATGTTATTCTACTTCTTTTTATCCTGATTAACCCGCCGCCGAAGCTTGTCGGTATAATTTTAATAGATGCTAGGAGCCACGGTGGGGTAGTGGTTAAACTACTCGCCTCCCACCAAGGCGAACCACGTTCGATTGCCGGCGGGGTCCATCAGATTTTCGCCTGTGAGAATCGTTTCGGACTATGACGCTGATGGGCGGGTTTTCTCGGGGATATCCCGTTTCCCCCACCTTTGCATTCCGGCACTGCTCCACACTCTAAATCGGAATAACTTATTTTTTACTGATTTTCAGTTGAAACTGCTTCATTCGGAATCAGTAGGAAAATAAAACTACTAATTTCTTCAGTTAAATGAAATCCACTAATACAAACAGTAGAAAATCATTTATTTATAGTCTATTAATAGAAAGCGTAAGGATTGAAAACCGTGCATTAGGGTTTGAAATAAATTAGCTATACAATTATTTAGTCGGAAAGCCAAATTATTGCATGTACAAGGAAATATTGGAAGTGGTTGGTATCGAACCGCCACCCCAAAACGCAACACATTCTCTTGTTTCTTTTGGCTGACGTTCTACCAACTCTGCTACCTTGCCCTTGAGAGAAACTGTCTCGCATTTGTGTAGTAACAAACTTACAATGGCGAACGGCTGTAAGTTTCGTAATGTGAAAGTACTTCATGTTGTCTAAATATACACATATTATGCGTGTACGTAGGTACATGTCTTTGTAAGGCTCGAAAGTCATTCTAAGTTAATTATAGTTCAGATTGTGAGCTGTAAAAGAGAAATATAGTGGTTTTAACGGTGTTGTCGATGTTTTCTCTGTATCTGCTATTTTACAATGCCACATTTTACAGAATAAAATTGTTAATTTGAAGATACAGATTGCCTAGTAATAACTGTGTTAATTAGACAGTGGAACGTTAGAAACAATGCAATATTTTATCAAATTTGTCGTTTCCTCATTATTTGATCTGTTAACTTTCAGAGACCACAAAACTTTTGTTGGTGTAAATCCACCTTTCTTATTGAATCACCGCACTATCGAGCCAGTAAAATTATCACTGATCTATCTGTCACTAAAAAATAACAGTTTAAATACGCAGTGTCTCGTTGCATTGTAAAATTGCGTACACTAGTGGACATCGATAACCTCGTACATTGAAACCACTATATTTATCTTTTAAATCACAGAATCCGAACTAAACTAAAGATACATTGACTTTCGAACTTTGCAGAGACATGTACTTGCGCAGAAAATCTGTATATTTCGACAACAAAAAAATACTTTCACATCACGAAACTTACAGCAATATTTGACATTACATTTTGTGGTTCAGTTCCCATAATAGGAGCACACGTTTGGCAGTGGTAAAGTAGGACAGTGGATATGGCTGATCAAGAAAGCTTCAGCATGCTTTGCTTTATGGGTGGAGGTTCGAGCCCCAACCATGTCCGAAAACGTTTTTGTGTAGACAATATTTGTGTTCTGCGACAAAATAAATCGTATCTAACTTACATCACATAGGAATGAGCTGTGCTTATTTATTAATAACATCTATAAATAAGTAGTTTTCTACTGCTTGAATTAAATGATTTCTTTTAACTGATGAATTAGTGGTATTTTTGTACAAATTCCGGATGGAGCAGTTTCAACTGACAATCAGTAAAAAAAAATAACTGATTCCGATTTAGAGTGCATACTCACCTCGCTTCACCCTCATCGACTCTCAAGACCTCGATGTTAAGATTCACCCAAATCTTCTTCACTCACTCACTTTAATACGTCCTGTATATTGGCGATGGGAGTGAAGTCCCTTGTTCGAATTTACCTGCAAATTTGCCACACAGTCTTGAAGAGCATCACTGTAGGTTTTCTCCCCCAGTTGGGATGTAGTCACTGAACTGTGTCTGCGCAGAGGAGACATTTTTTAGGAAAAGTATAAGTTTTGCTGACGACATGAGAACTTTCATTTTTCCTCTGCTAGCATTTAATTTGACGTCTAACTACTTTAAGTCTCCTTCGCAAATTTTTTCAATTAATAATCACAGAAAAACAGATTGATAGAAATCTAATGACTCGAACTTACAAGCATACTTATAATTGTCGATCCAATGCCGGGTATGAACAGCGAATGCTAAACGTGTCCTGCGCACTTCCCTTCAGGGAGTTAATTTAGGATATGTTCTTTTTCTATAGACGTCCATCGTCCAACCAGTTTTTTAAATTACTCTTTGTAAAATGTATGACAACTGTAAGAGTGTTTTAATCATAGTTCGGACATTCTTGTGGTAATTTTCTCTATTCTCTTTCATAATAAGAGCTTGCAGCTGCGCTACATAGTAATAAACATTCGCCAAAGTATTTCCCAGAGAAGATCGAGTACTTGCACATATATCCTTAAGTTTGTTTTTAACGCTCGATATTAATATGCCAGTTCCCAATTTTAGACTTGGTATAGGGATTGTGTACTACTAAAAATCAAACAAGACAATTTAAAATTAATTGCAATGCGTTTCCATTTTCGAACCAACTAAACAACAGTGGCACACTTCTATAAACTTAAGTACTGTACAAAATAATTTTGCACCAACTTAAAAACATGATAATGGCAACGGCCGGTAATCAGGCAACATTCGGAACACTTTCCATTCACCACGTGTATACACCAGTTATAATAATTGTGCGTTGCCAACCTGGACAGTAGTACTGCAACATGACAACTCACGTTCGCGAACATGCCTGACTGTGGATTGCCTAGCAGTGCTGTCAGAATGCGTGAAACGTTTAGATTTGACTCGCACACACCCTGACGTCATTTCAACCAGTGGCGTGTGGTGAACTGTTGTAACATAATCTGGCGTTAGCTCTGTGCTGTACCCTGTTGCTTGCTAGTTTACATTTCCACCGCTAAGGCGTAGCTTGTCAGATGACGTCACACGACGCGTGTAAAGGCACCCTTGCTGCTCGCTATTAATTGGAGTCAGAATGCATTATATTTCGTTACACTCTAAAAAATTATTTGTAAATTTACCATGTCAGCGTATACGTACAGTGACAATGCGCTAATGGTAAAATATTTTTCAATATATGCTTGGTAACGTTCCTACAGTTGCTCAGGAAAGAGTCAAATGTATAGGGAAGTTTGTATAGTAGCGATGCTAAAAATGCCCACATTTTCACCCTTACATGTAGTATTATTTCCATACACGGTATAGGTTAGAACTTCCATTATAGTTTAGGAAGTTTACCAGGAATATTTTTACAGTGTAGGCTACACCGTGGTTAATGACTCTTGCTGCATGCACCGAGAATGTACTGTACAGCCGTGAGCAAGCACCAGCTTACTTTGCAGCATGTCACCACACGCCACTGATTGAAATAACCTCAGATTGCAGCACTATACAGGATGATTCACGAGGAGTTACCGCCGATCACAAGGCTTATTCCTTACATCATTTGGAGCAAAATATGTCATATAAATGTGGGTTCTATTCCCAATATTTACAGAGTAATTCGACAAATCGGAAATGGCTAGATTATCACACATGGAGATGGATGAAGGATATTGTTTTACCAAAGGACTGCACAAACACGCGAGGAACTACTTGCGCGTATCATGCATGCCGCTACAGAAATCAGATACAGCCACGTACAGCGACACGCGTGGTTCATAAGCGTGTGGCCAAATGTATGGAAGAAGAGACGGAAACGTTGTTGAACATCTTTTGTAAGCTTGCTATACGCAATTGTGATGCTCAGCTATAAACAATGCAGTCTGATAATACATCTCTGTGTTTACTTCTGAAAGGTCTATTATTTTATTTGTCATTTTTCAAATGTTTCGAGTTACTCTGTAAGTACTGTGAATAGGACCCACGTGCATATCACATATTTCGCTCCACATGATGAAAGGATTAAGTCCTGCGAGTGGCGATGAATCGCTCTGAAGCTATAGGGGAGGCGAGACTTTTACAGATACAGGTGGCTGCCCTGCTCGGAGTCAAACTAAGTGCCGTAACTCGTGTGGAATGGAAAGTGACGGGATACACGTCCCACCATTGGTGGATCTCGTTATGGTCGTCATCGCGCCGCTACAGTTGGCCAAACAGATATCGTCGATTCCAGGAGGCGCAAATTTTCCACGGCAGTTGCCCTGCAGCAAGACGGTGCTTATTTATTTTATACGAAGTGAATTTATGTCCACCTGTAGTGTCACGACTACCATATATCTTATCGTCCACTCTACTATTCACATTTGACGCAGAATTAACGAGATACTTTTAAAGCTAGGGACCTTCACAAAGTATTTTTTTCTACCGATATTTTCAATTTATAACGCATGCACTAAAAATTAAAACGTAAAAAAAAAACCTTTTTAATATATTATTGAATTAAACGTTTTCTAAGGGGATAAAACTGGCATGATATTTGCCACGGGAATGAGACAATTATGCTGCGATTGTTTTCGTGCAAAGCACGTGGGAATATTTCAGTATCATTTATAAAAGAAAATTAATTATTAATACGTGTTTTGTTAAGCAAGTTATCTGATAAAATCGGAATTTTTTTTTATCATATCCTGCCCACGTATATTGATGTTAAACAACGTAATTACAATTTAAATTAAGCGGTTCGCCTCAAGAATTGATTTCCTCTACTTTTATCACGACCATTCCTAAAAATGGGTACATTATGTTCAAGTGTTGATGGTTCTGATTTATAGTTCAAATAGAAGTTTATGAAAAAAAAGGGTATTGTGATAGGATGTCTGTAGGTGTCAACTGACATAACAATTAACTGGCAAGAGACATAAGAACGCAATGTCTCAAACTCATGCTTAATGGAAATGAGCTAATTAGTAAGGAGAACGCCTCTCTCACTCTGGCAGCTGTATTCATCAACGGGATCTACGAAAGCCTTCCTCTGGCGATATAATTATTTTCTTCCTTCCTTCCACATTTCAGAGTAAATTTTTTACTCTCGGATAACGTACACTATTAGAATGTCTAGAAATACAGGAAGTTTCGTAACAATCATTACAGAGCCGTAAGCAATATGATTATTTTATCTAACGAGACTAAAACATAAGATAATTAACTTTTACAGACCAAGGGTCGCAGCCTACGTGTCTACCAACCGTATTAAAAATATTCACACACACACACACATACATATATGTATATTACACACACACACACAAACATGCACCCAAATATATACGTATGTATAGATATAGTACAAAATACGTAGACCTAGCGTGATTCTTTATGCGAGATGAAAAAAAAGCATAATACGGTTAATATAAGGTGATTATTGAGGAAGTAACGCAGCATCCCTAATGCAGAAATTTTGCTAATATTTTACGTTTAAAAAAATTAGAAACTACTTGAGATCAAGCAACATATCCTGATGTAGCGTTTTTTTGAACGGTATTATTAAATGTCTGAACATTTGGTTGGTAACATCCTTTTTTCAATGGTGGGATAGAGGTTGCCATTACGGCAGTATCCCGATATTGTGTAACTGGGTGCCTTAATCACGTATGCGGTTTCAAAGAGAATCAGTGGCCTGCGAGTGTTAACAACATGGCGAATTTAATTTAGACATGTTCATTGAATTTTATTTGAACATTATTATAGAAAATCTTTTAACAAAATTAAAGCCAATGTTACAGAATATCAGGCATTACAGTAATGCCATGCCGTAGATTGCTAATGGTTGCGGGATGATGTTACCAACATAAATTTCATACATTTAATAACTTCGTTCAGCACAATGCTATACTGGTATTTGTTCTTCAATCTCGGGGAGTTAATTATTTCTTGAAACTAAACGCATTTCCAAACGTTTTGCATTATGGTCGCCTGCCATCGTCAATAATCGCTTCGGTTTATGTTATATTAAGATTTTGTCTCATTTGTATAAAGAACCGCTTCGCAGATTTTGTACCGTTATGTCGACACAGCCTGTATAATATAATGGCACTCTGATATTCCCCTGGCATCGAATAAAATATTCCTTTTCCCCAAAATTAAACTTGCCGCTAAACATTTACAGAGTTCGAATTGGAGATTTTCATTTCAGAAATTTTACTATCGAAACTGTCATCGTGGCTATGTTGACGTCACCACAGATATAGTACATTCGCGGTTAATTCAGACTTCTCTGAAGCCCTGCTAAAGTTCTACTTCCGGGATATTCTTCCGCCTTAAGCAAACAAAGCTTAACATAGTCTAGAAAATTACGCCAAAGGGACAACGCACTGTGCATCACGTGTAATAATATTTTGCATGAGAACTATTTCTCACACGGTGTTACCAACACACATATTTTCTCACTGTTTTCAATAATATTAATTATGAATGAAATATTATCATTTCTAGATAAAATATAAGTAATATTTCAAATTTAATCAAGACCAAGGTACTTATGATCTACGTTAACACAAGTATTAAAAACGCTTGTGTTAAATGACATAATTAAGAAAAATGGGATGAGCCTGTGTAGCGGACACGGCCGTTTGTTTTGCGTGAATATGTCTACGTTGACGCGCTCGGACGCCTTGATGTTTATTTTACGTTCCCGGAACCTCTTCACTCGATCATATGGGGTTTTGTGGGCATCACTGGATTGCTTTCGAGATGCTCTTTCCAACCGTATACGATTTCTGTACTTCGACTTGGCATTTTGACGAGTATAGGCCTACACTGTGTTAAGTTTTCTTAAAGTTTTGCATTAAACTCATACAATTTCATCATAACCACGCCACACAAATGTTTTTAGACACGCAATCGATTCATCTTGACGAGAGCTGTCAATTGAAACATAAATGAGCGTTGTAGCTTCTCCTGGTTAAAAGTTATACTACGCGGAAGTTGTGAGACGAGGCGAAACGAACTCAAAATTGCGTCCTCCCCCCCCCCCCCCCCCGGCAACGTGCTATGCTTCGCAGTCCTCACGCTCAACGTTACATATTCTTTGATCCTTTAGCAATCGAGTGGTGCAATTGAATTTTGTATGTAGACGATAAATTCGGAGCTGCAATGGCAAACTGTATCTCCCCATTTTGTTATCATCGGATTTTGTGGATTGCCTCCCAATATGGTTGCAGATTTAAAGACGTATTCGTGTCAAAAATCAAAACCAAACACGTCATACATAGAGGGGTTTTGTGAACGGTTTTATTCGTGAAGAAACCGTGAATAGACTATAGATAAGTAAACTGAGACGAAATGACATCGTGGTTCCTCTGATGAGGGTGTAGTCACGCTCTGATTGGCTGCGCGAGCATCTGGGAACGAGCCTTGCCTCGGATTTGCTGCTGCACGCAGGGTCCCTGTTGGCTGGGCCGCCGGCTGGCGAGTCGGTCACCGGGCGCTGATTGGCGGACCGCGTCCCAACAGGTTGCAGGTCGGTGACGCCATTTTGTTGGCGTGTACACGCTGGAGTTGGCGGCGCAAGCGGCTACTTCGCCTCTGTATCTCTAACTGCTCTGCGACGTCGTCTGTCAAAAAAAATTATAGGCCCTTCACGGTAAAATGAGCACTTTTGAAAGCCCTGGTTAAGATCTACTTGTATACACGTTGTGCGTTCTTCCGCCTTATGTAAATTCAACATTGCCATGGACCTCATCACTTTACTCATGTATCGGTTAAATATAACTGTGAAATTATTAAGAAAGTAATTACTTTACAATTCTTCTCATGTTTACACTTCGAAGCATTAAAAAAAATAAATAAATAAATAAAGCGAAGGAAATAATTTTAAGTTATCACAAATGGTTACCTAACACAATTTTTTATTCGACCTTAAGACATGGGACTACTTTCCATCCATCGTTACCAACTTTACTGGGCGCTTGTCACTCAGTGCGCCCATTAAAATATATGCATGCAGGAGGCAGTGACATTTGTCTAAGGTTGATTTCTAAAATGCTCACTTTATCGTGAACAGCCTTTAATAGCAATACGCAATTGATAGTGTATATATATATATATATATATATATATATATATATATATATTCCACTGGTAGACATCAACTGAAGAAGCGTTATAGAGATTTTCATTTTATTTTATTACTTTACTTTATTGGTTACGATGTCTTTAAAGGTTTGTGCATTTCGAACTTTGTTTAGCTAATACGTTATTTTTGAGGGCAAGTAGATATTCGTTTGCCTGAATACCAATAAGTATTATCATAGATGCACACCATATAGTGGGAATTTTGTAACTCTCGCTTTTGATTTCCGTAGCAAGCCGAACTATTTTTAAGAGCAGAAATTTCCATTTCTTGCATACCTGTCACACTCTCAGGTATTACACACATCGAAACGACTCTTGTCTGACAAGGGAAACATTTATAGTCGAGATGACATATCGAGCTGTGCGTGACCTCAACCTGGGGAAATTTTCCGTCTCGCTGCAGGTGTATTCGCGTCCTTTTCCTTTCTTTTTTTTTTTGCATCATATTCACATTATCAGGGAATCTTGACTTTGTTCATTCCGCATTTGATTGAAGGTAAAACAAGTTTGTCACACTACACTTCATCTTCCGACAGTATTTCACTATGCGACAAATTTAGGTGTGACGGTCGATGTTTTGAAGGGAAGGAATTAAGAAGATGATGTCAATTTACTTGGGTTATTAGACAAACTACATTCAATCTATGGCATAGCAAATATCTTTATGTAAAATTCGTAATTCCAGATAATACTTTAAGGAATATTTTTGACTCGCTCTCGAAGATCAAATAATTTGTCCTACTGCCCATCTCTCATCTACTTTGTATAATGTTATGGTAAACCGAATTTGCCTCTTGGTTCCTGGCGGATATTACATCAAAAAGACTTTTGTAGTTAAAATTCAAAAAGACTACACAGTTCACACGAGGAAGGGTTTGAAATGTATTATGATCACCGCACCACAGAAGGTGTCCATTTATCTACTCAGTCTTCCAATTACATGCGCCAAAGTATTAGCATAATTTTTTAGTATCTTAAAATGACTCCAATTATTATTGCGGATTATTTGTATTTACATTTTCCAGCTATGAAACTTCATAAACTAAGTACTTCATTTTGGATTTAACCCTTTTTTAATACTAGACGGGTGAAAATGTGTCTTGATGACAATTAATATTCAAAAAATTTACACCCGAAAATTGTTTGCGATTTAATCCTTTCAGTGACCTGTAGGCCTAATAATAAACCCGACCAACCAGGTCATCATTTGTGAACGGGGTTCGTTACCAGATCAACTCAGACGGGAATTCTCTCGTGCGAGGAACTCAAGATTCCCATTTGCAATCAGCTCTGCCCATTTCCCCCGACGTCTATAGACATTTCCTGTCTTCACGTGTGCACGCGAAGTGCGCGAGTGCAATTATCGCTAGTTGTAGCTAGAGACATGCCAAATGCGCGTTATTGTATGGCATCAGGCTGCACTTCGCTCTACTGTATGTGCCGGAACTGGCGTTGGTTTTCCATTCGCTGCTGCTTAAATGTCAAGCCACGCCCTTTCTAAATGAACCGCACGTGATTGGGGCACATAACTGTGAAGTGTTCAATGATTGGTGCAGTGTTACCCGGAGCGTATCAGATACAGATAGTCCAATCACAGACGTTTTACAAAGGTACGCGTGTTTATAGTTTAACGTGTCCCCAAATAATAACGCGAATTTTGCAGGTCTCTAGCTGAGCAGTCGCTGAAAAGCTGCCTGATGTTCGAGCGGTTCATCATTATCGAACTTCCCTAACAATACAGTGGGTGAGCCATAAGATGGGCGCTGGTCTAAGTTGTAAACAGTATACCGCTTTTTCGCACCAAAATGTACGCGGCATGCTGCAGTCTCAGCAATTGTGTTCTGTTCAGTTAATCATGGTACTCCAAGAATTGCGTCCTCTGAGTTCTGGTGTGATTATGGCAGTTGTTATTGTTTATATACTACGCACTTGTACGGTTACCGGTGGATTGCCCTAGCACCGCGCTACTGTGCTGGTTAGTGGCTAGTCTAATCACGTGGTTGGTAGGCATGACATCCTCGGTATTCACAAAATGCGGTTGCAAGAAGTGATGTGAAGCCGCAGTGTCAACCAACACATGGCAGTGTTGGCCGTTGACAGTAACAAGTACGCAGATAAACTGCCCCTGACTGCTACTAACCTGGTTTATGAGGGCTTGTCGTGGTGTCACATCTAGTTTTTTCAACAGGACTGGGGCGTCAGGAGTGTCTGGCGCCCTTACTCCTGCTTCCCGTTTCCCTGCTGGCTGCTGGCATTTTCTTTTGCGTTGGTCAGATGCGGGTTGTTGGGGCACTGGCTGTGCCAATGGAAAATTTCACCCTCACAGTATCAACACGGTCGCGATGGCTATTTGCTTTTATTTCACTTTATATTTTTACTCCCTGCACTATTTTTCTTTTGGTGGTTTACATTGTGGCTTTGACTATTGTGGGGTCCTGAATTATTATTATTTTAGTCCCAGTGTTGTCCGAAATGTTTGAATTTTTGGCTGTATTGATTTTCACTATGTCCCTTCCTGTATTCACTCGCATGCTCGCAATGTCATGGTGCAATACACGGATCACAGCATGGTTGGTACAAGTTGCGCTCTAGGATGATCACTGTGTGCATTAGTTCATCCAATGTACCATTCAATAATGGTACCAACGCAGCACAAAATTCAGGGCGTACAGTCTCAGCCACTACTTCAAGTACCTCCTGCTCAAGCAGGTGTGGGTGAAAACGGCCAACCAAAATATTTTTTTGCATGATGAATGACATCAGTGACTCAATTCACCTGCTGTTCTTCCAGTGTGAACTTACTCTGCGCCTGGAGTGATGTGAAGGCTCCTCCAAAGCAATACTGGAATGACTGGAGTAATTCATCCCATTTCAATCTGTAGTGGTTTAGTGAAATGCCATCAAAAGCATGCTTCTCCGTGGAGTTGCGCTCCGACACAGCTGGCCCACTACTCTTCACACGCGCCATGCCTTTTTAAGCGAGATGTACAATCACTTAATAAGATGGCTGGATCTTCGCTGGGTGTTCCAGTGAAGGTTGGCAATGTCTGGAATTTCGCTGGTGTGGTGGTAAATGTCGGTCTTGGCGGTGGACTTGTGTTGATCGCAATGGTCTCTGATTGCCAACCACTCTACTGTAGCCAGCAGCTTGCCCCTGCTTGCCTATAGCTGCTTTATGGGAATGTTGCCATAGGCTGTTCAGAAGGATAAGGTGTGGTGACGTTTGGCATTACTGGTGGCAAATTTGCTGAAAATATGTGTGTCGGATAAAAGGCCAGTACTTGTGAGGGGTATGGATCAGATAGTTTGAATGGGAGAGGTGCTGAGGCCAAAGCTTGCAGTTGCGGTGTTGACTGAGTGTGTGGCGTGTTTTAGTTGACATGCGCCACATGCACACTGTGGGCACGTGACAGTTGCTTGTTTACATCGGCCGCCACCATGCAATCGTGACATGTGAATTTCTCACGTTGCGCCATCAGTCTCTCGCCGGATGTCAAACATAGCTCGCGCACTTACATTTCACAAATACGACACTGTGTGATGTCACTGCCTTCCCCTCCTTGACAGTCCTCTTTACTACATGTTGTTACCTGTTGTTCTTTGGGTTTCTACGTTAGCACTGCACTATTTACACGGGAATGTCAGTCCCATTACAGTAGCAGTTTTGTTCGCGTTCAGGCACTCGTGATGCTATTGCAGTTGGCATAGGGTGCAACAAAGTGTTATTGCCCCCTGCCCTGCACACAATAAATTACTGCACAATTTAGGTTGGTTATAATTTGGAAAAAATTTGGTTTTGGGTTTGTTGGTTGTCCGAAATGTGAACCAGTTTGTTGGGTTTTTGTTTTTTTTTTTTCTATTTCACTGAAAGTGTATTTCCACTCGCGGTTGTTCGCAATGCGGCTGAGGGAAAAGCTTGGCTTACAGTTTCAATGACAGTGTTGAGTGCCTAGTTCATACTTGGCCACAACACCTTGTGGAATACGGTACAAGAATTGAAGACCCAGTGGTGTCAGCACACCCAACTGTGTCTTACCAGCCATGATGACCATGTGCCCGGCATAGATGTGCAGCATGGTGCTGGAGGGAGGGTGCACCTTCCCCTCATGCAGTTGACCCCTTTGCGCCTGCTACGGGATGGAACCGAACATTAGTCAAGGGGGGACCACCCACTCACATGACCTGCTCCCCAATCGATACTCCCCAGCTGGTGTTGATGCTGTAGCTTGGGGTGGAAGGGGTACGGGTGCACTTTCCATTGTCCAGTGCTGAGGAGGTGTTGGGCAGCGTGATGTCGCCTTGTCATACAAAGATGGCTGCTCTCCTGCACCTGCACGGTCCCTCTGTTGCAATGGCTGCCACTATGTTGTTTTGGTGTGCTTTCGCCATGCCACGTGGTGCACTGTTCCAGGCGTCTGGCAGGCGTAGGAACACTGTTGTTGGCCAGTTGCGTCGTCCCTGATGTTATAGTTGCAGTTGCGTAGGGAAAATTACCGGAATGTCTGGCAGGAAAGTTTTGAAGGAAAATTTTGAGCAATGAAATTTTGGTGGGTTTTCAGGTTCGGATGATTAAGGATTTTCATAGAAGGGAAATTACGCCACACGGAAGGGCGTCAATTTAACGCTGTGTGGTTGAGTGATTAAGCGCGGAAGATGTTTTGAGGGGCATTGCGTTTAATGTATTTCCGGTGATGAAAGAATTACCCGACTGTCGCCAGGCGCCGCCGGGGCACCGCTAGAGGCAGCACGCTAAGGACACCAAGTGTCCTTAGCGTGCTGCGGGCCATAACGCCCGGACATTATTTTCCTCTACTGGCTTAGTTAGCTCTCATGTTAATAACTGCTTTGTTTACTAAACAGTAGGCCTATTAAAGGTGACCCTCACACTTGTCGCTGAATTACTGACTTATCGCGTAACTGAAATAATTGCGTGCGCAATAACACAAATCCAAGGTAAGATACTTTTGGCAGGCTTTTAAGGGTACCGTTCCCTGACATTCCCAAAGGCTTGGCGAATGAAAAACACACGTGATTTCTTACCAATGTAGTTCTACTTGCCGTAAATGCTACACATCACTCATGGTGAACACTTTACATGCTGTGCCGGCCTTTGTCCGCCGGCTAGACTATACTGATAAAAAGGTGCGAAGCCATCACAATGAATTAAGTGAACATTTATGCTTCCCTAGGCGATCTACATTCTTGAAGAAGTAAAAACGGTTCTGGTAAAAATAAATTAAACTTCTGAAAACTACATAGTCAGTCACACACGGTGCAGGCCACGAGAGCGCGAGGCAACACGGCTTTCCCTCTGCAGTCAAAGATGGCACTGACTCATTCTGCGGCGCGCTAACCTGGCCTGGAAGGTTTGCGCGGCACAAGGGAACTACTTCCTGACACACTTACATAAAAAATTTGAACACCACAAGCACTTTCGAAAAACAATGGTACCATAAAATAATTTGCATGAATTTGCATGAAAACAACAAAATAACACTCAATGTAAATTAGTAGGGGCATCTCTCTAGTCCCTTTATTACGGGATCAAAAGGCGTGAGCCGTCGAGCCCTTTGGCGCCCTACTTTATGCATGTTGCACTACTTCGCACTAGATTGCACTCCATTGCACTATGTTTGCACTGCATTGCACCCTCCTACACTCGCCGCACTATTGTACTCGTGGCACTTCGAAACAAAACACTGTAGAGTGCTGATGAATTTGGTGGCGATACAGAGGTTTGTGGTCAGGCAAACGGTCTGGAGACGAGGGGCGCGATCACACGTCATTGTTTAATTGGGATAGTATACGTAGGCTACATTCTAAGAAATGGTTACCTTACTTTAATTTGTCTTGTTGTATAGTAATCATTTTAGTATTACATAAGTCATAACATGTACGACTTTTTAACTTCTTTGAAAATGTATATAATTTTATCATTTTTGTGTTATGTTTGCATGCACCTTTCTCATGATTTCTTATATTGTTTTGTTAATTTTGACACCCAGAGCCCTCGTCTACGTAAAGTGTAATTAATGTACATAAATTAAGTCATTTCAAACAAACTATTTGATAGCATTATCCGAACTCTATAGCTGCCGATAGATATCAGCGTGTATCAAAATAACATAATCTGATTTTTGTTCACGTTTTGGTTAAATTTTGTGTGTAAATTAGCAATAATATAAATGCTATATGCATAATTTTTGCACAACCCGATTTTAATATTTCTATAGTAAATTGTAGCAAATGTAATATGCTATTGTTTGTTATAATGTTGATTTGTTATCTTCCACTTGGTATATACTTTATGGTTTCTTTCTTACTTATTGGATGTCTTGTTTCTGTCGTTTTGTGTGAAAATTTTTTAAGAGTCTGTGAGACGCTACACAGTTATACTGTAATGATAGTATGTATTTAATTTTACCATTAAAATTTTTATAAATAAAATTAAGAAATTCTTTTGTATCGAAATTAATGAGGCTGGGTGCAAGTCATTTGCTGAAATAACCTATGACGATGGTCGAAAACAATACAACGTGAATTTAAAACTCGTGGCAGGCACATATTTGTTTATGTGCATTTTCCATATATTTACAAGATGCAAAACCAATACATACATAGAACATTTGAGTGTTGTTAGGCAGGTAGATTGAGAAAATCTGATTTTAAAGAGTACGCACAAGCTACGGAAGTATTTGAAATAAATGGAAAAAATGTTTTTCCTTCACTACACGGCATAATTTTTACAGCGAAAATATGTCTACATTATGCCTGTATGTACGGTACGTAAAAATATATGATTACTTCGATTGAATTTCAGACTGGAAATAATTTAACGCATTTACAATTACGTTTTACTACACATGATAAATTTGCAGTACAAGTTTTGATTTAAGACTAGACATAATATAGCATAATATACATTTACGTTTTACTACACATGAGAAATTTGCGGTACAAGTTTTGATTTAAGACTAGACATAATATAGCATAATATACATTTACGTTTTACTACACATGAGAAATTTGCGGTACAAGTTTTGCACACATTCGACTTTGTTTTGAATTATTATAGCTACCGAGAGCCCAATTAAAGATGTCACATACGTGTGACTGGTGGTAATCATATTCATTCAAATTCGGGCACTGGCCGTTTCTGAATTGCGCATGAATATCGTCAATTTCACTATCAACAAACTATCACAATTTCAGAAAGTTCAATTCCGGTTGGCGATGAAAGCCAACATATTAATAACCATCCTATCCTCAATGGGGAGACGTGCTTTCTTCACTGTGTAATTGCTTGAAATATTATCAGAAGACATTTCATAGTGTTTAAAATAAGCATTTTAAACGTAAAAAAAAAAAATTGGGATTACGAAATTGCAACTAAAGTCAATACTATGACTGAAAAAAGCATATTAAAAATAAACAACTACAAACGAAACTTGTACCGAATCTTTAAAACATCTTTAAAATGTATCATTAACCTAACGTATTATTTTTATAAAGCATTTAATTTATAAATGCTTGACGAAAGCTACGTAAATATATGTACCGAAGCTAAAACATTATCCGAGTAAATATAATACGTGAATATAATATAAAACAACATTCTGACTAGTTAAAAAACAACCCAGGCCTATATGGATCGTTAACTTTTTGCTGCGAAAATTCACACTTGGCACCGATAATTAATAAAACTGAGATCACAAAACATCACAGAATTGCAACACAACACTTCCACGGTAGTAAATTAGTCTGGAAAAATAAAAACTCATCTATTGACGTACATAATTTTAACATAAAAAAATTTCGGTACACGTAGTTAGTTGAACAAATCGAATACACACTTATTTTTCGTATATGCAGTGACATTTATTTTTATTTTTTCTTTTTCATTGGCCAGGCAAACGATAAAGCTTTAATTTTTTTATTTTAAAATAAATATTTGGTTAGTATTCGTTTGCTCATAACAAAAGTAAACACAACATTTCAGGGGAAAAATGCCCCCCCCCCCCTATTTTCTCTTTGTATAGTTCTGATTGGTTCGTTCAGTCACAGACCACAACACACCATTACCAACATGAGAATATTTGCAACTTGTTTCTTTAAGTAACGCCCAGCTAAGACGTGCCTACAAAAATGAGTTTTATATTGGTGAAACCCCTCGAAATCATTAAGGGCCAGTTAATCTTAAGTGTCGCTTTGTTGGAACCCAGTTTATTCCTTGTCAATGAAACCGGCCCTATGACATGTAAATACATATACCTACAATTTTTTCACAGTGATAACAATATATAATCACAAATGTAACTGGTGATATGAAAACATCTGTATTTCGTGAAAACTATAATAAAGGTTCCTTTTATGAAGATTAACCATTTTCCATAGTAATTCTTTTTTCATGGTGCTAAAAATGTATACGTAACAAATTGACATATTCCATGTCCCAGTTGTCCTCTAGGCAATCTATGGGATCAACGGAGTGAAATAAAATACAAAATAAATAAACCAACATAAAGGTTACGTAATCGGTTACATTGTCTGCACTAAGGATACTGCTAAGTAGCAAATTTGTGCCATTAGCCAGTGTAAGTGAGCTAAATGGCGGACTGAAAGTCAGTTTTCAGTAAATGTATATTGTGTTGATTTTAAATGTTATGTTGGCTTCGCAATGAAAAATATCTCTATATACCACTCTTTTCTTAATTATACATGTACACTTCATTATGCACACGTCTCCAACGTACATAAAGTTCACCTTAAATCGATCTTTGTTCAGTTTTTTTCCCTTTGCCGGTCAATTTTTTTCGCCGACTTGTGGGTAAAAGCGGGTATTTTAGCTTGCACGTTAGGTTTAAAATTAAAATCAGTATTGGTAACACTGCGCGATCTTCGTCTATTGTGCATGTTACCAACATAACCTCACTCATCGCCAATCAAATTGTCAAAGTCACCTGGCCAGCAATGATGAAGTGATTATTTACCTTTTGTTTTTAAAAAGAGACCCGCCATTTGATATGAATAAAATATTTCAACCAAGTTGAATATATTTTATTTTCATTAAATATATGTTAGAGGAAGTGTACAAACACCTCAAAGCAAGTACCTACAATCATCATGCTGTAACATAATTTCCTACCCACTTTGTGTTTGATAGTGCTATTGGCTGAAAGTCAGTCCAATGTTGTAACACATACAGTGGCTTTTACACAGCTTGCATGCACTCGCTATCCCACATTTCCTCTACAATACAGAAAACAGAAAGCAATTTATTAATGCATGACAATTAAATGTGAGCTGCCCTCTACCCTGCGTGGGGTTTCAGGATACTCAAATGTTACCTCACTTTGCCAAAAGTCGCTAAACCTCCAAACACAACTCGTGAGTAAATGACGAACTCATTTATAGAAAAAGCAACAAATCTTAAGGGCAGGTTGTTAAGTTTAATTACTGGAGTATCGGTGTAAACGTTGCGCAGTCTCATTATTCACACAATATGCCATAAGTTCAGTATTAATATTTGTAACTGTCAAATATGCAGGCAGAGGGTTGAAACAGTAACTGATAGCGCACACCAAATTTTCTGCTTAAATTTCAAGTTATTTTATTTACGAATATTTTACACTCTGTTACTTCTACGTGCTTTACCACTACGTGTCATGCGTAACAAGCATTTACGCTTCCAAATTCAATACTAAAGTGGTTAACATTTTATACTAAAAAGTTACGTTTACGGGCAACACAACTATTAAAATATTCATCGCCTTTAAATACAGTTAATATTACGTGTCGCAGTACAAGACGCGGGCAGACAAGGTGCCCTCCGCGTCGCAAACTTTTACAACACTTTGACGACGTAAAACCTGTGAGAAATATATGGCCCGGACAGTACTGGCCACACCAAGATTCGCTCCTCTCATACCTGGTGATTTAGCAGTCATGCAGCAGCACGGGACAACACACAGCACATAGACTAAAGACGGGGTAGACCGATCTCGCTGGCTACGCACAACCAGTCTCCGTGTCCCAACATTGTACTGCTTTTCTGTCTACACGTCTATCAACAATGGCGTGGATTCGGTTTGAGGTTACAACACTGTTTAGTAAACAAGTGCTTTTGAGAGGCTTTTATACTCCTTCTAATCAGTTTGTAATGCTTTTTGATTACATTTCAAACTGGCAGAAGTATTTTATTAATATAATAGTGGTTGTCACTTAGAAATTAAGATATAAACAAACACGTTCATCGCTGTTGACCATGTGACTTTGAAAGTTGTGTACGATTGGGGTAGGTCAATGTTGGGACATGCGCAGAAAAATACGAATAAGCGGTCTACCTCATCTTTAATCTATGGTTTCGCAGGCCCCAGCGCTCGCCGGGACGACGTGGTCGCGTAGCTCGTCAGCTGGTTGCGCCACGTAGCCCGCGCTATATGTGCACAAACAAGCCTCGTACGATCTAACGTATTGTACGCTGCACTTACGTTGCTGCGCACAATTATCCATCAAGGAACAAGTTTGCAAGAAAGCATTACGACAGGACCGGCACACTTCTGCGGTGACAAGGGCGTGCGTAACATATTGATAAATGTGCAGTCTTTACACCAAGCTTCATAATTTTACGTTAGGTGCAAAGCATTCCGGCCCGAGACCGCCTTCATTCGTATATCTCCTGCCACAGTTCTATGCCTGTCGCGTGGAACATCGCGCACTACTTGTGCTCCTTGCAACGGGCGTCAGTCGACTAGGACCTAGCCAGTGCCGTGCCGCGAGCACGAGACACGAAGCGTACCTGGCGGCGATCGCACTAACAACCATTTAAACTGCGTACGTTACAATCAAGTACTATATGATATATAACGAGCGTAAAACCGATATAAAATAAGCAAATAAGATTAATATAATCTAAAAATATTAAATATTCCCATTCAGGGTATAATACAAAATAGCAAAATAATAATCGGCCGACCAATTAAAAAATACACAGAATAAAAGTACTCTACGCTCGCGCCACGGCAACCAACTGTTGCCAACCTTGTATTAAAAGAACACCAGGCGCCAAGTTACGTGACGAGGCATCGTCACAAACGTGTTTGCCAACTTTGCACTACTGAAATCCTAAACATGGCATTAAAAGAAATTTACTTTTAACATAAAATAAATTAACAATTTATTTCTAGCCATATTTTCTGTCTGTTTGTAATTATAAATGCAATTTTCTTTTAACTAAAAGAGAAGATATGCCAATATCAAAGAAATTATACGGCGTTTATGATATATGATTTTTGTGGTTTTCAAATAGCGTGTCGCCCACCACTAGTGAGTTTTCTTTGCAAAAGTTAATTAGTCTTTCACCCCTCACATTTTTTACCCCTAATCCAAATTTACCTTCTATATCTTTTCTCTTTTCCTTCGTCCGCCACTGTATTCCAGTCCCCCATAATAATGATACAGGCATTTTTATTCTCTTTCTCAGTAAGTTCTTCAATCTTTACATAGTATTTTTCCACCCCTTCATCTCTATGCTGGCTAGTTGGCATATATACCTGTATTAATATCACGTCTTTCGAACTACCCTGCACCCGTATCATTATCATTCTTCCATCAATATATTGCACCTTCAATACCTTATTTTTCAGTTTTTGCCCTATCAGTATTACCACACCATTTCCACCACTCTTATCTTCTCCTGAGTAGAAAAGTTTACAATCTCCACTTTCTATCTCTCCGTTCCTTCCCCATCTCATTTCACACATGCCAAGTGCATCTAATCTGTTCTTTTTCATCTCCTGTTTTGCATTTTCTAGCTTTCCTGCTTGCAATAGCGTGCATACATTCCATGTTCCAATCCTTATCTTACCTTCCTTTTTTCTTCTTTCATTCATTGGTATTTCCTCTCAATGTATTCCCTTCCCGGAGATCCGAGTGAAGGGAAACTTTACCTCCGGATTCTTTTACACAGAGAGTCATACGATGTACTACTTGGAAAATATAATGTGGTAGTATCCCGTTACTTTTCACATAGGCAGTACGTTGCCCAGCCTAAAATAGTTAACAAAAAACATTAATTTGCATTTATAGACTGTTCACGATAAAATGAGCACTTTCGAAAGCCCTGTTTAAGGTGTAACTTGAATGCTCGTTGTGTATTATCCCTCCTTATGTAAAATTAACATTGCCATGGGCCTCATCACTTTATTCATGCGTCGGTCAAGTGAAAATGTGAAATTTATAGAAAAGAAAATATTTTTACAAATCTGCTAATTTTGACACACCGAGGCATTAAAAACACAGAAAATTAAATAAATAATTTAAATTATCACAGACGGTTATCCAACACTTTTTATTTGTCGTTAAGATTCGGGACTACTTTCCATTCATCATTACCAAATTTACCGGGCGTATGCCACTCAGTGCGCCCGTTCAAGTACATGCAGGCAGGCAGGGGCAGTGACTTTTTTCTAAGGTTGATTTCGAAAGTGCTCACTTTATCGTGAACAGCCTTTACCACAATGATAGGCACTGGGGTATAGATCACTGCGAGCCAATCAAGCGAATTAGAGCCCCGTACGAGCCCGTTCAGTAAAGTGACCGTAAAAGCTGCGCAGTATCTTTCCCATTGGTATCTGCCTTGCCCCTGTTCATTGCTTTCGCTGTATTTTTGTGCCAGGCGATTCTGATTCATACGAAAAGAAGAGTACTTAGGAACGGTCTTTGAACAGCCTGATGCCCGGCACCGTGCAGGTTACTGAGCAGTAGGCACGCGTGCTGTTTACAAGCTCTCCGCCACACTCTGGCGTTGCGCATGCAGTTTTTATTAGATCAGGGACACACACACATAAGCAATTCACTTTCAAGCAAGGAAATCAACCCTTGAAGTAATGCACACATGTACTGGCACTGAAGACAAGATTGAAGCGAACTGCCCATATTTTTCACTTCAGCAATGTCAATTGTGTTGGCGAGTGTATTTTCACATACCACCGTCCTATTGGTCCTGGCTACACCGGGCATCCTTACTGTGCCCTGAAACCTTTATTATTGGATGGACGTCGGCCAATGAAGTTGCGCGTTGACTGTGTGCCAATTAACGTGCCACGACGGAGTTAACACGTTTTAAAATCCACCGTGTTCATTTGAGAAATTATTCAAAAAACTTATCCAAATAAAAGTGTGAGATTTGTCTCCAAGAGCAAAGAAATTGCCACATAAACATAGTCCCGTGGGGGTGTGTGTATATATATACACACATACATAAATACATATATACCTACACACGTACATACTCCTCAAAGAGTTAAAATCATGCTTAGGAAGAGTATAATTAAACATCTCACTACTGAATGAATACGATACACCTCGGCTTGTTTCAGCATTTGATCTTTTAATGCAAATTCATTTTCAGGTTTCAAATTTATAAATTCTGAGAGAAAATTATATTAAAAGAAAACCCTTGTGTCAATTGCAAAGGAAATCAATAGAAGACCAAATTACTCTCTTTGGGTAGTGGTCGTTACGTTTACCTATATCCAAAGACAAAGTGTGAGAAAAATAATGTCTTTTACTTGCTCCTCGAATTAAATGCAATCTTCCACAAATTAAACTGTTTTCAGAAAATAATTAAAAACTTAAGTGATATTTTCCATATCTACTCAGTGAAAAACAAAAAACTCTGTGTCGAGTTAGCCATGTTAAAAGGTGCTGGGATACATGCTCTTTAATGGCAAATCGAAATGGCGTCAGTATTGACTTCTATAACAAATGGAACGAAGATAATGTTACGTATCCTGTAATACTGTATTGGCAAAACAAAACTCAGTCTTAGTTGTGTTACTCTGAAGTTGTAGAAAACTGCTTTATTATGTCGGGAACTTGCTGGATACGGACCTCTCCCGCGGCAGCAACAAATAACATGTAGGGTAGCAGGGGCGTATCCAGAATTTTTTTTGGGGGTGGGGGGTGATAAGTATTAGTATTACCACTAGTAGTACATCGTTCACAAGTCACAGTGGAAGGATAGAAAACGAAAGAAGGATAGAAACTATTTACACAAACTCGCTCACATATACACACTAATTTACAATAGGTCAACACAATTGTCATATTTAAATTGCATCCCCATCTCGTTTAAAAATCTTACATGTTAAATCTCTAAATAGAGTATTAATATTTTCGCATATGTAAGCTGATCACCGCCACATTTTATTACACTAAGAAGGTAACACATTTATCATATATGTCGTTAGTTACAAATAAATAAATATAATGATTGCCATTTTTAATGTAGGGTGTAAAAGAATGTGTGTCGTGTGGGTAATAACAAATATATAAATATAATGATTGATATTTTGATAATAGGGTTTTTAAAAATGTGTGTCATTTCGGGGGGAGGGGGGATCTGAAGCCCCTTCAGCACCCCCTCCCCTCGCTCCCCTGGATACACCATTATAGGGTAGTCTTCAATATGTAAGCGTACAGCCTACGGACCAACGGCCATTTACGGTACGGAGGGGGCTTACAGGCCATCTTATTTTTCTCGCGGCTTCCATCAAAACTGTGAACTGAACTCAGGGTTAGTACCGAACTCCCTATTAAGCTAACCCAAAATTCCTACACAACACCCACTCGGGCGAGCGACTTGACGCAGTCCTGACCTGCTCGTGACATGTAGAAGAGTGAGAGCTAGCATACTATGCCAGTCTATCTTAACGCAGGGTTAGAACCTTCCAGTCAATCGAAAGGCTGTGAATTTATACATATTTTAACGTACCGCTCCAATTATAGTAACGCCTTAAAACCAAATAGTAAGTGGTCTCTCAAAACGGCGACTATAAAATTAAAAATGCTGAAACATATGCCAAACGAGACCGAATATATATATATATATATATATATATATATATATATATATATATATATATATATATATATATACACACACACAAAACTCTAGCTAAACTAACTCATTTAAACATCCATAATTGCCATCGTACAAGCTAATAATAAAAAAAAACCTACAGTTGAATATTAAAAATACGAAAATCATACAAATTTACATAAATAAAATATTATGTATGAGGAAAATACAAAAATACATAAATTGATTAAGTATTCACCAAAATATGTAATTTTAGTATGCTACAGAATATAGGCTGTTCACAGTGAAATTATCACTTTTAAAAGCCCTACTTAAGATCTCTTTGTATGCACGTTGTGCCTTCTTCTGTCTTATGTAAAATTAACATTGCCACGAGCCTCAGCACATTATTCATGCGCCGGTCAAGTGAAACTGTAAAATTATTAGGAAAATAAATGTTTTAAAAATCTGCTAATTTTTACACCTCTGTGCATTTAAAAAAAAAGCAGAAAGCGAAAGAAATAATTTAAGTTATCACAAATGGCTACCTAACGTTTTTTATTCAACGTTAAGATAGGGAACTACTTTCTATCCTTCGTTGCCAACTTTACTGGGCACATGCCATCCAGTGCGCCCGTTAAAATATATGAAAGGGGTAGCGAATTTTCTATAAGGTTGATTTCAAAAGTGCTCACTTTAAAGTGAACAAGCTTTACCACAAATTATTCTCAACAAATGGCGTACGACCACTTCGGGCCTCGCCATGCCGACCGATCCATGACAAGTACAACAGCAAACGTTAATTTTCGTATCTGTGTGCTGTGTGCAAGGCATTAGCCATTCTCGTTTTTTTTCCAAGACTAAAGATTATTCTACGTAACAGTTTTAAAACGTGGAAGGCTTCATGAATTTTTATTGCGAAATCGATAGTAACTTGCCTGGTACAACTAGCTGTGGTACGGTAGGTTTACCTTAAATTTCTCGTTCTTTTACCTACATGTCATACGTCTGGGTTAATACAGCTTCGCTCGTGGGAAATTTTTCTGAAGGTTTGGTACTGATCGCACCTGAAATACGCTCCGTTCCGATGCGCAGTTTGCATTTCTCGTGAGCCCCGCACAGTGTTGCCAACAGAGCGCAAGGGTCTCCGTCTCTCCTAACATAAAAATGCCACAGGTGTTCGGCGCAAACCTACGATTCACGGACGAATGGAAGGGGCTGTAAGGGGTGCTTTGTATGGCGGGTATGCAAAGATATCTAAGATTATTTAAAGGGTTACTATTGCAAAAACAAAGACTAGTTCAATTACAAACGCCTTCGATGTTTTATGTAATGAACTGCTCCGTGTACACTCTAAAACTAAGAAAAAAGATCCTTACGAAGATTTTTTGTACGATAATATAAACCATTTATTTGATGCTGTTTTGTTTACAGTAACACAATATTGCTTTAATTCAAAGATAGGGATACAGAAACGTATTTATGCTGTTTATAAATGTTTTTATAGGACTTTTGTTTTACGGCAACATTGCTTTCGTTTGTAGCAAAGAAATGAACATTATTCGAGCTTCTTTTGTTCACAGTATAGAACGATACTTCGTAGCAAAGGTAAAGCCCCTGGCACAATTGGCTGTTGGTGTTGTTGGTGGTGGTCAATTGAGGTGCGACGTGTTCCATGGTATAATAGACGTAGACGGTTGGCGCATTGGTGGAATTTGTTTTGCGATCGAGCCACCATGTAGCAGAAAAACTGTGAAAAAGTCGTATTGTTTTCATTTCATCAGATTTTGATTTCCTGAAATTAACAGTACTGAGGTATGCGATATTTGAAAATCTTATGAAAATAAATAAAATATTTTACCTAACCAAAACATACATTTCAAAGGTTATTTGCATTAGTTTTTTTTTATACAGAATGTGTCTAAGTACCCATTACACATTGTAAGCGCTTAAAGTGGGGACCAAGAAGGTTACGTTTTGCATAGAAACTTATGTGCGGAAACGTACCGTTTCCCCGCGACAAACCAAACACCACCACATCACATGTTGACCTCTCCCACTTCTACAACATACTCTACATTGTTTATCTGCTGGGTCCACTTACAAGGAGGGCTCGATGTGACGACCAGCGACTTCTTACACAAACACGGTACCTAAGTACCATGTTCTGGTACACACGATCACCAATACTTGGACGTTTAAGATCCGCCGCAGCAATAACCCGCCCTAGCAGTTCTTCCTCTGATTCCACAGAGGTCTGGTAAATCAAGCCCTTCGTGTGGCCCCACAGGAAGTAGTCTAGCGGAGTCGTTTTGGCCAACAGTGGATAGGTCGAGTTGGCCCGATTGCTTGGCCTGCACGTTCACCCGACTTGGCTCCGCTGGACAACTTCCTGTGGGGCCACATGAAGGGCGTAATTTACGAGACCCTTGTGGAATCAGAGGAGCACCTGCTGGTGCGGATTATGGCTGAGGCGAGTCTTGGACGTCCAGGTATTGGTGATCGTGTGTACCAGAACATGGTATGTAGGTACCGTATTTGTGTAAATATCGCTGGTCGTCACATCGAGCGTTTCTTGTACGTGGGCCCAGAAGATAAAGAACATACAGTATGTTGCAGACGTGGGAGAGGTCAACATGTGATATGGTGGTGTTTTGTTTGTCGCTGGGAAATGGTATGTTTCCGCACATTAGCTGGTATGCAAATGGTCTTCACTAAAAGCCCCTTACAATGTGTAACGGGAATTTAGACACACCTGTATTGAAAACTAATGGTCGCTGATGGATATCAATTCTTTTATTTACACCTCTACCCTCCTCCATTTTAACATTTCCACGTATTTTTGCCATCACATGTCCAAACTACAAAACACTTTCAGATTGGTCGGTTGGTGGTAAATTACAAAGCACTCTCTGATCAGCCGGTAGATAGTAAAATGTCCAATATTTTCAACTTTCTACATGACCAACCGCCAACACCAAAACCAACCACCAACCGTGAGTTGAAATGGTTTTAGGACCAACCACCAACCACAAACCGTCTATTGTACCATCTCATATATACTGCATTGTACTTCAACTGCTACAACACCAACCACCAACTACAAACTGTCTATTGTACCATCTCATATATACTTCCTTGTACTTCAACTGCTACAACACCAACCACCAACTACAAACCGTCTATTGTACCATCTCATATATACTGCATTGTACTTCAACTGCTACAACACCAACCACCAACTACAAACCGTCTATTGTACCATCTCATATATACTGCCTTGTACTTCAACTTCTACAACACCAACCACCAACCACAAACCGTCTATTGTACCATCTCATATATACTGCATTGTACTTCAACTGCTACAACAGCAACCACCAACCACAACCATCAACACCAACGTCTATTGTGCCACGGGCTAAACTTTCTGGCGATGTTAAAGGCAAATATGGTAGAAGGACAATATGGGAAAGGCGCCGAAAAAAGCGTGAGACACCGTTGCCAGCGCTCCTAGCGGTGTGGACTGTTTCTACAATGATAGGCTATTTATTGAACGGGCAGTTGGAGTATTTTGGATGCAATTTAATTCTAAATTTTGCTTGCGTTGTTGTTTATTATGGCAGGAAAGATTTGTGCCGTTTTTGGGTGCAATAATTACAACGTTGAGAACTGCAGCAAGTTCTTTTCAGATTCCCATAGGATACAAATCAATAAGTACACGAACTGTATTGGATAACATTTTCCGTTAGTCTTATTATTGTCTGTGTGTTCGTATTACAAATTCCATTCACACAATACCTTAATTTACTTAAATAATGTCTTGTCGTATCGTAGGTTCAAGCAAAGGGTGCAGAAATGTAAGAGAGCAGACTTAGATGTAAAAAATAAAAAGGGCCTGGCAGTTTATACACGAGAACAGTGTGTTCCAACCATTTCAGAAAAAAGGATTTACGCAACCAAAATTTCTTTGACAGGGTCAAGAACCAATTCACTTGAGTTTCGTAGCTGCTGTTTCCAATCTTGTACACAGAAGAGCCTTGCGAAGTTTGATAGCCCTTAACCTGAAATATGCAGGTTTGTTTTTATTGGCTAGACACCTTCGAAAAATAAAAGCAACCAATGTTTACATATTAAGTATTCGCCTTGCTGCGATTTACTATTTTAGCGTAGCAGTGTCTAACTGGCTATCCTCGTCTAACAGACTCTTAGTTCATATTCTCATATCACGTAAATTGCAACTTGTATTAGGGGTCGTAACACAGAACATAAAGTCGGAATAAAGACCTAGTTGTGGCCAACGTCTTTATGTACTTTAGCCAATATACAATTAACACAACTTGTACAATTTATTACATTACTCGAGGGAGTTAATTAGTATATTTAATTAACCATTAGTAAAAGCCACGGATATCAAATCTAATCAGTCTCTGACTGGAACGTGGTCACCTGGATGTAGCCTAAGGCTGCTGTGCACAAGTCTAGAGTCGGCGGCAACGGAGCGCCCGCTTGCGGTCCGTCTTCAGGTGGTAGCTGTCTTGTGGTACGCCGGCAGAGGGCGGCGGGCTGGCGACAGTCCCCTCTCCGATACCCCGCGTGCATTAAATACGCGCCGCGGGTTTATTAAACAAGCTGCTGCTCAAGGCTTCGTTACGTATTCCATCGTGGTCGGGGAGTCTTCCAGCCAAGCATCGGATACTAGCTTAGTAGATCGCAGTAGTCTGTAAAACTGACTGAAGTCTCTTGTTCAAGTGTGTGCGTGTGTGGTGTTCAACTAGTTGAGCTAGGGATAAAACTGATTGATAGCTTCAACTTAATTGTTTACATTTTTATGTCATTGATTGGTCGTACAATGTTTACATATTCAGTATTAGTCTGTTAAAATGGCTAGTGCCAAATTTATAAAAATGGTTGTCGAGGAACGTATGATGTGTATGTCCTAATGCGTACTGTACCTTGATGAGAGTTGTATCAGTTTATTGTCCAAAAAATTTGTGGCGTGCCAAGTCACAGTGTTTACATTGTTTATTTACCTTGTTTATTAATGTTTACATGCCAATCTATACTATTTACCTATAGTTTTCCGCATTTTTATTTTGTTTATGTACGTATCCTTATCGTTTATGTACTTTTTCAGGGTAGTTTCATACTTTGGAATGCTATTGTTTACATTTAGGAAACTATGCATTTTAATATTAGTTCGTACGTTGTTTAGGTTATGTTTGCACCAACTACCAAATATTTTTTAAGAATTATTAAATAAACAACTGAATGAGAACTGTAATAGTTTCCTTTCTAGGTAGTCGCTTATCCTTTACACAACTAAAGGTCTGCATATCATTACTGTTTTACTATGCAAATATTTTAATTTCTCTACATACTGAGTTTGCAACTAATTTTCATTTTAGTGAGTGGAGAGTTCTTGAGTGTAGCTTTAAGTGGCGAGAATAATTCTTCTCCAACCAGTGTATCAAATATCATTCTGTGTCCTGAACACCATGTTCTGACACCACACACCAGACACTCTAATTGCAGCAGTGGAGATGTCATAAGGTTGTCTACAGTTGGTAAGCCAGTGTCTCTCTCTCTCTCTCTCTCTCTCTCTCTCTCTCTATATATATATATATATATATATATATATATATATATATATATATATATATATATATTCGATAGTTGGTTCACACTCAACAACGTGTGTATATATTATATATATATATACGTTGTTGAGTGTGAACCAGCTATCGAGTGAGGGTTACCGTCAAAGCCAATCAAAAGTAATAGCAACGTTCTCCCCTCCCCTCCATTCTACTCACAATTGTTTACACAACTGGGTACAAAACTTTCAAACATCAGTATTTCACTCCTGAGAGTCATCGTTACATTTCAGTGGTATTTCTTATAAATTTTTTTACAAATGAATAAAGTTTTTTTTTTTTTTTTTTTTTTTTTCTTCCTCCTCCTCCTCCTCCTCCTCCTCCTCCTCCTCCTCCTCCTCCTCCTCCTCCTCCTCCTCCCTGGCGTACCCAATACTTTAACATTGTGCATAAACCTATGGCATTGACTTAAATTAGGTGTTTTAGAAGATATTTTTGCCACATTATGCAATGGAGGTAAGTCACTTACCTGTTACATGTTAACCTAGTTACACGATTTAGTTTGCGGTGATCGTAGTATTGGAGAAAGTACTTGCAAAATACATTACAATAACAAGTGTCATGAATTTCAAGAGAATGCACGTTAAAATCATTATCAAGATAAGTTATTTTCAGTTCAGCTGCTTTTCAATCCTACAAAATATTTTCCAGTCTTCTCGCTATGAAGCATACAGAGTGTTGCAACATTGCATGACAATACTTCGGGGAAACATTCCTCGCGGAGGATGAAAAAAATGTTATATGAACATAGGTCCACAAATGCTTTGTTTCTTTATTACAGTCTGAAATAATTAACTTGCAGTGTATGGCTTGCGGGATGGATCATGATACGGTGGAATGCAGTAATTGGCAGTCCCATACCAGTTCCGGGGAGCCCTGATTTGAAGCCACTAAACTTTTATTTGTGGGGACATTTAAAGGCACTTGTGTATGCAACTCCAGTGGACAATGTGGGCTCCCTCTGTAACCGTATTTTGAAGGGCTGCAAAACAATCAGGAATTTCCCAGGATTCATCTATGCATCCGGGTTTCCATGCAGTGGTGGTTTGATACATGTGTTCGTGCTGATGGAGGGCATTTCGAACATTTCCTTTAGTGCAGACGATAAGCTTTCACAAATGTGTAACTAATTCTTGTGCAGTTCGTACTGTTCTAGGTGTAGTGTTGCAATATGAGGTGTCGTTTATCATGCAAACGAACGCTGCGATGGCATTCTACAGTAATATGATCCATCCCGCGGGCCATGCACTGAACGTTATGTATTACGGGCTGTAGTAAAGAAGTGTTTGCGGACCTATGTTCATATAACATTTTTTCTTCCTCCAGATGCGAGGAATGTTTCCCCGGGGTATTGTCATGCAATTTTGCAACATCCGCATGAAAATCTGAGGTTAAAATTTATTGTAAAAACCAGGCATTCAGGTTGGTTATTAGAAGCGACTTTGTTCATGATGAACATATTTTATTAAAAATATTTGGATTCCTGTAAATTAGGAATTAAGCTTTGTTATTGGAGGTGAACTACAAAATGAAATGTGCTTAATGCATGCAAAACTTGACTATCAAATATTTTTAAGATTGCATTTTCATCCTAGCGCTAGGAGTACTGCATAAATTGCATTAGTAAAAGTTTTTAAGGAGGGGAAGGGAGATGGTTTCTTAAAATGTTTAAATATTTCAATTTACTTATGTTCTGAAATAATCTCCTTAATACAGAAGACCTTATTTGTAATTTATGTAGTATTTAAATTATTTATATCATCTATAATCTACGAAATGTTACTAAGTCGCATGATATCAGAGGCGGTGATACATTTTTATATTTGGTATAGGAGTACCATTGTGTGTTGCTGAAAGCTGTAAGCATTTTGCAGTCATTGTTGTTGCTTCCTCCAGGGATTATTTACACTAGCCAAGAAAATGGATGTTTTGAGTAGGAAGATTTTCCTATATATATTATATATATATATATAAACTATATGAACACGCCATGTGGTGTTCAAAGAAATGATCATAATAGTTATACAAAATTTGATTGAAGTTCACTTCATAAGCACTGGCATAGTTTTCTAAGAGGTTATGTGACTTTAATTAGTCCAGTAAATTAATGACGTATTTGATATTTTACCATGGAACTAAACTTATTAAAATGCTAAGTTACCAAATCGCAACCACTTCTGAACATGTAACTTAATAGCATCTGAACTGAACGCTACGACATATTAATAAATATTGTACTAAATGGTAAATTTGAACACAGTCTCGCTATGTGTGGTATGTTTGGGCGTTGCTGTTTCTTTTTACATAAATACGTACAAACAAAACATTTTAAAAGGCGTGAGGTGAGGAGTTTACCATAATTTATAAAAAAATTGCTAAAAGATGAAGTGGTCAATTAGTGTCTATCAAAACAGCATTTGGGAAAGAGGGGGAGGGGGAAGAAATCTTGCCCCTTTTGTACTCGACTGTGCCTTCAGCAGTTACAAATTGGACAGTATGCCCATTCCAATTACAAATCCCTCCAAATCCCAAGTTGCTCTGTACTACAAAGATGCTTTATGTTATGTTGATGAATAGACACTAGATATTGCCAAACTACAGAATAGTCCTTTGTAGATAATTTTTTTGTTACAACCCACAAAATTGCATAACTAGTCCAATCAGATTATGGAGATTTGTTACCGTTCTTATGGTTGAAGCATAGCTGCCAGTGTTGACAGTTGGCCCTTGTCGGTTAACCACAGCTGCCTGTGTTACACTTGAGGCAGTGTAGTGTAGTTGTGGTATGACTGAGGTTTGATCTGTTTGTTACCGTTCTTATGGTTGAAGCATAGCTGCCAGTGTTGACAGTTGGCCCTTGTCGGTTAACCACAGCTGCCTGTGTTACACTTGAGGCAGTGTAGTGTAGTTGTGGTATGACTGAGGTTTGATCTGTTTGTTACCGTTCTTATGGTTGAAGCATAGCTGCCAGTGTTGACAGTTGGCCCTTGTCGGTTAACCACAGCTGCCTGTGTTACACTTGAGGCAGTGTAGTGTAGTTGTGGTATGACTGAGGTTTGATCTGTTTGTTACCGTTCTTATGGTTGAAGCATAGCTGCCAGTGTTGACAGTTGGCCCTTGTCGGTTAACCACAGCTGCCTGTGTTACACTTGAGGCAGTGTAGTGTAGTTGTGGTATGACTGAGGTTTGATCTGTTTGTTACCGTTCTTATGGTTGAAGCATAGCTGCCAGTGTTGACAGTTGGCCCTTGTCGGTTAACCACAGCTGCCTGTGTTACACTTGAGGCAGTGTAGTGTAGTTGTGGTAGAACTGCACGACAAAACTGATTTGTACGAGTAAGACGACAGAACGAAAACCATATATATTTGGAACAGAAATATGTAAACAATTAAATTAATTGCTAGTTTAATGATAATAGCTTCTAAAATCAGTAAGTTAATACTTCGGCAACTTATTTCATTACGATGTCAATCTTATATTTCTATAATATATTATTGTTTAGAGAGCTAATTTTTTTGGTTGTTTTAATGGTTTTTGCATTCATGCCAACTAAGGGAATGTTTCAGTTCCATTCCAGTTTGGTATTTTTTTTACAGTAAAAACTACAATTTAATATCACTAACTGTAGTAGAACTTTATTTATTTAAGCTTGCGTTAATAGACCACGGATAATTTGTGGAGATTTTGCTATCCAAAAAAAATTGTTAGTTATGTTCATTCCAGATTTTTTTGGAGAAATTTAACTTTAGTGACCACTTCATTCTCAAAAATTTATTGAATAAACGGAGTCAGTTATGTAGCTGACAAACGAAATGCCAATTAGCATTTCAATATATAACTTATAATTGATTGACATTTGTCCTTTGCAATTTGCAACATCTTATTCTGTGCCCATTAACATAATTCAGTTACAACTGATTGTCCACGTACTTTTGTTTCAAATGATAATATTTATGCTTTAAATACTATTTTTAATACAGCATATGAAAAAGCAACTATTATATCAACGTTCGGCAAAACAGCGGGTTTTGATACTACAAGACGGCAACTGCACTTAAATCGTGCATGCCGAGCCATGTAAATATGAATTTCCCGGGTATTCATCAGTTCGTGCGGCTAGGAGCGCTGTTGCAGCATATCTCGCATGTTGGCAATGGTAAAACGCCTGAGTACACATATTGTCCTTCTACCAAACTTGTTAAAGGTTTTCTGTCGTACGTTGTAGTTTCTAGTACGTATCTGTCGTCCAAAGGCAAATATCCACAAACCAATATATTCTGCAGTTACTAAACTGCAACTAAGCAAATGCGCAGTCCTCCTGCAGACTTTAAATGCCATTCTGAAGTGCAGTGATTCTCCAAACCACTAACCTCAATTCGTCCAAAGACGTGACAGTTCTGGCGCATTTTACTACCTCATATAACCTACCTACCAAAAGTAATATGTATAAAATAAACTAAATGGTTGTGTGATGAATTACTTTAGGTTGGTAACACAGGGTGGTTTGGGTTCAAGTCACGGAGCAGCCCTCATTGCTTTTTAATTAATATAGGGCTATTTTTTTTACATATTTGTTACTTCTCTCTTCCCACTTATTTTCTAATCTGGCACTATCACAAAGAGGTCTGCTGAACTAGTTTAATGACAATGGAAGGTAATTACAACCATTAATATATTGATCAAACGAAAATTATTTTTGTGTGAAGTCTACTTTGCAGTGGTTCATATTTAAATCAATTTTTCTTTGAGGCAATAAATCACGTGTTGCGACAAAAAAAAATGTTTTAACACCGTAAGTTGTTATTAATGCAGTAAATTGTAAACAATCAGAATGGAAAAGTTACAGAATAGTTCTGTAGACGGGATTTCAATTGTAGCAACAACCAGACATTACGTTGTGTTAGCAACATAATGTTCTGTTTTTATTACAATTCAATTTTGTTGCCAGGACAATACAAACACTGAAGTTGTTCTGCTCAGCTGAATGAGCCAGTTTTTCGTAGTAGAAAGCACATATTTAAGATTTACATATTTTGTTCAAGATACAGTAGCAAAAGAATCACAGCGTAGGCTGTAGTTCTGTTTGCATTCATACATCCGTTTGCAATATTGATATGTTACCATAAACCCATGCGATTGTGGTTTACGAGAACAGAGATTTGGTACTTACAGACATATCTATATTTTCTCAGTGCCTTATATTAGCTTCATCTTCTGATAAAATAAAGTTATCACAAACTTACAGATGCAAGTATTACATAAACCTTTTACTTTCTTTGGAAGTTTCACAGACGTATTTCACGCTTTGTGCAATGGGTATTTGCGAGTTAAAATTTAACACATGCGCAACAAAACGAAGCCATGTTCCTTTGGTTAGCATTTCATGCCGTTTGTTACTGAAAAATTCTGTGTACTTGTGACGTATAGCTAATATTTCAATTATCACAACTATGCCCGAATGTTGTGTCAAGAATATCAAAACACAGTTGTCTTCGATTCTTAAAAATTCATTATCCAGTGTACCATAATTGTGCATCTAGTGTGTTTGAGATAAATTTTATCCATTAATGCGTACCTAGAATACTGTGGAGAAATAATAAAATGGAAAGGTTGAGAATAAAAATGTCTAGCCTATATACTCGATGAAAATCCGCACAAAGTACTACAGTAAAAAATTTACGATGGCATAATACACTAAACATGTATGTGGGTGTACAACCTACATCTAGGAAAAGAACATTTCCCGTCGATCCCATTTGGAGTGCTCGTGCAGCGAAACCCGAACAAAAAGAAACATAAAATATGGACGGACGTTAAAATTAACCTCGAGATACCTCCCTCTCTCTCTCTCTCTCGCTCTCTCTCTCTCTCTCTCTCTCTCTCTCTCTGTGTAAAGGTTAACGTGCTCGTTGACCGGACATTTGTGTGGAAACCGAAAGTGATCAATGCTCACGACGAAAACAGGAATAAAGAGTGCATATAGCTAAAATCAACCAGGAATGATGAGTCTATTTTATTATGTTGTCAAATTAATTTTCAAAAGGACGAATGTGACAATAGAATGTTTATAGAAATGAAATATGAAATTACAGTAGCAAGAGATACAGAAACGTGGAAAAAAATGTAATTATATATTTTTGAAACGCCCATTCATGAGTATACTATAGTGAGAAATTGTTTCTTATATGTACAGCTAGCTCGTGATGAAGAATAGCAACATTTGCGAATTTTTTTTCTAATTTATAAATTACTCTTTTAGGCTCTAGACAGATTTTTTCAGTTGTTTTTTTTTAACTTTGTTATTTTGTAAGTAGTTTGTCTTCATCTTACAAAATGCGATAGTAATAAGGGCTATGAAGATCGGGGAAATTGTGGAGTGAAAAAAAGTGAAACCTAACATCATGTATTGCTATTAAAGAAAACTCCAACATATACATTAACCATTAGCTCCAAATGAACTGGTGGTACACACATCTGCGCCACTCAGCTTTCTGAAGCTTCATGGCACAGCGGAACACGGTCCTATGATCCTGAGTTATGTTTCTCGTGTTTTCTCGCAAGCACTCTAGGCAGATGCTGGGATATTTCCTCACTACAGTCCGTGGCTGTCTTTCCTTCCCCGATCCTACTTCTCTGAGCAGCTTGCTCTGCCTTAAGTGACCTCTCTGTCTGCCGACCTCCTGTGGCGCACTCGGTTGGTGCGCCGCTGGTCTGAGGTGGGGGAGGCTCTGGGTTCGAGTCCTGGGTAAGGCATGGGTGTAACTTAGTTTATAAGCCTCCAGGCACAACACCGGGAGAATATTATGCCCTGCTAACTTACCTACCTTCATATGGGGCAGCCAAATGGGAAGAACATCTGCACATGATTTACTCGCATCTCTGGAGCAGAGTGGCGCGGATTTGTTTATATTCAGATTTTTGAAACCATTTGCATTCGTCACGATTCGGGAATGATCTTTGAATTGTTACTGTTTAGTACATTTGAGCGTACACGAAGCTATATCAACAAAATATATGCAAAAAGATGCCAAAGTAAAATTAGACACAATTTATCGCTACTATTACTGCAGACACATCAATGTTACTTTCGCACTTTTGAAACTTAAATTGTGAATGTCATAAACCTTAGCACAATGTAATTCCTTCTCTCCACCCTGTAGGAAAGGGAATTCTATGGGACTTGCATAAGTAATTGGTGTATATACATGACTTGCTGGTCTCAATGTGCCGTTTAAAGAGTTTAAAGTGTTCAGCGACTTGATCCTTCGATTTTAAGAAGTAAGCAAATGATTTGTGGCTGAAGTCATTAAGAAAAGTCAAAATATATCTCGACCCAGTCAAAGACACCACTTCCATTGGACCAACCAGGTCGGAATGCACTAACTCTAACACATGACTGGTAGTCGAATCACTTGTTGGGAAAGGCAAATGGTGGCTTTTGTCTAGCATGCATGTGTCACAAACGGTGGAACGTTTCTTATGAGATGAAAAGGGCTATACCACACAACCTCTTCAAACTATCAAAATTTAGGTGAGCCATGCGTCGGTGCCATAGATTGATGTCAGTGCATTGCATAAGCGTATACTTTTTTGGTAGACAGAACGTCTAACTTAAATATACCGTCCACCAAAGTTGCAGTAGCAATCAGTTGATTTGCTGAGTTGTAAACTCGACCTCCTGTGCTGTCAAACATAACCGTATTTCCTTTCAAAACAATTCGTCCTACTGACAAGAGGTTTACTTGACTCTCAGATACATAGTAAATATCTCTCACCTGAATGTCAGAGGTGTCACCACAAATACTCACAGGAAGAACCATATTGCCAGCGGTATCTGATACCATTTTATTATTATTGGCGGCAGTAATTGTCAATGTAACAGCCTTTCTAGAATTTTCTAGACGCCTTGAGTCACTTGAGAATGCAATTGCATCGAAAAAGCAGCTGAAAACATTGATTTCGTACTGTTAGTGGGTTTGTTTATGTTCTTTCTACTCGTTACTTGATCACAGTTCCGCGATATGTGGCCATACCTTTTACATTCATAGCAGCGAGGTAATTTTTGGTATGTTTTTCCAGAGACGCGGTCGTTATTGGAACTGCTACTGTTCCTATGGGACATTCTTTTGGAACTGGAAGTGTTCAACGCCGAATCGCCCTCGCCATACGGCGATTCGGATTTCACCGACGTAATATCCTGTAACAATTTCGCCTTTATAGAATCTCCAGTCACCCGGATCACCGAACTTTCATTACCCATGATTGTCGGCTCGTAGGTAAACCAGCGAGGAGTATAGCACCAGTCCATTCATCACTAACTTGTAGACCAACTGTCGATAATTTGTGCTCAGTATTCACGATCCGGTTCACATATTCTTCCACAGAATTACATTCGTTCAATTCTGTAATTATTATAATACGGAGAAGACCGATTTTTCTCGTCAAACCGTTATCCTGAAATGACTTTTGCAAATTTTCCCAAGTTGCCTTGGCAGTGGTCGTGTTTTGAATGCGCACATAATTCAACGGCTCGACCAATAAAATCAACTGGGATCGGCATTTCGCGTTTGCATCAGTATCCGTACCTGTAACATGTATGCCTGAACAGCAAACTTCCATGTGTCTTAATTTTCTCTCCCTTTGAGACTCTCAATGGGAATCGCGGCTGGTTGATTGGACATAGCGGATGGAGTTTCGTATTCACACACTTGAGATCGCGATTATCCCTTCAAAAATATTCCGCACAGCCCATAACCTGTAGGAAAAGAAATTCTATGGGATTTGCATAGGTAATTGATGTATACACACGACTTGCTGAAGTGAACGAACTGACGACATTTTATTGAAGTACAGAATGACACAGATTAGATAAAACAACGACGACATTGCACACAAGACTACAATGTAGACAACCTGTGAGACGTCTACAGGGAAGGCGGAAAGTCCATCTCACAGTGTTGACTCAACTAATATTCCAACACACCCGGGGGTCGTGGTGGGGTAGAGTCAGGCTACTCGCCCCCCGAGGCGAACCGGGTTCGATTCCTGGCGAGGTCACCAAGATTTTCGCATATGGCAAACGTGGCGGACACTGCCACTGGCTGGTGGGCTTTATCGGAGAACTCCTGTTCCCCCCGCCCTTGCATTCCACCATTGCTCCCTCCTCAATTTCTTCATCACCGACGCAGAAGACCTCGCTGTACATCGCCGATCTAAATCTCTCAGTTCAACTCAGCTCATCCCCCTCCCTCCCGCAATGCTTTCATCTGTGCCGTCAAGAGTTCACGAGTAATGTGATTATCGTACTTAAGACGTCGGTAAATTTAGACTTAATCTTAACAATGTTCATGACGAAGCTAACATAGTTTTTGCGTTGTATTCAATAGTTCTAGGTATAAGGTTAGGCCAATAATCTCGTACAACAGAAAAAAAGTAATTTAAAAGTAATTATTTATCTTGCATTAAGTCAGCCTCATATCTAAATCATAACACCAGGCAACACATTCTAATATAAAACTTATAAAGCTTATTGTGTTAGGCTTCGGTAACAAACCACATTAGAAGAATTCGTCTCGCCTCTGGCGTCGTTAAATTTGACAATTCCATCATAAGAAATTTCAGTTACCTAAGTTTGACTAGCAATAATTCAAAGTTATACCTAAAATTTAATGCCCTACATGAGAGCACGCTTAAAATGATATATACCAATACATATATCCTAGAAATCTTAATTATGTACCCTTACCTTGAACTCAAGATTTTTCCAAATTACAAATTTTTATTTTTCTACCGTCCCACGCTGACCCCGAATGCCTTTCTCGACCGTTGGCGAGGGGGGGCAACATCTCTGTTGGCTGTGTTAAGAGCACTGCCTACCAGACTGCAACTGCGAAATTTGAATAATAAATCCTATGTTAAAGAAATTTCGCCTCAGTGCGATAATTTTAAAGATATGCGTTTCACACAAAATGTATTCTTCACGAATTTTTAGTGGGATGTCCCCTGCAGCGGAAATATTTCCATAAGATGTATAGCCTCTTTGCAAGAAATTTTTAAAATGTACGTTTAACATAAACGTACATACTGCCTATCTATATTTTAAACATATGCTCGTAGGGCTTTTACCATTTAAAAAAATTGTGAAGACTATATTTTATTTTAATGACTATGTTTAAAATTAACGCGCTAAGGTGAAATTTCTTTAACATGGGATTTCATATTCACATTTCGCAGCTGCCAGCCGGTAGGCAGTCTCACTGTCGCCACACTGCATTCAGGCATTTTCGCGCGGGCCAAGGCCCGCCTGGGCAGAACCCACGCTCTTAGTGAAAACTCAAACTGGCCACGATTTCAATCAAAAGGCGACCATTCTCATCGGCGTGGCGTCTAGCCAGAGACTCCACGCGCGCTGACCTCGCAGTAAACGGCCTACCTCGTCTCGGTCTCTGTAGCCGCGAGAGTAATTATTCTAACTGTACTGGAGAAGAAGCTTTGACTTTGTCGTATGTCGTTCTGACAGTATTTCCGTCCCTTTCCTTTTATTTCGTATCATTTTACAGCCCTTGAATTGAAAATAGTGTCAAAAGAATGCTGACATGTGACAAATGGCATGGTTGCCAAAAATTCAGAAAATGATTTGATGGGCCAAAATGTTCTCGCTGGTAAAAGTAACCTCTTCTTACCATACATATTTTTATTGATAACTATCGTTAAAAATACTTGCTATAATGAGTGTTTCTCATATATGCCAAGAGAATTTTTTTTTTAAATTTAATATCACTCATTAGTGAATGCTTAAAAGTTTAAACAAGGCCCAGGTAGTTCACAAATATCATTGGAGCTTTCAGTGCATATGTTGGCATGTAGTGTAAGAAATTCTATAAACTGCCATGTGGAAGCGTATTTTGGTTTGCTTATGAGGAAGAGAATGCACTGTCTCATCCAGAGAGAGAGAGAGAAAGAGAGAGAGAGAGAGACCGCGTATAGCAGGAGAAAGCTCTCTCGCTGGATGGTATGAAAGAGGGTTCCTGCTCTTTACGGAGAGTATTATTTAAGTACAGACACGATCCTGCTTTCTGCTCGTTGTGTAGTCTTCTACCACTCGCTAAAATTGACATTGTCACCGGCCTTGCGCCCTCGTCCGTTAATCAGGTAAGTGAGAACGCGAAACTGTCAGAAATGAAGTATGTTGATTAATATTACCATCGCGTTAGTAAAAATATATCCCCGTTTGAGTTACAGATGTTTTTAACATTACAATATTGTGGTGTAATGTCTGGGTAATATGTTGTGCAGAATAACTCCTACCTGTCGCGCGCACAAACCAGCATCTAACTGTGTATAGTGTGGAAGGGAGAGTATACTGATGGAAATAATATATTTATTTTGGACAAAATTACCTATCGCCACAAACATTGAATTCTGATCTGGAGTTTGTGTTTGCCACTAGCTACAGAACAACATACAATACACGCAGAGACTTGCGAAAACAAGGTGCGATTTAATTTTAAAGAGAGAGTTTTGATTCTGACACCCCAAAATGAAATCTGGTCTGTGCAAATATTATTTTGAAGTGTAACGTATGACAAATCTTATATCTCTGCCAACTTATTAATTTTAATTTTATTTCTACTGCAAATTTCTTGTTTGCATTTATTATTTACATGACAGTTCCATTGGCATAATTCTTTGTTATTTACTTGCTCTATGAGCTTGTAATGTTTTCCAAGGGTTTGTTTATTTTTTGTTTACATCTTTAATTGCAGTTTTAGAGTTTAGAATGACCACATATTGAAATACTTTCAGAAGTGTTAAATAAAGTTATTGTTTTAATTAATCTTTTTTTAAGATAGCAATGTTAAGCATATTGCTTAAATAAATCTACATAAATGTAAACATTGATCCATAGTTGGCAACATAGTACAATATGTAATATTTAGCAAGGGAATTTTTGTATGTGCTTCGCCTATTGTACTATGGCAAATTAAAACAGGACTGAGTTGGAAAATTATTTTTATTCATGGAACTTTTAAGTCGGCATATTGGATCCTGAAGTTCATCGGAAATGTATTGATAAATTTTATCTAGAGTGGATCGTAAAGGCAATATTTATTCAGGGCATTATATTATGCCGCCGGTGTGCGAGTGACGTAAAATAAGAATGCAAGGAATTACTGTTACAGATAAGTAACGACCCAAATAAGTTGCAGATGGCAGCAGCCCCATGTAATATAATGTCTCCAATTTGGTCTTCAAGAATTCCGCAAAAATCCTTTCTATAAGGTTATCCTTGTAAGATTTGCCTACACTTCCTGCAGAAGTAGAGACCTAATGCTTCTACCTAAATATTTTATAAATCTAAGCAGCCGAGGCAAGAAAAGGTGTTTGCTGATTAATGGAATAGAACCAAGTGATATATTTTTTATTGGACATTGAATAATACTTTCCCTAGTGTGAAAAAACTAACTTACGCTGCCAAATGTCAACTGTAAGTATAATTATATTCTGAGTTGAGCGTTTTGACATTGAGCTGCATATATTATTATATCTGAACAATTATTGCTTATGTTTCTTCACCAAACTTTCAAATGCAATAATTAAACGCTTCTCAATCATTGAACTGCTTTATTGGCTGGTAGTTTGCTCAGTAGTCTCGTATATATTTTATTATAATTATACTGTTGATTATTATCGATCTCTTGTTAATGTGGCCACTCCAATATACAACTTGGTTCGTTAACAACTACTCCCGAACAATCACACATACTCCAACATTGTTATATATATATGTATATATATTTCAGTGGCGCCTTACGCGGGGCCGTTATAATCATGCAATTAAATAGGTGCGATTTAATAAAAATAATAATGATTCAATACAAATAGTAGGAATTTAATTACACATAAAAAGTTTTGATTCTAACACCATAAAATGAAATCTGATATGTGCCAATATTATTTTGAAGGTCATTGCAAGTTTTAAAATTAGTTTTGCTCAGTGTAATTGTAGCTATAACTGTAACCGCTCCCGTTTACATCTCTTATTAAATTAAAAAATAATTAATGTCTTTAAAACATTTTTTTAATTTCTTCCGAAAATTAAATTAAATGTCTTTTCCAAACCAACTCAGTCGGGAGAACAAATGAGATCTTGGCAGGGCTACATAGGCAAATTAGTCAGAGAAGCTTGAATTCTTAAGGTCCAAGATGGCGTAACGTTTGTTTAATGTATTTTCAACAATTATTAATTAGGATTCCTGATGACGTCTTTGCGGGTTAATTCTCAAAAATACCTAGCAGATCCCGCTGGTCATTCACCTTAATGACTTACCTTAGTGGTATCTTACCTCACTAGGCTCTCGGGCCTGTTATAGGCTAACAACGTTCATACCGTACCACACGCAACATCGCGGTAGCTAAATCTGGAATTTAATTATAAAGCCGTGAAGGTTGCGTGTGCGGGCTTCAACCTTGCAATATTATGCAGCGCGTCTTCGCCCCGTCAGGCTGTCTGCAGAAAATGATCGTACTCGGCCAATATTAATTTAGTAAATTATATTTTCTATCAGGCCGATGACCCACTGGGTCTCGAACTGCCTGGCAGAAACAAGATGGCTAAACACCTCCTAAACTACATACTTGTCAACGCATTCGAACGTCGCGCCAATCACGAGTGGGATATATTATTCATAACGCATTACATCATGTGTTACTATGGCAACCAAATAATCAAACACTATATGTATTTCAACCCACGTACAATAAATTCATGGTAGGTTTTCTGAAAGACTTGGGAACATAATTAAAGGTAAATACACATTCAGAGGTTATAATATCTTGCAATTAATAATTAAAACATTATATCAGAAGTAAGTAAATAACAAATAATTAAATGTCACGTGATTACATACAGTGCCAAAATAATCTGAATGACAGATAAATGAAGCGGTTTTGATGCATTACGCTATATTAAAGACATTAACAGAAGAATATAAAAAAAAATCAATTTGCGACAAACTGGGAGTACGGCAGTCATGGTTTAATATTGACATACACTCATTACCATTAAAAACTGCGTAACAAAAAAGGAGCAGCACAGTTTAAGCTATTTTTGTAACGGTACAGACCAAATAAAGAGGTGATAACAATACGACTGCATTACCACAGACTGGATGTGCGAGGTCCTGGCGGTAGGCCTTGTGTCTGAAGAGTTATTATGCTCTGTGTGCTGCAGAAGACCGCCTATTGGCTGGGCTGTCAACCGGCCAGTTAATCGCCAGCAGGTCCTGAACGGCGATGCGACATTTTGCTGGACAGTGACGTCATGTTCTCGGCGTGTGCGGCTGTTCACGTCTGCGTTCTTCAGTGTTCTGTGTCACTACTGCATGTTCCGCTCTTCTGCGGCACAGAAGAAGGGGATATGTTCTGTGCATCGTCGGGCCACCTCAACAAGGTCGGGGAAAGAATCAAACAACCACCGTATGTTGTCCTGCCGCACATTTGCCCTCGTCTACTGCGAATTGTGTTCTACATTTCGAACAATTCGACATGGAGGAAGCTGACATCCCGTCTGGTCCCACGAATGTTGGAGGCCAGCGTATCAGATGATTTAAGATTCGAAACATGTCATAAACCCTCCGGGAAAACCAGAGCTGTCTCAGTGACATGTAGTTAGCTTTTTTTACAGAGTAAGCAATATAATAACCCCACATACTTGATTGTCATAGATAACATTTGCTAGTGCCGGGCTGTGGTTCCATTTTCAATTTCTACTAACGAACGCAACTTCCAACTTTGTATACCCTTAACATGTGCTTCCCGTTTTATAATACCTAACATTAGTAATAAAAACGGAAATTAAATTAATGTTATAATTACTGAACAGAATATTATTTAGAGAGCATATTACAAATTACAAGAAAAACTCCCGTTTTTCAGAACATTTTATCCACTTTCCAAGGAAACGAGGACTGGAGTACGCTAACAGAACGACTACTTACTCTGTCGAGGAAACGCGGCAGTGTAACTCGCGAGGCCGTTCCCGTTGGTGGAAATAAGTACTAGATAGCAGCACTATGCGTGTACAGTACGGGAGTTAGAAAACTCTGCTTCTCGAATCGGAAACGGGAAACTCAGATTTAACTGTGTTAAAATTTTTAGAGTTAAGTCGAAAACTCTAAAAGGTCAAACATTTCCAATATATATATATATATATATAGGGTATGCATCGCTTACCTTGGGTGTGTGGAATAAACGCCACTGGGGCGTGTGCGGGCGAACTTCATCTTGCCGGAAACTGACTCCTCGTCTCTCATGTAAGAGAGTTAGCTCACATCCTCACGGGATATCTTCAGCGTACTGCTTGGCATTCAGCGACCCTCATATCGCTGCCATTGGCAAACAAAGATCTTGCGTGATATGTCTCAGTTCACTACGCCAGCAGCAGGGAACGTGTGTGTCTTGCAAAGTGAGGAGAAATTGTAACGTTCACTTGCGGTCCTCCAAAATCTCAAATGACAGTCATCTGTTCCCAAATAAGCTGTCATTTCTCGCTGAAGACAATATATCACCAGCCCATTACTTTCTGTTGACGAAACTCCAAACGAAGGCGAAGGTGTTGAAATGTTAATAGCAGAACATTTATTAGAGGTCGTAGATTTTGAATATTTTCCTGTACTAGGCGGCTGTAAATGCTTCTGGTAGAGATACGGTGCTTTGCAGAAGCTACCTTATTTCGCTGGATGGTTCCTCTCCAAAATAATTAGACTCTGAAGTCCGAAGAGGGAAATTCGGCGTGCTGTTCACAATTTCTCTCGAGTTAAACTATAACACGACCGCACCTCAAACTCTGTCAGATTTTTCGTACAGCTGTCTAGAGCAGCGATTCCTGTACTGTTTTCCGCCGATTCTTCGAGTTCCGTCTAAACCTAATAATGGTTCTGTATAATCGCCCAACAATAAAATTTAAGAACTATAAAAAATAAATATAATCATTTAATGCCACAGGCTAGGAACTCCTGGGCTGAGTGGTGCCTCGCGTGTAGTCAGTCACGCATAATTTGCGACGTTCAATAAGTTAGTGAACTGGCGCCCAGAGTGCAGGCATATTAAAAACATATAACGTACAATACGCACTAACGATATCTCATCTCTCACTTCGAAAATTATGGTAGCTCTGTACCAATGTAAAAGTTCTGGTAATGATAAAAAAAAGTTAATTCAGGTATAAGTGCAGTAATAATTTATTTAATAAAAGTAATAGTTTTTGGTTAACTAACATTATTGTTTCAAACCTACTTTATTATGTAAACTAATCAGGTGGACAATCTGCATTGAAGCAAGAATGAAGAACGTCGTGAGTTAAAATATTTTGGTTAACATTAGAAACGGAGTTGGAGTTCCGTGGAGGTACAGAAACATATTAAGGGTGCCGTGACAGGAAACATTTGGGAATTGCTGGTCTAGTGCGTCCTCTTGGCATGGCTACCGCTCATTAATCACGCATGGCAAGTATCGTGCGTGTTTCATCACGCGAACTCTTCTTGTGAATATTTACATACGCTACACAAGAAGCGATGGCAGAGCACTCGTACAACGAACGTAACCGAGCTAGTTGGTGTAGTATTAAATCGTTGGACTCGCATTCAGCGGGACATGGGTTCGGATCCCGCCAGCTTGATCTCAGTTTCCCATGGTTTCCCAAAATCACTTCAGGCGAATTTTTGGTTCCCCACAACAGGCCACGGCTGATTCCTTCTTCCCCGTTCCTTCTTCTCTGAGAAACTCGCTCCTCTCTCTCTAGTGGCTTCGCTGTCGACGAGGGGCTCAGCCCTAGTCCCATACGTCGTATATTCATAAGCTGCCACATGAAACTTTAGTCGTATGCATACCACTCACCAGTGTGTGTCTATTTTCTGTCACGAACTATCTGTTAGCGAATTTATTTTACGAGTGTTCTAATTTTAATGGCAATGAGTGTATTTGCAGCTACTGGCAGGATTTTTTCCAATGTTTATTTCGAAAGAGCTTAATTTTCCTTTACTAGGTAGACGCCACTTAAGAGGGTGTGATACATATAAACACTAAACGCATTGATACAGTTCTGCAGTTTTTTTAAGAAGTGGATGTAGAATATCTAAAAAACAGCAATACTTGATATTTGTTGCTAACTTTGTGAGAAAATATTTTGTAAGTGTGTTGCATTACTGTCAAGCTTTTCTCACGCCGTAAATTTGTACGTTTAAATGCGGCGTAGGATATCGCACTACATGAATGTATCGTTCTGTCAAGATTATTTGCCTGTAAAGCAAGCCGAAACTATTACTTAAGATCTCTGTTTCTTGAGTTTTCTATATTGACTTTCATGAACCCGTGAACATCAATTAACGTGTTCAGCTTGTTGCTGTCCAGTACTACGGTGCAGTCCAATGGGGAGTTTCTCCAGTATGTCCATAAATATAAGTACTTGGCAGTCATCTTAGATGACAAGATGTGTTTCCTGCCTCGTATACCGTATGTTACTCGCAAAGCGATTGTGGTTTCCCAAAATCTTAGAGCTTTGGGAAACACAGAGTGAGACTTGGACTTTCCTGCACTTAATGAAATTCTACAAAGCCATGATTGAAGGGATTATTGCACATAGCGCAATAACGTGGCACATACGTGCAGAGTTAGTGTGGCACAACAGAAAGCTCGTCAGCGATCAGAGGGCGGCACTGCTGGCTGTACTAAAGGTATACAGAACTGCGTCCAATGAGGCACTCCTTGTGTTGGCGGGTGTCCTACCTATTGATCTACTTGTGAGAGAGCGTAGACTGATCACGGAACAATCAAGAATTAGAAGGCTGAATCTACATGAACGAAGGTTAATCAGGCAGGACACCCTGGAGATGTGGCAGACAAGATGAGATCAGTTGACCAAGGCGAGGATTACCCATGAGGTCCTTCCAAGTGTGGAGCAGAGAATGAAAAGCAAATGGATAACGATGAACCATTATAGTGCTCAGTTGTACACCTGTCATAGCAATCTTAAAGCGAAGCTGCGCAGTCTTGGGCTAGTTGCATCCCCACTATGTGAGGTATGTGGTGTTGATGACACCGTATAACACGTACTGGTGAACTGTAAAAGAATTTGAGATCAAATTCCCTTACATGTAGGGGAAGCTAATTACTTCTACATGTAAGGCAAAACTACCTGTTAAATGTGGAGTAAATTTACATAACAAGTAAGATAATATTTTCTAAACGTACGGAAAAAGCACCTGATAAAAATGGGGGGAAGGGGGGAATCCCATACAAGTGAGGTAATATTAAATATATTGTATAATAAATTTATACTTAAAACTTACACGAGGTATTAGTACTGTTAATTTTTATAACCTATATCCTCTGACGAAGAGTAACCTAAACCTCAACTCTAAAATCCTCGACACTTGCTAGTGGTTGGGCGCGAATCACGGACCTCTACCACGATATGGCTATACGTTACCCGTTATACCACGGCGACACCATGACAGCACGAGTGAATATTAGTGTGTTAAAAGATTGTTTCTTCCGCCCGTCCTCTTATTTAGCTGTTCGAGATATTGCTGAAGAGATGCACGCGTGGTAATGTAATTTTCCCATCCATTTATTGCATTTTCCACCACTATGTACGTGAATTTTACTCCAGAGTGCGATAATTATACATTACATATAAAGAGCCATTTTGGACAGCTTGTATAACTAGACAATAAAAAACTAATTTTAAAGTATAAAATTTATATTATACAATTATTATCAAATAGTTACAAATGGACTAGGAGATCCACACGTCGTAAGGTAGTTTTCCCATCCATGTATGGGATTTCTCACTATCATGTATGTGAATTTTACTCCAGAGTGCGGTAATTTTACCTTACATGAAAGGAAAACTATGATTCCCACACAAGTTAGCGAATATTACCTTACACTTGTCAGGTAATTTTGCCATTATTTTTTACAGTGCGGATTGCCCTACAATAGAAGATCTCGGAGACTGGTTGCAAAGGTGTGGCAGGGCCAAGAGTGTTGGAGCTGGATACGAGAAGGTTGATTGATGGAAGACCAGGAACTTCACAAGTTATGGAACAGATCTGCTACAAGAGTTGGCAAGAGGCTTGAGGAGTTTGACCTGTGGCAACTGGAGCATTCCGATGACCCATGAGGGAGTGTTCGGTTAAAGGCTTTATGTTTAACCTTTGAAGGAGTGCACAAACGTACTGGTACTGAGGACAAGATTGACGCTAGCTGCCTATATTTCTCACTTCAGCAGTATTGTGTTGGAGAGTGTATTTTCACATACCATCTTTCTATTGGTCCTGGCTACACCGGGTATGCTTACTGTGCCCTGCAACCTTTATTATTGGATGGACGTCGGCCAATGAAGTTGCGCGTTGACTGTGTGCCAATTAATGTGCCGCGACGGAGTTAACACGTTTTAAAATCCATCGTGTTCATTTGAGAAATTATTCAAAACAACAGCTTCATTCTGATGAAACGAAATTATGACTAGTTGTATTTTTTTTTTCAGTTGATTCCGATATAGGCCAATGAATTGCTCTTGGAGATTTGTCTCCAAGAGCAAAGAAATTTCAACATAAACATAGTCCCGTGTATTTACGTGCATACTCCTAAAAGGATTAAGGTGAGAGCACTAATGAATGGCGAGGACAGGTTTTACTGATAAAACCGGTAGAAAGCCGTGTGAGACATCAAGAAAGGCACGAGGCGCAAAGACCCGAAGTGTCTTCTCACCGGAGTACATATGCAGTGCGGGAGGTTGGAGGGTGTGCCGGCCTTCGGGTCAGAAAACCTGTTGTTGTCCAGAATTATTACAAAAGCGATGGGAAATGAGTGGACTGGTTCATCAGTATGGTGCGCAAATACAATAACACATCTTGGATACCAAAACTTTCTTTTTAATTTAGAAAAAAGTCTCTTTTTGTTTCTAAGTGACGTATACTGACATCGGAGTCGATTGAATGGATTAATAACACGTACCCAGGGAGAGATAATCGCATAATGAATAGCGGGGTTTGGGGTCGCGGTGGCTGAGCGATTAGCCTACTCACCTCCCACCAAGGCGACCCGGGCTCAATCCCCGGCCGGGTCACTCCGGATTTTCGCATATGGGAATCGTGCCAGACGATGCCGCTGGTCGGCGGGTCCTCTCAGTGATCTCCCGCTTCCACCGCCCCTTCATTCCGGGGCCGCTCCATACTCACCTCAATCACCCTCATCGACTCTCAAGACCTCGATGTTAAGAACCATCCAGAACTCTTCACTCAAAATAGCGAGGTAGAGCGTGAATGCCAACTACGCGGAGAGTTAGTTCAAATAACCCAAAACTGAACTGAATATTGACCAACAAAACTGTGAAAACCACACGGTTTAGGCTAATGTTAGCACAGCTGTTGGCATAAATACGTGTTTTTAAATGTAGTATATTTCTAGCGACCAAGTTTTAGTATTGCTGTGATATATCTATTCGGGATAAGATAAACTTATTTTTATGAAAACTCGGGTATGTCAAAAAACAAAACGTAAACCAAATCCCAATTCACTCCTTGAACACGTGACTAAGTTATGCGAGTAAATCAACAGCTAGTGTTGGTGACATGCACAAAAATTCACTTAGATTTAATGAAAATCACCGTTAAACTAGTGATTTATATTCACTGTTACAGGTAACGGCATTTCAGTGGTTACATCAGAACAATTTTCACATGTGTGAATTTCATCCGCGTAGCTCTAAGTTTAAATGTACGTCGTTCGATAGTCCAGTAATCGTGTTAGTCGTTACATATCTTCAATTGGAAAAATTCTCCGAGCCAATGGCGTTTCATTGCACCATCACACACCCACCTGGCTTAAATTTCCCGACTTCATAATGACACACGACACGATTTAACAATAATTTCCACGATGTTGATCAAACGGGCGTCTCCCCTGCTGTTTTGTCGCGCGAATTTCCCTCCATAATAGCCTTTAAATTCGGCAGTTAATTCATTTCCCCTCAAAATCAATCTCCCTTCCCCCCAACACCAGCTTTCCTCGGGCGCTATCGGCCGCTGCAAACACCAGAGTTAGAGTTCTCTCTTTCCCCCGGGTTTGTTTTGTCCCTCCCGCAGTCGGCTGATGCAGATTCGATTGTCGCGGAGCGACGAACAAATTGACTTTCGTGGTCTCCACAGCAACCCGCCCTCTCCTCTTTCGAGAAAGAAATTAAAAAAAAAAAAAACTAAAAAAGTCCCTGCCTACGCCAGCACAATAGGATTTAATTTCATGCTGAACTGGAAAGGAAGTTATACTGATTCTCGTATGACGAGAACTGATTTTTTTCCCCCCCTTTTTTTTTGTAGGGTACGCGAGAGGTCTGGTATTATTTTATATGTAAACTAATGAACGTGGGGACTCATGTTACGAAATTATAACCAGCATGTGTACACGTTTTAATTTTACGCAAGTGAAGCTGAAAGCATCATTTTTTTTTAATACGCCTAAATAAAACCATATTTAATTTTATTTTTGAAAAAAATGGGTTTATATAGTCCATTCACGGTTACTTCAAACTTTTTTGAAGCCCTGCTAAAGTTCTACTTCCAGAATATTCCTCCGCCTCTTCAAACATAGCTTAACCGAGTCTATAAAATTACATCAAAGGTACAGGGCACCGCATTTTTTCGCACTGAGTGTAATAGTATTTTTAATAAGAACTATATCATACCAGACAATAACAAAACACTTACTTTCTCCCTATTTTATTCATATTGACTATAAATGAAGTAATATAATTTATAGATAAAATGGAATTCAAATTTCAATTTAATAAAAAAAATGTTTTTATGTTAACATAAGTATAAAACGCTCATGATACGTGGCATGTTTAGGAAACAACCAAGCACACGGGGTGATATTTCAAAGGTTAATTTCAAAAAGTTCTAAGGAGCCGTGATTAGACTATATACCATATTCTGTTGTACTGTAAATGGTTCGCTATTATTTACCCTCATTAGCAAGGACGGGATAATTTCGGGTTTTAAAAGACCTGTAGGATAGACTCCACTGCATAAGGTAATTTTGGGCATAAGCTTTATATTTATTGGCTGTTCCCCTCAGTGATTATCCAGTTTCACCTCAGACTAGGTGTCACAAAATTCGGTGCTTGTTTACTTGCAGGTCTGCTATTGGCTCAGATTTCACTTGGGCGTGTCTAAAAAATTGTGATGCAATTTCAAAGCTAAGAGAAATGTAAGTTTTTGACGTTTAGCTTGTCCTAAAGGGAATTCGCGAAATTTTTCATTCCCTACTAATTAGTATGTTTAATATGCAAGCCATTTATACTTTAAAAAAAAAGGTTGTGAACATTTCTTTCCCTTTTATTTTTTTTATTTTTTAAGTTTCAGTACTGTGATCTGCAAATTTTCACAACATATCGATGTACTCGCTCTGATCGTTATGGCTTAGAGGCAGCCATCTTGAATGTTAACTATGACTATAATATCAACCTTGGAGATTTCGAAAAAAATACACGAGAATTATAAATAGTTATTTACAAAATGTGTAGGTAATTTTGAACTTAGTTTCGAGACTACGATAAAGTTAACACCCCATTATTCAATCAAATCGGAACTTTCATTGTGCTAGTGAAATTATAAAAACTGTTGCATATGAACTTACGGAAAGTCATTTGTTTGTATTGGTGATAATTTCTCTACCTCTGAGCACCAGGGGGCAGCGGTGGTGTAGTGGTCAGACTACTCGCCTCTTACCAATACGAACAGAGTTCGATTTCTTTAGGGGTCGCCCCTTGGATTTTCGCACGTGGGACGATGGCGCTGATCTCCAGTTTCTCTGCGTTTGCATTCCGGCGCTGCTCCATAGTCACCTCGTTTTAATGTTAAGAGCCGCCCAAATCTATTCACTCACTTCAATCACTCTAAGCTCCAGTGAAAGACGAAAGGAAAATTTTAATCTGTCACGCTCCACCCGATACTTTGTTGTCTCAGCAGCAAACTGGAGCGGGCCGACCCCCCCCCCCCCCCACACCACTAATACTAGAGATTATACATGTTACATCAGATCTCCAACGTTAGATGATATGTAGAGACGTGCAAATATCGCGTTATTGTTTGGCGGCAGAATAAACTCCAAGGTGCTGTATGTGCTGTCTACTGTTGCCATCGGCAGACACTTTGTGTGGCTCTTACTAAGGACATTTTGAGCCGATAGGAAATTGTCTATGCTTAAGCAACCAATCTCCATTAAAGCGGTTACACGGGTAAATGGCGTCGTATGATCGCCAGTAACCAATGAAATAACGAATTGTTATCTAGTAGGCACAGGTAAGTGGAGACTGGCATGTTGCCCAATAATTACGCGAATATTTCACGTCTAATGATTTGTTATGGAGAATGGGGTTAAAAAAACAACAGGATAGTGCATATAACCTAACATGAACCGTAAGGAAATAGATACCTCCTCTAAAATTGGGAATCAAAATTAGTTATAAAGTTTGTACTTGGAGTTCTGGCAGAAGATTACAATGCATACGTAACTGCACAATATTATTATTTCAGTTCTTTATTAGCTAGCAAAATCATAAATATATATGCATAGTATATTGATAGTATTATAGTAAGATAGTCTATTGATAGTAAATACTTTACAATACCCCCTTTTTCAAAACGATTTTTCCACTCCATGTAAATTTTCTGTGCACTGACCGCCACAAACTTATATTTTGCCCACAGTTTGTCTGGCATATCTACTCAAATGACTGCATTGATTTTTGATTCTGAAAAGTTCAAATAGTAAGATAGAGAATATTTATTACATAAAAAACTTTAATATTGATACTTATTTAGATTTTGAGTAGTCGTTGTGTTGAAACCAGTGAACGGGTTTTCCTAGTTAGTGAATGTCTTATAACCAGGGTTACGTCACAGACTGGAAATGACAGGAAGATGCTTAAGAGTCTACGCTATGGGAAATACGTAACTTAATAACACCATTCACCCACGGCTACAAGATCATCACTGAAAAAATAATTAACCGAAATCAGACTTATTGTTTAAAGTGATACGTAAGTAAATATAAACCAGCTAGCCGCACTTAAGTACGCATAAGTTTATGTTTACATATATTTCATATCAAATCCTTTGTAATATTTGCCTAACTTTTCTGAATGGAAATAATTGTTTAAATATGCGTAACTCACTGTAATATATGCAACTGTAATATGTTAATTGATACACTATTGAAGTGCCGCGTTTATAATTTTAATAGTGGGAAATAAGTAAAAAAAACTACTGCTCATGTGATAGAGCTATATTTAGGGCATCGATAATGTAGGCTACAACTATCATTTGGTACAAGACTTGAGCCTTTGATAGAGTGCCTTCATCAAATATGCCATTCTGACTCCAGGAGTTTCGCAAAGATTATAGCGCACTGTATTTGCTGTGTTCTGGAGTGTCTTTTACCAAGTTTCAGAAAGTTTGCTAAGATATTGTGGAGAGGTAGATTAATCCTACTAATAGTTGTATGACGGATATTTATAACGTAAATGTATACCCTGATTGTGCCGTTACTTGCAAAGCAGAAAAGTTGTGCGGGTTGCAGCACTCACATTCGCAGGCGAAAACAGCTCCGGAATTTTAAATGTTTACGCCAACAAGTCAAGGACAAAGGGATGAAAAATTGCTTATGTTTCACCGTATCTGCCGAAGTTTGGAATTGTACATATTTAAAAAATTGGGTTTTGCTGTGTTGGGAACACGGCCGTTTGTTTTGCGTGAATACGTCTACGTTGACCTACTCGGACGCCTTGATGTTTATTTTACGATCCCGGCACCGCTTCACTCGATCATATGGGGTTATATGGGTATCACTGGAATACTTTTGAGATGCTCTTTCCGACCGTATACGATTTCTGTATTTCTACTTGGCTTTTTGACAAGTATAGGCCGAAATTGTGTTACGTTTTCTTCATTCTTTACACATTAAACTCGTAAAATTTCACCATAACCGCGCCACACAAATGTTTTTATGCTCACAATCGATTGATCTTGAAGAGAACTGTCTCGATTGGAACTCAAACGAGCGTCGTAGCTTCTCCTAATGAAAAGTTATGCTACGCGGGAGTTATGGAACGCGGTGAAACGAACTCAAAATACCCCCCCCCCTTCCCCCTTCAGCCAAATTCTGTGATAGCCCTCTGCGCGCGATTCTCCGCAGTCCTCACTCAACGTAAGATCTTCTTTGATCCTTTGGCAATCGAGTGGTGTAATTTAATTTTGAATGTAGACAATAGATTCGGAGCTGCAATGCCAAACTGTATCCCCCAATTTTTTTATCATCGGATTTTCTGGATTGCCACCTGCTATGGTTGTAAATTTTAAGACGTATTCACGTCAAGAAACGCAACGGATATGTCCGTGCATAAGGAATGACTGAGTCACGCAGTGTCACAGTCTTGTCTGACTCCGCAAGGAATCTCAGTCTGGAGTCACGAGAGGATCTCACCACCTCATGGTTCTGCTCTGCTCCGAAGTGCATTTGTTACTTACTACAGTCTACTCAGTGTGTCGAAACTGTAATCCATTCACAGTTACTTCGCACTTTTATGAAGCCCTGCTCAAGTTCTAATTCCAGGATATTCCTCCGCCTCGCGCAAACTAATCCTACTTAAGTCTAGAAAGTCACACCAAAGGACAACGCACCAAAATCGTGCGTACTCAGTTGTAATGATATTTTGCATGAGAACTATTTCTCACTAGGCGCTACCAACAAACATGCTTTCTCACTGTTTTTCTTCATATTTAATTTAAATGAATTATTATACCTTATGTAAAAAAATACTTGTAAAATTTCAATTCAACTAAAAATAAGCTACTTTCTTGTTGACAGAGGTATAAAACGCTTGTGATAGATAGCATATTTCGAAAATAACTAAACACGCCATATATGGGGTGATTTTTCAAAGGTTTACTTCAAAAAGAGTGAAGAAACCCCGAATACACCATACATATTTTGTGAGTAGCTGCACGAGGCTTTGGAGTGAGTGAGGAAGAAGTCTTGAGAGCCGATGAGGGTGATTGAGGTGAGTATGGAATGAAAGTGGCGCGGGAAGCGGGAAAACCCGCCGAGCAGCGGAATCTTGCTCGATTACTACATGCGAAAATCCGGGAATGAGCCGGCCAGGGATTGAAACCGGTTCGCCTTGGTGGGAGGCGAGCAGGTTAACCGTACAGCCCCCCCCCTCCCCCGAGACTCTGTGAATGGACCATGTGTCTGAGTAGCCACCGCGGGTAGCGGAAGGTTCCCTATTGGCTGACCTGCCAGTCGCTGATTGGCTGGAGTGTGCGGCTGGAATTAAGGGATGCTCCACCTATCTATACATAACACTTAGAAGTCTGCACACGTTTACAGACAACCAAGACAAGTAATAGTAGTGATAGGAACATTTCGCGAGTTCATTTCAGGACAAGATAGATGTCAAACACGTGTACACTGAAGTGGGCATTGTAATTGGATCGCAGTTTATTAGACACGTCCTGGACGACTGTGAGCCAATAGCAGACTTGCAGTGAAACAAGTAGCGAGTGACATACTGCCAGGTGTGAAGTAACACTGTCTACACCATGGAGCAGAAGCTAATGAACAAACACCTGAGTCTCGAGTATACACATGACTGTGGAGTCTAGCCTACAGGTCATTGAACTCGCGAATGTTTCCTATCCCTAGTAATAAGTGAGATAGATATATATACACGACTGTAGGAACACTGCTTCTAGTGGTCAGCTGCGCTCCCACTGGCCACCTTTCTAGTGGTCAACATGACGACGGAACGCCTACTGTGCTCTGCAACGCTCGTTATTGGCCGGTCATCAGCCATTAAGGCGTTGAGTTGGTTTTGTCCCAATGAAATGTCTTCATTAGTTCAAAACTTTTACAATAAGAACTGTCCTTTTGAGTATTTATAACTAAGAACAGTGAATATATCGCGAGAATATTTCGAGACGAGATATAGTTCAAAGCACTGTGGTGTCGTCCAGCTTTTTATTGGCTGAAGCAAGTTCTGGTCGGTGTTAACTGTTTGTCGGAATCCTGAGTGGTTCGGTGAAATGCGGACACAACACCAGCAGCCAATGGCAACATCGGCGGTGTATATATAGTATTGGAGTCTACTGTGTGTTCAGATTTATTCGCGAAAAATCATTGGCCCTATTTATAACGAAAGTATCGTTTTTAGCCAGGAGAACTATTGTTGCTTATATGTAGCGTTCTTGTAGGATCCTGTTAAACACAGGCAGAAGAGCGGCTAAATGAAAATTCTAGTTCGGTTTTTAAGGACAAAGAAATTTTCAGAACAGATTTTCTTGAGCTGCACTAGAGAGCAGTCCTCAAAGTGATAAATATCTATGACATGGCCTTGGCAAACTGAGTTAGTGATATTATACTGCTAAGTAATTTGACGAAAAGTTCGGCTCCATGCACCTGTACACGCCAATAAGTATGGTCACCCGTATTTCGCGAAAATATTTCACAAACAGTTATATTGCATAACACATTAGCTCCAATCCACGTTCATGAGTGGAATATGTAGGTGTTACACATCTTAGGTTTCTACCCGCGAATCACAGACGTGCGCTATCAGAGTTACTTAGTTCTGATTGGCCGGTCGAGGAAAAAAAATATCTTCTCACGGAGATACGCCACCAATAAGCAATAGAAAACTGCTGGAGTGCTATAGGGTTTTAAAACCTAGCGTGTGTAGAAACCTTACCGCGGAATTCGGATGTCCCTACCAATAAGATATATATATATATAAGAAAACAAGCACAAAATACCATGGTTCGAGACACCGCAAAATTGCGATTTTTTTTTGAGCCAGCATATCTTCGAAAACGAAATGTTTATCTTTTTATAATTTTCTAATTCATATTCTAGTCGGCTTAACGGTAGACAGATTAATTACAAACTTTCGATAGTAAGAATACCAGAATTCGCATTGACCCAGGTAAATGGGAGGGTAGCTTCATACGCACACGGCAACCAATAATGTAAAAGCATGCAATCGAAGGTGATTCGACAAACAAAGAGGCCAGATCGCAACAAGCAGAGCCGCGGTAGAGGTGATAGTAAGGTCAAGCCAGGCCATTGACCGGGAAAAGATTTCTCCGTAATGACTCAGTGTATAATCTAATCTGCAATCTGTTATCGCGACACATCAGTTGTTCTGGGGGGCCGAGGTGTTGCAGTAGTCAGACTATTCGCCTCCCACACAGGAGGAACCAGATTCGATTCCTGATGAGATCACTTGTACTTTCGCATCTGGGAAACGTGGCAGGTGGGTCTTCTTGGAGCGCTCAAGTTTCTACCACCCTTGCATTTCCGCCAGTGCTCCATCTTGACCTCATTTCACCCTCGACGGCGCTGAAAACCTCGACGTTAAGCGCCAACAGAAACCTCTCAACTCAATTGGTGTCTCTAAAAGCAGCATATTAAAGCGGCCTTTGAAAAAAATTTTTTGTCTACCTTTCTTTTTCTCAGAATTCGTTTTGTCTGAGTGCGTTTCTCTATGCTCGGCCAACGTCGCTATGAGGCATTCAGGATAATGAAATGTTAAGGCCTCGAATTCTGGGTTAAGATATGGATCTGTGTATAACCCTCGATAGCCTTCCTAGGGGTTAGCCCGCGGCTGTGTTTTCAGTATGGTCACGTGCCTATAATATTTACAATGTTAGAAAATTTGGTTATCATACAAAGACTGAAAAAAAAAACATATTTGATATTTCTCTATCCACTGAGCCACTGCGGCCCGACTTGGAATCATTCTAGCCACTTGACCACTGTGGACCCACTTAATTAACTCAACATTGAAGCGAGACATGTAGAGTAAACAAAAATGATATTCCATTACCTTCATATCTCTATGAAATAATCTGTATGCGTTAATACAAATCTTTCATAGGAAGAAGTAATTAAAAATGAGTTTTTAGGGTCAAAGGTCATGATTGCGTAATCTGATCTTGCTGAAATTCAGACTTGACCTATATTTGACCCTGAGGATTCGCTCTGGAAAATTTGAATGTACTTTTGTTGAGTTTCAAGGGACTTAGAAGTATTAAAGAGGGACGAACAGGCAGAGATCGTCCTATTATATAATAGGATACGATATGTATGTTGAAAATATTCAAAACTCAAAACTTTATTTCTTTGCAGTCGTCACATAAACTCCTATATGAGATTGTGAAATTACTTACTGTGCAGGCAAAATGCTGTGAGTAATAACGCAGTCCCAATGAGGAGAGCTCAGAAGATGCAATCGGTTCTGATCACTAATTAAAGGCTGTTCACGATAAAGTGAGCACTTTTTAACGCAACGTTAAGAAAAAGTCACCGCCCCTGCTTGCATATATATATATATATATATATATATATATATATATATATATATATATATATACACTTCAACGGACGCACTGAGTGTCATGCGCCCGGTAAAGTTGGTAACGATACATGGAAAGTAGTTCCATATCTTGACGTAGAATAAAAAGTGATAATTTGAATTATTTATTTCGCATTCTGTTTTTTTTTTATGCATCAGTGTGTAAAAATTAGCAAATTTATCAGATGTTTACTTTTCTAATAATTTCACAGTTTCACTTGACCGACGCATGAATAAAGGGACGAGGCCCATGGCGATGTTGATTTTACATAAGGCGGAATAATACGGAACGTGCATACAAGTAGATCTTAAGTTGGGGTTTAAAAAGTGTTCATTTTACTGTGAACAGTCTATAGCAAAGAATATACGAGCTATATTATATAGGTGCTATAAAAAAAAAATTTAATTAAGTGAACTGAAAACTGCTATTTATTTTAACCAACCGAAAACACAACATTGGCAAATGCTCAACGTTTTGTAGGTTCCTGACCAACTTTTACGTTCCTCGTTATTCACAAGAATTCAAGGTTTATTCTTAGAGCCCCGAGTATTTCGCGGATTAAGTTGGTAGCAAGCTAGGCTGGACAGCCCTCTATAACTCGCGACATTATCGTTTGCTTATTGGTTGCTGTGATCAAGTGAAACCTCTGTACAGGACTTTTAAACACTCACTCACACTACTGCTTCCTGCTTATTACTGGCTCACCGTTAAACGGGGCGTGGCTAAACAACTGTCGTCCAATCACAACAGTAGGAGAAAAGAACAAGTGTCTGGAGTCTACCTCGCCTCCGAACGAAATCGCGAAATACTCGTCGCTCTACTTATACTGTGTTTAAAAACTTCAGTTTTTTGGACCCCGGAAAAATTCTTGGTGGTGTATCGTGACATCGTGGCGTGTCTTGGAGGCGCGACCGAGAAGTTGCTGCGAACCTCCGAGAGGTTATATCGGACAAAAATTCCTCCCTCGTTTCTTGCACGCGACGAGGAGTCTTTTTATACCGCTTCGTGACCCCGCTGCCCGCTCGCCTGACCATCTGATTACAGAGCACATAGGTACACAGAAGTGAAATAGTAGTCCTTTCGATGTAGGCGTACCAGCTCTCTGATTGGCTGCGTCGGGCTCTGGGAGCTGGCCGTTCGTCTACTATTGGCTATTGCGTTCCGCTGTTGACTCGGCTGCCGGCTGGCGAATAGATTACGCGGCGTAGATTGGGGGAAGGTTGGGGGAAGAGGCCCAATAGCGCCACTCGCCTCACCAGAGTTGTGTGCAAACATCACTCTGGTTAAGCCAGCGCTCCCTCCAACAAAAGCAAATAAAGAAATAAGGTTCCTGTCCCCTCTCTGCTAGTTTTTTTTCATCTCTACTAACAAAGAGCATGTTTCCATACAGTATATTTCCTGTAGCATTTCTGTTTAATGCATGAATGATTTTGAATTCTATTATGTCGATTGGGTTTTTACGGTCTGTCCCGTAAAAATATTGTACCTACAAACATCTGAAGCAGGGGGCGCCACCATTAAACTGGGCAACCAACATGTTGCTATTTACTCAGTATATTGCCCGCCAGGTCGCACGCTTTTGCGCGCAGATCTTAACGAACTAATTAATGCTTATCCAGTTTCACTCGCTGTCGCTATTTAAATGCTAAACTTCCTGCTTGGGACTTTCTCGCTCGCACAGCCAATGGGAATACCTTATTTCGACACCAGAAGCGCCCAGCGAACCCACTTATGACCCTAATCAAGCAAATTGTAGGCCCGATATACTTGATATCGTGCTGGCTAAGGGTTTTAAAATGACCTTAGAGTTTAACGTGCTCCACGAGTTGGCTTCAGGCCATTATCCTGTCCACTTGTCTTTCAACGAAGTTGATACAGACAATACTCTTCGGAAAAAATTAAGGATTATAAGCATGCGAACTGGCCCAGTTTTAGGGATTATCTGGATGAATAAATTAACCTACCAGCTCTTTTAGTACTCCCGATGAATTGGACTCTGCTCTCGAGTACGTCACAGAACTAATTCAGACGGGAATAAGTAAGCTCATCCCGGGAAAGACTCGACGGATTAACGCAGTAAGCTTCGTGACAATGTTAGGGAACTTATCTCGCGTAAAAATTGGCTGCGCAGGTTCTATTCTCGAACCAGATCGAGGCTCATCAAAGCCCATGTTAACAATCTTGGAGAGCGTATTGACTCTGAAATCACTGCCTGGCGGGGTGATATTTGGAATGATAAATTATCGCGCCTATGTGCACAAGACAATGCCTCTTCAAGGCAATGCAGATGCGGCCTATACGCCCCAGCAGAAGGCTGAGGCTTTGGCCAATCAATTAGAATTAGCTTTCCAACCCAATAACTTCCCAGCTGATGCAGCATTTGTGGCCCAAATTTATAGGGACCTCCGAGTGCTCTTGTGACAGCCCAGAGTAACTAAACAAGATCCCACGCACCTGGAAGAGGTTAAACGCATTATTAAATGTATGAAGCCCCGCAAGGCACCCGGGTTCGACTCCTTGCAGGCTAAAGTTCTCAAGCAGCTACCTGATAGCAGGTTTGAGGCTATAGCTGAGTGCATAAATTCAAGTTTTAGTCTTGCCAATTTCCCTACACCCTGGAAATGTGCTACAGTAATAGTTTTTCCCAAACTGGGTAAAGATCCAATCCTACTACAGAATTACCTACCCATCAGCCTACTAAGCACTGTCTCTAAGGTTCACGACCGAGTACTCTTGCGCCGCCTCAGTATTCATATTAGCGAAAATAATGTACTTCCTAATGAGCAATTTGGCTGTAGGAAAAAGCATCAACTATGCATCAATTTGTCCGCTTATCGGAACATGTAACCAATACATTTAACTGGCGCCATTCTACGGTGGCGGTATTTATAGACGTAGAGAAGGCCCTCGACAGGGCTTTTCACGCAGGTGTTCTATATAAAATGTACCAAACCAATTTCCCAGAGTGCTATATTAAGCTCCTGGCGTCATATTCAAACAAACGCTCCCTCTCGGTTTCTATTGAAGGAACTCTTTCAGGAAAGAAAAATATTAGGACTGGAGTCCCCCAGGGCAGCATCCTAGGGCCAGTCCTTAATAATATATACACCCACGATATCCCCCCCCCCCAAACTGGCATATTAATTCGGGTGTTAGTGCAGACGACACTGTCATCACCCTCTCTCGCAGAGCTGAACTTGTCATTCAGCGCACCCAGGTACAGCTTACGACGTAGCCTAAAATATCAACGTGGGAAAATGCGAAGCGCTCGTCTTCACGCGACGAAAAATCCCCCCAAATCCACAACTGACTCTCTGCGGGGAGAATATTCCTTTTAAATATAAGGGAAAGTACCGTGGTCTCATCACGGATAGAAGGTTAACATGGCGGCAACATGTGGAGTCAAAGCGAAATCTCGCTTATGCCCGCATGTCCGCCTTATATCCGATTTTAAATCGCAGCTCTGGCTTGTCGCTAAAAAAAATGGAATTTGATTATAACAGACCTTGATTCGACCCATTATCACATATGCAGCCGCAGAATGGGCTTACTGCGCACAAAGTCATTAAAAATCCTTACAAGTAATACAAAACCAATGTCTTAAAATGGTTGCTCATGCGCCACGTTACATCCCATCTATAAACTTACATGCAGAACTAAAACAAGAACTGCTGTCGGATGTAATCCGAAAGTAGGCCCAAACCTTCTACGAATTAACCGAGGAACATGCAAATCTTCTTATAACTGTCCTAGGGGAACAACATTGACGAGACCCAAAGCTATAAGCGACCCAAGTCGCTTATAGCGCATAGGCCCCCTTAGTCCTGTGTGTAACACACTGCCATGCCAATCTTTTTAGTGCCTGCGCAGCCTCCTAAGTCTATAGCTGCAGACAAAGCTAAGGAGTCCTTAAGGGACAGCTCAGTCTATATTTAATTAAATGATGGACTAATTAATTATTAATTATTCATATTACCTTCTAGCAAAATAGGCTAAGCTGGTTAACCTTCCTTCCAGCCAACTGTCTGTAGGTATAGCCCTGCGCTGCAGCAGATTCCAAGGCCGCCACTGCAGATATACAGAGGTTTGCGGCGTCGTGTGGCTCTCTGCTGCAGTTGGTGAGAGACCTCCCCTGCGCTTTTAATTAATATAACTCCCCAATTTAGGTTAATAGTTAAGTTAGATGTAACATCTCATCCCAGCCAGCTGTGTGCATGTATGGCCCGTTTGCCTCTACCGATTCCAAGACAGCCTCTGGTCAGAATACCAGCAACTTTTGAGGACTCTGTGGTGATAGTGTGCTCTCTGCAGCAGCTGGTGAGAGTCCCCAAGCAATAAGATAAGAAGAAGAGGTCCCCTTACATGCGAAGCTTCGTGCACTTGCAACATCATGGCCGTAGATATGCTGTCACAGCCCATGGCTACGGAGATTGGTCGCTGCGAGGTAGCACAGCACTAGATTAAATATCTATGTCCTCGAGGTCATAAGTTACTATAGGTAATTTAAGTTAATCTAATCTTTTCGTTTTACAGGTTTATGCCGTCTCTTCCGGATCGTGTAAAAACCAGTGGTAGTTTTCCTAATACCCACTGGCAGCTCACTCTCTCTTCTTTTAGTTTTCAGCTTCTGCTGAGGAATCGGGGGAAGAGACCCAGTTGTGCAGCTTCCCTCACCAGAGAGATATCCAGACCACATTCAACAATCAAGGACCCACCACCTCTCTACTAGTCTTTCACCCCACCTAATGAATAACATGATTTTCCAACATATGTTTCCTGTAGCATTTATTTAGACTAAGTAATGCATGAATGATTTTGAATTATTTTCTGTCGAAAGGGGACTTTACGCTCCTTTACCGGTTTTTCCCCTTTCTCTTCTTAGCTATAAGTAGTATAGGTTAATTTAGGGAGGTAGTCATGGCCCCAATTGCTGGTCATGGAAGCCCAATCCCTCTCTGCCGCGATGCATGCGTCCTTGCACGATTCCCTTCCCTCTTAAGCGTACGGGGTTAGCCCTGACACGCAATAAAATCCTGTCCTTCCTTCGGGCCTCCATGCCACCTAACACTTAGATTAAGGTAGATTAGGAAAAAAAATTGGCTCGCGAGTTATTCTTTCAGATCTACGAGCTCGCACCAGCACTTCTACTGCTGGGGCCTCCGACGACCTTCAAGTCTTCAGCAGTCTACCAGAGGCTGCTCCCATTGACGACAACAGTCTTCGACAACCACCAGTAGCTTCTGCCATTGACGTCACCAGAGGCACCTGCAGCAACAGTGACCAGAGGCTTCAGTGACGCCAATACTTATTAGTTACCAGAAGCTTCTTCTACAGTAGCATTGAACATTAACACGCCCTGCTACTAGAGCAGTGAACTTTAACTTGTCTGTCTCTTATAGACATCCCTTACTAGTTAGTTTCGTATAGTATTTATTATTCAACAGTCAGTTATATTTCCCGAATAGCCTAGGACCAGGTCAACTACACCTGGATTGCGTAGGTTACTCATCCTGTCTACTTGATAGGAGTTAGCATGAGTCACTGTGTTTATTAAGGAATTATTAAACACAGCTTTGTTATTCTAGCTGCGAATTTTATTTATAGAGTAATCTTGAATACGCCTGCTAGGAACGATACGAATTGTGCACTGCCGACCAAGACCGGATGTTTTTAATACGAACTAGCTACGGCTGGGGACCCCTTCTGGGGTCCACCAGTCCGATACATACACCAGTAGACGGCCACCTGTTCTAGACCTCCGGGGATAGAACAGCAGAGCCTCGGTCACTAAAAACTTCTCCAACCAGGGAGAGACAGTACGCTTGGGTTGTATCCCTACCGGAGCACCTAGGTGCTGGCGGGGGTATTTGCTCGAGTGTTACGGCCTGGCCTTGGGTGCGATACCACACTCTGTAGTAGCAGGAAGGCGGCCCACACGGCATCAACGCTTCTGGTCTGGCCGCCAGTGATGGGGGGCCTTCTGGAGCACCGAGTTCGTGCCGCCAAATGCTACTGGAAGTACGCTCTGCTAGGGTTCCGTTTTGCGTCTGTGGTGCACGACCCGTATCATTCAGCGGTGGTCTACACTCTATGCCGTTTAAGGTGAAGCACGGCTCACGGAGGGAGGAACAAAGGATTTCTCACCTCGCTGCCAAGCAGCGAGCTGTATTAACTCCACCAACTGCGTACAGGAAGGCGGAACGATACCACAATGCCATAGTAAGGTTTTTGGAGAGACCAGCATCTCTCGCATCCGATTATACTATTTTCCCTCCTCATATCCAGGATTACCACCCCGTCCTGAATGGTGTAGTGCATGGATCTGAGGTAAGGTACGGGATCTCCAAACCCAGGTTCTGGAGCCCAGAGGGAGTCACCTGGGATCTACGATACCGTGTTGGGCGACGCGGTATCATCGACTCAAAGCCATAGGACTGCGCCGTCAACTCCTGTCAGCAGTCAGCCACCGTTATCCAGACGGCCGAAGAACCAATAAGTAAGCCAGGTAGTTCCAACACCTCCCGCCAGTCACATACCTTAACACATAAACCCACAGTGGGCCAGAAGGTAGACAGCCGTAAGGGACCAGCCAGCCAGGCTATTGAAAACTTTGTTCCAACACGCAAAGCATCGTGCCCCCTTAAAATATCAAGCTAGAAACGTACATTGGGGCAATAAATCCCTAAACGCGCGTGCTGGTCTGGCGCAGACAAAGGCACGACGACCGTGCCACATTCTCAGTAACCCGGGCACACGTCATACTTATCACTTAGAATTAGGGTAGGTTAGGGGAAAAAATCGAGAAAGGCGTTCCGACGTATCGGCGGAAAATGATGCCATCTTACTGGCGTGCAGTGTGGCTGGGGTTCGCGGTACGAGCGGCCATTCCGCCTCTGTATTGTCACGTGCTCGCTTCTCTGCGTCGCTTCTCTCGACCCGTCCCGCGTCACCGAGTTAACGAGGACAGATGAGTAGTGACGCGAGAAGTTCGTGGCGATTTTCAAACGCGCGTGCCGCCGCGATAAGCTTGCAGTTACTCGCACACTCGTCGCCTTCAACAGACAAACGCTCTGAGCTTATTTGAAGGTATTTAATCTCCAAACACATATTTTATTCGTATCTTATACTAAAGCTTTTGATATCGTGCAGAGAAAGACACTCAACCAAATAAAAGGATGGACAGGGTTATCCCAAGTATTCGGTAAGGCATCTAGAAACATTATACGAAGAGACCACAAATTGTATTATTACAAAAAGTAGCTCAGAAAACGAACTTGTAAACCAAGAGGTAAGACAGGGGTGTAATTTGTCACCATGCGTGTGTATGTATGTATGTATGTGTTGTATATATATATACACACACACATACATACACACTCATATGTATCAATGCAGCCATAACAGAATTGCAAAGTCAATTTAAATATTACTTTAAAATAGGAAATTTTAATTTAAACATAGTTTTTTTTTTTTTTTTTGCGGACGACCAAGTCATTCGCTCATATTCTGAAGATGGAATTCAAAAGGTAATAGCTTTCAAAGATGCCTAAATACCCAGTTAGAACCAAAATAGAATTTAATGGAGGAATAATTGAACAAGTTAATAGTTTTAATTATTTAAAATGTTCAACTTTCGTATGACGAGTTAATCTTCCATGTATGGCACTATCTATAGAATGTTTTAAAATAAAACTAGAATAGAATACATGTTAAGACTCTATAAAGTATTTGCAAATCGTGTCTGCAGAGATGAGATTACTAAGAAGAATATTGGGATATAGACTAAAAGACCACATCCGTATGTTGATATAAAGGAAAAATTAAAAACTTCTAATTTATAAGAAAAATTCATTTATTAAAACAACATTGGAATGAACATACAGACAGGATAGACCAAACTAGATTGACAAAACAAGCATGACGTTATGCACCAATAGGAAGGCGCTCTGTTGGAAGACCAAGATTACGGTGGGAAGACAGTCTTTGAGGCGGAAAAGACATTTAAGTGTATCCTTGTAGTAGAACAAGAACTGAAAGAATGTTCTGGTTCATTGCCGTCGCCTCTCTCAGCGAGACTTGGGGCGCCGGAACCCTTCCAGATGGAGCCACCTTAAGAGGACTATGTAGCTGCACCTCCGAGGTCAAGAAGCGAGGGAGCAATACGGGCGACAATAACACGCACGCCTAGCGCATCATCGCTCCTACGCGCACGCAATGAAAGCACACAGATCAAACTACCCGCGTATAATCGTAATTTTCTCTTGCCGCTTAAAGAAACTTCATAGGCAAGCTTTAAAAATGCGATATTTGACCACTTTCACAATTTTTTTTCTCCATTAATACACTTAATATGATAAAAGTATAAAGATAACGATATAGACAATAGTTTTGTATCCTTTGTGGCAGAACTTCGTATTTCCAGAACATTTATTTGCCGAGACACGCGTTTAGGCGCAAACTACGATTCCACAGAAAACGTTTCAGTTCCTAGGACCGTCAAGCTGCGACGCTCCCCCGAGCCAGCAGAGCGACTGGTAGCGACGAAAGTTACTAGCGGGAGAGTAAGTCTGCGGACTGCGAGCATCGGCGCAGTGAAGGTGCGACTGGCGGGCGGGACCACTGAGGTAGATCCGTGTGTGTAAGACGTTTGGAACGATGGCAATAGACAGACTGAACATGTATAAGTAATGAGTGCGAATTTATTAATACAGCACAAAATATTTTGAACAGCACAGTATATGTTGACACTGTTATAACTATAGCTAAACAATTACCATTATAAACGACAGCAATAAATTGGATAAACATTTATAAATTACGAAAAAACATCGAAATAACGCGGAACAATATAAATATAGAAAAAATTGAAAGAAACAATAAAATATTTTATTCTTATAATGATGAAATGCTAAATGTAAAAAATTGAAACGAAAACAAAAAGAATATAATGAATCTGAAACTGGGCAGTTTTTTAAAACATATATTTCAAATACTGAAGATTGGTATACATATAAAGATAAGTATAACCTTGAAGTATTCGAATATTTATCAGGACGCACACGAACAAATAGTTATTTATTTAGAATAAATAAAGCAAACACTGATATTTGTCAATGTGGAGAAATACAGACAACAGAACACCTCCTCTTTAATTGTCAGCTATATACAGAAGAAAGAAATTTATTACAATAAACATTAGTTAGGTGCGGTGAAGACTGGCCTTTAATAGATAAAAAAAAGTATTTATAAACAAACCTTTTCACAGAGCAATCACATATTTCATTAAAACAATAGATGAATATGTACAAACATTAGATACAGATATAGACTCAGATTGACCTGTGAATTTATTAAGAGTGGGATAGACCCCTCATTTTTTGTGAAATAATTGTTTGCGCGAATACGCGTGTCGGTAAATAAATGTTCTGCAAATACGACTTTTTGTCAGAAAAAAAAAATCATCTTCGACCCTATTTTTTTTTTTTTTTTACTTTTGTCATATTAATTGTATTCTTGGGAAAAAAAATCTTGAAAATGGTCAAATATCGCATTCTTAAAGCTAGCCTATGCTGTTTCCTTCAGCGGCAAGAGAAAAGTACATAGATCCGATCGTAGTTTAAACTGTGGTCTTTCATCGCGTGTAATAAAACCCCACTGTTACAGATCTAATTTGCACAGTACAGTGTTACGACGGAAACACTACACGCCTTGCTCGTAGGAACGATTAGACGCTAGAAGTGCGTGTTAGTGTCGCCCGTATCGCTCCCTCGCTTCTTGATCTTGGACGCGGGGTTCCCACGGGGGTCCATCCCACTATTGAGTGACTACAACCTATATAGACAGCGAGAAGGACTTCGATCAGAATTGAGATAGACATTTGCGCTCGCTCACTGAGGATAACAACAGATAGTTTGATGCTGTAAATAATACCTGTGTGAATAAATTATATATCAAATTTAGTTATTTTATTTTTATTAGGGCCTTCATCCCTCACGACCTCCAATACGCCATCGGGCATTCATGCAGTAGTATTCTCAAGTACTCGGAGATGAGTACAGCTCTTGCCAAGCGCCTCACAACACGGCCACGCCTTCACACGGCAATCCGCGTTTTGTAATTGTTTGACGTAATTATATTTCTAGGGATACGAAAATTTCGCGAATTCATTTCGGGACAACATAGATGTCAAACACATATACAGTGAAGCCACCTTCGCAATTGGATCATATTTTATTAGACCCGCCCTGCACGCCTCTGAGCCAATAGCAGACTTGCAAGAAAACACCTTGCGAATCCCATAATTTCCAGGTGTGAGGCAACACCCAATGAACCCACAGTTGAGGCTCCAGTATGCAGAGGATTGAAGAGTCTAGCCTACAGGTCATTGAACTCACGAAATTTTACTATTCCTATATATTACTCAACACTTTGTAGACTATATTCGAGTGTAGCTCGAGCAAAGCTAATTTGAAAATTTCTTTGTTGTTCAGGACAAAACTCGCATGGATATGCAGTCTTTGTTCGGCTAGTGTTTAAAAAGTCCTCAGAAGAATACCACAGCGCAGTAACAATGATATTGCTAACGATAGAATTTCTTTTCTGTTTATATCCGCTCAAATTGATTGTAAATCATTTTATACGATAAAGGACAATGGATTGTGCCAGTATCAGATCGGTTCTCCACTGGTTGATGGCCGGCCAATAAAGACTGCTGTAAATTACAGGGTAGTGTCCGGTGTGGTATGAATCAGTAGGATGATGGTGAGTTCTAACACAGACACCAATATAACCAGTGGTCTTGCAGTTTTAGATATAAGTGACTCACTTCTAATTTGTCGTAGGTGCCAGTAAATGTGTGCAGCAGACCTCGATGTGTTGTATTTATATTAGTTCGAATGTATATGTTTAACACTTGAGGTCGGTACAGATTTACACACATTTATAACTAAGGATAGGAAAAATCCACGAGTTCAATGACCTGTAGGCTAGACTCCACAGACATATGTATACTCGAGACTCAGATGTTTGTTCATTAGCTTCTGCTCCATGGTGTAGACAGTGTTACTTCACACCTGGCAGTATGGCACTCGTTACTTGTTTCACTGCAAGTCTGCTATTGGCTCACAGTCGTCCAGGGCGTGTCTAATAAACTGCGATCCAATTACAAAGTCCACTTCAGTGTACACATGATTGACGTCTATCTTGTCCTGAAATGAACTCGCGAAATGCTCCTATCCCTATTTATAACAAATTGTATGAGAGTCTTGTATATCCACTAATGCAGGAGCATAATTTCTGTTTGTCTCGGTGTTCCTGCTCGCCATCCTCATATTGGTCCACAAGACACCGGACAAGCCAACTATACCGTACAACGTTTATTACTGGCCTGCTGTCAGCCAATAGAGTGCGAGTTTTCAGTGTACCAATCAAGAGTTATTTCCTAAGTAGTATAACAAATCTACACTCCATCGTGTTCACAAGAGTAATTTGCAGTTCGTTTATTGCCGGCATAGTATTACCTTGCTGCTGAAATAATACACGTTGTTTCAAAAATATTCACCCGATTTCCAAATATCTTTTGAACTAAGTATACGCCATTCACAGTAAAGTTAGCATGCTTGAAAACCCTCTTATTTGAAATATCTTAGTTATATATATATATATATATATATATATATATATATATATATATATATATATATATACAGATTGACGAATATCAAGCAGGATTCAGGAAAGGAAGATCCTGTATTGAACAGATCTGGAGCCTCAAGACCATACTACATATCAGACGATGTCGAAACCCACAGTCACATTTGTTGACTTTAAAAAAGCGCCGACAGACACAAGTTGTTTAACAGCCTAGAAGAATTTGGAGTCGATAGAAAGACCAGAGCCATCATCCAGGAAACATTATCGGGAACCACCTCAAAAGTCAAATTCATGGGAGAAACCTGAAACTCCTTTGAAAGGAGTCCGACAAGGGGATGGCCAATCGCCGTTTTGGTTCAACATCGTCTTGTAGAAAATAATCAGAGAATAGGGTAAGCAGGTCAAAGGCAGCCAACTTGGAAAAGAGAAAGGAAAGAGAATCACCGCGAAATGCTTGGCCTTTGTGGATGACTTGGCTATATTAACAAACAAGAAAGGAGAAGCCAAACTCGCACTAGAAAAACTGCATGAAATCTCCTCTACAACCGGACTCCAAATTTCATACGAAAAGACTCAACATATGGACACCAAATCACCAGGAAAACTGCCACTGAAAACACAATATGGAGAAATCTCACAAGTCACTCAAGTACTTGGGAGAAACCATCCAACCCACGGGACTGAACACAATCTCCGACACAGAAAGCATAGTCAAACTACAAAAGGCGTACAAAATTACGTGGAATCACTATTACAAAAGAGCAGTATCTCGTAATGCGAAACTACGACATTACAACACAGTTTTTTTTACCAGAAGTCTTATATGAGGCAGAAACCACAGTAATCAGGGGAATGACTCAAATGAATGACATTGAGAAATAAGAACGACAGATCCTTAGGAAAATCCCTGGTGCCGTCCTCCGAGACGGAACTTGGGTCAGACGACCAACAAAAGAATTATACGAAAACACAGACACCATCGCAGACAAGTTTAGGAAAATACGCCTACAGTTCTACGGACACTTATGCAGGATGGGTGAAGACAGACTCACGAAGAAAATTTTCAATATCGTTAATGCAAGTAAATTAAAGACTAATTGGATGAAAGAAACACAAGAAGGCCTGGAACGACTGAAAATCTCAGAAGAAGAAATTAAGGACAGGAAAAAATTCAGAAATATAATTAGAAACAAGAAAATTGAACATGAACCTAAAAAATAAATGATAGGGAGAAGATGGACAGCGGAAAGGTAGAAAAAAAAACATAGTGAATTAATGAAGAGGCCTTAGAAGTTAACACCGGAAATGCAGTGGAAAACAAACACTGTGTTTATTACTTACATAACCATATGCACTTATGCATATGCACTTTACATAACGCATATGCACTTTAGCCACCTTTTAGGTGGCTAAAGGATAAAAAAATGGCTGAAAGGAAAAAGTAACTAGGTCCTCGAAAGCGCTCACTTTACCGTGAACAGTCTCTAACGGAGAACCATGATGTAAAGATTGAAATACTTGTAATTGTTATTTTTAACCAGCATACAAAAACAAGAAATATTAATGCAATATGCCAGTTTTTTTTCTAACTTTGTGAGTAAATGTTTTGTCATGTGGATGAATTTATGTCAAGTTGCTTTTTAACTATACTATATGCAATAAATTTCATTTCGGCACAGAATATGGTGGAAATAAAAAAATGTTCTCATGCATTCTGTACATAAGCTGCGACACACAAGTTGTTACGTTATCACAGCCAGTGTGCTGTAGGATTTGAGTTCAGCGATAGTGATATTAACCAGTCATAAACTACACTAGTGTCTACTAAACCCTATGAGTAGGGCCAACTATTTTTCGCTAAAATATTTGCGGGGAGGCTAGACTTCAACACTCTATGTGCACACTTGCAGCCTTCCTTTGGCTATTGGCCGTTTGTTTTTGTGCGAAGAGAGTATGTTACATGAGTGAACCGATCAGAATTAAGTTTCTTCGCTTGATTCGCGGGCAGACAGATAAGACGCGTCATAGTTCAAATGATCCAATCACGAAAGTGGTTCTGAACCAAAGTGTTTTGAAACGCAACTTATCCTGAAATCTTTTCACTAAAAAAAGGTGCCCATAGCGATGAGCACTCACCACAGAATAGATGAGTGCACAGAGAGAAAATGGTGAGGCAGTTCATTCTTTGATTGGCTGCATGAGGCTCTGGGGACGGGCATTGTGGTCAATTGGCTACTGCATACTGAGGAAGATTCCTTATTGGCTGGGATGCCAGATGGTAAGTAGGTTACCAGGTACTGATTGGCGAACAACGTTGCAACATTTTGCGTAATGAATATTTATGACACGCTACTCATTACTAAGTCTAAATAAAACGAGATTAACGGCGTAGTAATTTGAAGTTAATAAGAGAAAAATTTCTCTCACTCGGAATGATTAAAAAGTAAAGACATTAGCTGAAATGCCAATGATAGTATAAACGGCCTTAAATTTCTCTATCAGGCTGGAAACCATTAAGTTCACGCGGGGAGAGGAGAGAAGGTGATGAGTGTAGAATGAGAAGGCATGAAATTTCAGAGTTGCCAACAGGTAATATTAAACAGTAAAATAACGATATCGAATAAATATAACTGTGTTTAAACAAAACATACTTTTCCAAATCTTTCGCGCACACACGTGTACAAAAAAGAGAAAAAGGCGTACTTCTAGATCATAAATTCATATAATAAAACTTCAATTTCCATAACTCCAGCGTTACAAGTTCTAGTTTTATAACTTTGAATTTACGACTGGCCATTCAATTTCTACAGTTTTCTACAATATTAGCGTTTATATTTACTATTTGAAGTAAACTGGTTTTCGTCCTCTGAATATGTCTTACCAGCAAAGCGATCAAATCATAAGTTCGGAAGCAGAGATGATCATTCATTTAAGTTTGTCTTTAAAAACGTACATAATTTTTTTGTAGAATAAAACATATGTATAGTAAATATACATTAATTAACTTAAAACTCGGCTGGAGCAAGTGCAATAAAATTTCAAAGCATTTTTATCCCGTGTCTGTTAACCATTATTACTTTAATACGATAATAATGCCAGAAGAAATTATGGAATATCTTTTCGTTTTTTTTTTTTTACAAAAGAACTTATGCAATAAAAATAAAGTTTTACAGCTTTGGACTCAGGACTGTATTTCGAAAAGTTTCACGTAATACTTGTTAGTATAACCTCATACATACTAGTAGCTCTTAAGTTACTCAGTGTTTTCACATTTGGAGAGCTATATGGAATAGTGTGAGTAATATGAAAGACCATATGTTTTTCCTGGTTATATATTACTTGGGTATGTATTATGCAAGAAAATTATAGGAATGGTCTTTTTCCTAATTGTTTAATACTTGGTGACGTATTATGTAGGAAATTATTGTAATTAGCACCTGCAAATGTTAGCAAGTTATGGACAGAAGAAACTGTAAAACAGCCCAGTATTGAGAATGTTTTTGAAAATATTACACAGATAGAAAAGCACGCATGTACTTACTTAAGTCAGCTTAACTACGTAGGTTACTTAAGGAAGTACATGCGTACATTTCTATAGGCTGTTCACGTCAAAATGAGCACTTTTGAAAGCCCTGCTTGATATATACTTGAATGTACATTATGTTCTCTTCCGCCTTAGGCAAAATTAACATTGCCATGGGCCTCTTCACTTTATGCATGCTTCAGTCAAGTGAAACTGTGGAAATAATAGAAAAATAATAATTAACAAATATGCTCATTTTTACACTTCGATGCATTAAAAAATATAAAGCGAACGAAATACTTTTCGTCATCACAAATGGTTACCTAATACTTTTTATTCAATGTTATGATATTGAACTACTTTTTAATCGTTACCAACTTTACTGGGTGCATGCCACTCAGTGAGCCCGTTAAAATATTCGCACGCAGGGGCAGTGACATTTTTCTAAGGTTGATTTCAAAAGTGCTCACTCTATAGTGAACGGCCTTTAGCTGCTCACATCATGAGTGCCCTGAATATTTCCTCCGACAGTCATCCAACCAATGACGACTATTTTCATAAACAGTGAGTATGTGTTGCGTTGTTTGCACCAATAGGACGGCGTCAGGTGGACACGCTGAGACAAAAGGAACTGTTATAGTCCATTCACTGTTACGTCCAACTTTTTTGAAGCCCTGATGAAGTTATACCTTCAGGATATTCCTCCGCCAGCTTAAGTGATCATGCCCACACATTATGTTAATTTTACAGATGGTGGAAGAATACACGACGTGTATATAGGCTAGTCATGGTAAAATGAGCACTTTTTAAAGCCCTCTCATTTGGAATAATAGTCAGTAAATATATTTTATTGTAGTCTTGGACGTTAACATTCGGTCCGGTGAAATATACACACTGTGTTTAACACATATAGGCTGTTCACGGTAAAATGAACACTTTCCAGAGCCCTGTTGAAGATCTACTTGAATGCATGTTGTGTATTATTCTGCCTTATGTAATATTAACATTGCCATGGGCCTCATCACTTTACTCGTGCGTCGGTCAAGTAAATCTGTGAAATTTTTAGGAAAGTAAATTTAATACAAATCTGCTCATTTTTACACTTCGATGCATAAAAAAAAAACGAAAGTGGAAAAAATAATTAAAGTTATCACAAATGGTGACCTAACACTTTTTATTTGATGTTAAGATATGGAACTATTTTCCATCCATCGTTACCAACTTTACTGGGCAAATGTCACTCAGTGCGCTCATTGAAATATATGCGTTCAGGGGCAGTGACTATTTTTTAAGGTTCTTTTCAAAAGTGCTCACTTTATCGTGAACAGCCTTTACATGGCAATATTTATTTTAACAAGTGGCGGAAGCATAAAAAATGGCTGATAGGAAAAAAGCATCTAGGGATTCAAAAGTGCTCACTTTACCGTGAACAGCCTACACACGCAGGTCTCACCAGCTACTGCAGAGAGCACACTATCGCCACGACCTCCTCAGATGTTGCAGATTGTCTGGCCAGAGGCTGCCTTGGAATGGGCAGTGGTGAACGGACCATACCAACAAGCAGCTGGCTGGGAATGAGAAGTGTATTATTGTCTAATTTAAAAATAGATAGAATAGAAAGTATTATTAATTTAATCTAGGTTGAGCAGTCCCTTCAGGACTACTCAGATTAGTCTACTGTAATAGTCTGTGGAGGCTGCGCAGGTGCTATCTATCATGACTGAAAATGGCAGTGTGTTACAAGCAGAGCTAAGGAGGCCTCTATGCTAGGAGCGACTCTGGTCGCTATAACGCCGAATCTCATCAATATCATACTCCCCAAGGGCAGTAATGAGTGGATTGGCATGTTCCACGTTTTATTTGTAAAAGTTTTGGGCCTGCTTTCGGATTACGTCTCACAGCAGTTCTTGTTTAAAGTTCTGCGTGCAAGCACCTCTTAGGGACATAGCCTGTGCTGCCATCCTAAGGCATTATTTATTTTGCTGCATAAGCGAGAGCAGTGCTCAATTTGACCTCGAACAGTTTTTTGCAGAGTACTGCGAGCAAGCATCAGCGACAGCCGGCAGTGTAATGTGGCGGCGCGGTTGGCGCCCTGGGGCGCCCCAAGCTGCGCTGTGTTCGGCCAGGTTGTGCCTGGCTCGCCCCAGCTGGCGCCACTATCGATCCGCGTGGTCGACTCCCCTCCCTGACGCCTGCACTGCCCACTTGTTGGCGAGAAAATCGATGGCGAGGTCTTCCACAGCAACTTGTAGATCTGCACGTCTCTCCCACCCTACCACCACGTGCCTGCCGGAACATCCTCGAACCTCGCCTACTGTGATTTCCTTTATCGAGGCTGCCACCATCCTTGGTTGCCAACTAGCGAACCGCTGGAAAATAAATTATATCGGAAAGGTGATTACACTTTTAGTGCTGCCGACGTAATATTACTTCGCCTGAATCTAATTAACGTCTAAGATGGACTCACAAACATCCGTTGCATCAGTCAGTCGCCCGTCTGTCTGGTGGTCACGTGATATTCAACCAATCTCAGAGCAACTTCTTTATCTATTCGCCCATCCGTAAAATATTTTCCAAATTTTATCTTTCGGCGGACGGACGGATAAGCCACCGCCTTCTAACGACATTCCTTAGACGAGAATACGCACTTTGTAATAACATGCAAGGCGATGGATCTGTTTTTAATTTATCTTTAGTGGTAAATTCCAGTGTAAAAATTTAGTATTTATTCTTATTACGTAAAAAAAAATTATTTTCCGAAAAGGTTTCTGTCTTGGAAAATGTATTTTCAAATTGCCGCGAATAGCTTTCAACTGACGAACGAAAACGCCGACGGAAGACTGACTGATGCGACGGATGTTTGTATGCCTACTTTATTTTATTCTACTCAGGTTGAGATTAAAACTTTAGTATCTCTAAACCATTACATTTGGCGCGAAGTAACGTGTCTTTAATGTGAACAAAAGCAGCTCAAAAACTGTTTAATTATTTGCTGTAAAGAAAGACGGTAAACGAAAACGCGCGAAGAAAATATTTATCAACAGCATACTTGTGATTCAGTGAACTTCTCTTTGAATTAAAGCGTTATTGTGTTGCTGTAAACTAAACAGCCTCAAAGAAATGGTTTTCTTTGCCGCACAGAAAATTAATTCCGGAATCACATAGCCCCGACGCGTGCGACACGACGGCCAACAGCCAATGAAATACAAGATAGATCGTCGTAAGCACGACCGATTCTGTCGTACGACCAGCAATTTTGGATTAGAAATTATCTCTATTTTTCGTCTTGTCTTGCGGCACCGACGCACAGAATGTACAACATAGCAAAACGAAATTGTATTGCAAGCTTTCCCTACAATGGTAAATACGCAGCTTAAAAGGAAAATAAATTCAAAATTACTGTATCTAAGTCATAAAAATAATAATTTTACCTTTATATGCATTACCGATCCCAACTTTTCACCATTATGTATTAAAAATTTCTCTCTTGTTCACTGCCTTTGAAACTAACGTAGCCGATCAGCGCCTTCTAAGTAGTTAGGTTGAATACCGAGAGCGTGGTGTCGGTCGTGCTGTAAATACAGGTAGTCACGTTGAAATGTGTCGTGGTTGCGTTTCTGGTCGTGTCGTGTCGTGCTGTGTTGGCCGGGGCTATGTGATTCTGGCGTGAGTATTGTTGGTATGCGAGTGCCTTGCGCGTGTAGGTCTTGCCGAGGGCTGCGATGTGCGTGCCAGACAAACTATTGCGTCCCTGCGCCTCTGGGGCTGTGACACGCGATATGCGTCCTTGGATAGGAAGCGAGAGCGCCGTGTCACGCCGTAGCATAGGCCTACCTCATTCACTTTCGGGAGGCCGCAGGCTCGATCCCTCATCACGTCCTACTACTCAGGGGTGGATCCAGGCTTCATGTTCGGGGGGGGGGGGGGAGGGATGCATTGTAAAAATTACTATTCTACGTGTTACGATATTTTAATTGACTTATGATACATGCGGCAAAATAATTCAGTTGCGTTAAAATTTCAAGGCGCCGATCTTCCTCTTTAGTAAATCTATCTATAACTTTTTCAGGGTCAATTTTAAAGTCTCTATGTACAATAATTTTGCAAAAAGAAATTTTTTTTTTTTTCCAAGTGACTTCATTTCTTGCTCCATGCATTCATTTGATGTATTTTGTTTTGATATACAACTTGGCATCGGAAGTCTTAAGTTTAAAGACTGTAGAAATGATTCTGACGATCTAGCTGAAAGATTGGAGAGTGGAAACACAAACACCTCCAACTGCCTACACTTTCTAAACGACTAATCGCTGTTACTGATACTCTTGAAGGATTGTTGTAAACAATCTTGAAGAAGGTCATAAGGAAAATGGTGTCGAACGGGTGTTAAGTGTAACCAAATACAGTAGAGTTCTCTGTTGCATTTGGCGAAACTATGTGACGCCAGAATGAGAAAGGTAAAGAAGGAAGGTTGTAAGGATTAAGGTCGTTGAAGGAGGGGAGGGGTTAACCTTTTGCGCCATGCGAACTTGACCATCAGAGCTATATATATATTGTTGCAACACAAAACAGAGTAGGTGTATGTGTGTGTGTGTGTGTTATCTTTTCTAAAGCACTGAGTAATGTGTGAATTTAAAGTAGGTACTATTTTTCGACTTTTACTTGGCTTTTTTTTTTATAGAGCAGTCTCGGAAGGGGCCATGGGCCCTATGCCCCCCTCTCTGGATCTGCCCCTGGTCCTACTTTCATGTTAGCTGAGCGCACGTCTCACGCTGTTCCCAACAGTCCCGCGCAAACTGAAACATTTTTTGTAGGCCCATCTGAGGATCTATTTTTACTTCTCGTGTGTATCCTTCTGCCGTATGTAAAATTAACGTTGCCGTAGGCCACAACACTTTATTCACGCGCCAGGCAAGTGAATCCGTGCAACTGTTAGCATGCTAATGTGTTACTAATATATAAATTCAGACTATAATTTAAACAAAACAACAAACATTAACTTGGCTGGCCAAAAATTTAAATATTACCCACACAATACCTCATGTGTTAAGAACTATTTTTAATTAATCCATTGCCAAGTTAACTAGAAGCCTGCATGCTAGTGTGCAACGTAGTATAAATGCAGCAGCGATTTTTTCAAATGTTTGCTTCAAAGGTGGTCGCTTTACTGTAAACAGTCTATAAAAACATGCGATTCGTGAATATACTTGTTTAAAACATTCTGTCTGAACAACTTTTTGCTTCCACATGTTTTTTTTTTTTTTTTTTTTTTTTTTCAGCATTCAGACCCAGTGTTATATGCTGTTCACGGTAAAATGAGCCCTTTTGAAAGCCCTGCTATATATCTACTTTTATACACGTTGTGTATTCATCCGGTTTTATAAAATTAAAATTGTAATGGCTCTCATCACTTTATTCGTACGTCGGTAAAGTGAAAATGTGGAATTATTAGAAAAGTAAATACTTTTAAAATCTGCCCATTTTTCAACTTCGATGCATAAAAAAAAAAAAAAAGAAATCAGAAAGTGAAAGAAATAATTTTATGTTATCACAAATGGTTACCTTTTTATGTGGCGTTAAGAAATGGAACTTCTTTCCATCCATAGCTACCAACTTTACTGGGTTAATGTCACTCAGTGCGCCCATTGAAATATATGTATGCAGGGGCAGTAACTTTTTTCTAATGGTTTAATTCCAAAGTGCTCAGCCTTTAACAGGGCGCTGGTCAATAGAAAGATCGTTATGTAATATTTGTATCAATTATACGGTTAAGTTAGTAGACATTTATTAAAAGCATTATTTACTGGCATTAAAAATTAAACATATATGTTCGGTGACCAGCACCTTTAAGAATGCAAAAACAGCCAATCATGCAGCGAACTACAGCCTCAAAATGGCATCATTAGGTAGCAAAATGGTGGAACGTCGTTCACCAATCAACGCCTGGTAAGCTACACGCCAACCGGAAACACAGCTGATATAGGCTGTTCACTGTCAAGTGAGCACTTTTGGAAGCCCTCTCATTTGGAGTAATAGTCAATAAATATTTTTATTGTAGCCTTGGAGGTTGAATTCAGAGTGCGGTGGAATATACACAATACGTTTTTTACTTACATACTAGTATTTATTTAAAAAGGTGGTTAAATAATAAAACATGGCTGAAAGAAGAAAGTAACTAGGGTCTCAAAAGTGCTCACTTTACCGTGAACAGCCTATACTAAACTATCTGCAGCATGCAGTAGTCAGTCAGACACGAAGCAAAACTCCGCGCAGTCAACTAGAGAATTGTCACGCGCACATGAAAGGAGCCGCCATGCCGTTTCGTCTTTGTGTATTTATCTATAATCCATTCACAGTTACTTCACGCATTTCTGAAGCCCTGCTAAAGTTCTACTTCCAGGGTGTTCCTCCGCCTCGTGCAAACTAAGCAGGATTTATAACGACCCGTCGCGTCCGTCCGTCCGTCAATCACGTGACCAGCAACCAATCAGAGGTGGCCATCAATTCTATCCGTCCGTCCGTCGAAACCTTGGCAAGCTTTAACTTTTCACGGACGAACGGATGAAATTACAGGTTTCTAAACTTGCACTTTTTGTTACTCGTTCATCGCGAGTTCTTTGCAAGGCTGTGTAGTGTGTGCAGTGTTTTGTTTTGGCTGTCTTCTGTTCATATGTTTGTTAACACAAATGTAAAATGAAATTAAGTTACTTTTTCCCCTGAAGGTTTATTTATGTTTACGTTTGGAAACACGAGCTCCTTTTGTGCAACAGTAAAGATAATAAATTTATGCTTTATGTGCTATTAAAAACTTTTTTTTACGTCGATTAATCTCCGTTACGTACGTATATGGTTGTTTTAGGTTCTTAATAATACAATAACGCAAAATATTTTCACTTTTTATGGAGAATTTTTTCCTATTTGTGAACAGTTTTTTTTTTTTTGTTAGTTTGCAGCATTGAACGTACGACGGACGTACGAAGTTTGGTTGTAAATCGCTCGGCTGGGAGACGGACGAACGTATGACGGACGGACGCGACGAGTTGTAAATCCTGCCTTAAGCTTGCTTAGAAAATTACACCAAAGGACATCGCACCGAATTCGTAAGCAACTAGTCGTAATAGTGTTTTGCATGAGAAATATTTTTTAGTAGATGCTACCAACACACGCGTTTTCTCACTGTTTTTATTCATATTTATTATAAACGTTAAATTATAATTTACAGATAAAATATCGGTAAAACTTCAATTTAGTGAAAAATTAGAAGTTTTATGTTAACAGAGGTGTAAAACGGCGGTGATACATGGCGTCTTAAGTAAACGACTAAATACGTAATATATGGGGTGATTTTTCAAAGGTTTAATTCAAAAAGTGCGAAGAAACCGCGATGAGACTATAATCTGTGTTTCTGTACAGAACTCTCAGGAGGGATGTATTTGACTGGCACTGCGTGAGTCACCCCACCATACTTAAAAAACATTGCCCCGGGCCTGGTCACTTTATTCATGCATCTGTCAAGAGACACTGCGAAATTATTTATAAAAAAAATATAAATAAAATATTTTACAAATGTGCTAATTATTTCACTTATACGGATCAAAAAACAGAAAACAATAAATAACCTTAGTAAATAACCACAGATGTTTACGTAGCTCTTTCAATTCATCTTTCAGAAACGGAACTAGTTCCCTTCCGTTGTTACCAACTTTACTAAGCTCAGGCCAGACAGCGTGCCCGTTAAAATGTACGTATACAAGGGCAGTGACATTTTTCAAAGGTTGATTTCCAAAGTTTTCAGTCAATCGATAACAGCGTCTTAGCTGTCTGCCCGCGCATCACGCGGGCGGTCAGTATCGGAGGAACATAATTCTGATTGGTTCACTCATCTAACACTCATGCTTAAATTCAAATTGTATTTACATTTTGTCTAAAAGTTATATTTCATTCCTTAAATAATACGAATTAAAAGAGTGAAAAATTAAGTGTGTTGGTAAAGCCTAATATAGGTTGTTCACGGTAAAATGGGCACTTTTGAGGCCCTGGTTACTTTTCCCTTTCAGCCATTTTTTAGCCCTTTAACACATTCTTAAAATAAACATTGCCTTGCAAGTAATAAACATAGCGTCTTTATTCCACCGCACTCGGAAGTTAACGTCCAAGGATAAAATAAAATATATTTATTGACTATAATTCCAAAAGTGCTCACTTTGCCATGAATAGCGTATATGAAATAGTTCCTACGTAAAATTGTATTACACCAAGTGTAATTTTCTAGACCTGGATAAGCTTTGTTTGGATGAGGCGGAGGAATATCTTGGAAGGAAAATTATGTAGTGCTCCAGAAAAGTTCGAAGTAACAGTGAACGGACAAGGGCTATAATAGCGATTCAGGAGTATAAAGTCACGTCGCTGGTGTCAGTCTTGAAGAGCAGAAATCACGCATAATTTGACATCAGTGATAGAAATAAAAAAAAGGTAAGAAAGTGTCACATTCACTTAACAAGAAGCTGGAAGCTCATTTACAGTAAAAATCACCGGCGACGAAGGCGCGTGTGACAAGGTAGATAAGATTTCGAAACGAAAACGTTTTATTACTTGCCTATTATGTAAATAGATCTCTTTATTCAGTAACAAGAGTGTAGGTGAAGAACTAAGGGTAATGGTGAGTTACAGACTTGTCAAAGTAACCATGTTATTACGAGCACGGACGAGATAATGGAAACTGCAGAAGAGATAACGTAATGAGGAATGATGGGGACTGAACTAGAGATGTATTCGATTGGTACATGGATGGCATCCGCGAGGGATACGAGAAAAGGGTGGATTTATTGAATAAGGCCAGATACGAAAAAATAAGATGACTGGGAGTGGAAGGTGAAATAGATGTTGGAACTGGAAAAGAGAATCTTGGAAGACAGCAGTATTGGCTGTAGGAGTCTCTTAGATTCACGTTTTTCAAAAGAAATTGTACTGTACGTGTTTGTTATCTGTTTTCTAACAAAAAGAAATCGCATAGGCCTCTAATACTACTTTTACGGCATCCTGCACATTGCAGTCGTTATTTCGAAGCCCATCCACATACATATACATAAACAGCGTATTTATACACACGCCTTAAAACATATGCGAAAATGGTGTAGTATAGGCTGTTCACGGTATAGTGAGCACATTTGAAATAATAGACGATAAATATACCATATTTTAGCCTAAGACGTTAAATTCCGAGTGCGGTGGAATATACACACTGTGTTTATTACTTACATGGCAATATTTATTTTTAAAAGGTGGTTAAAGGATAAAAAATGACTGAAAGGAAGAGAAAACTAGGGCCTTAAACGTGCTCACTTTATCGTGAATAGACTATTTGAGGATGCATTAACCCTCTCACTCCCGGATTAATTTACGTGCTCAAGTGTTGCAATCGTTAAATTTTTTGGCGGGAGCTGTATGTGTGTCGAGTGTGCTTCTCTGAACTAGCAAACTGCGCACTTCATGTTCACGGAAAACAAAATGTTTTGTTGAATCAAACAAAGTTTGTTTGGTGCAACAAAATCAATCGTTTGTATAGGGCAAATAAAATATTTTGTTGTTGAAACCAAATTATTTTCTGTTCTTATTTGGTTGCCACAAACTGCGAGGTTTGGTTGGTGCAATTAGAGATTTGCATGGATGTGCGTACATCAAACATTTTCGGTCGGTGAAAGCAGTTCACGGCGAAGTGAGCACTTTCGAAAGACCTGCTTAAAATCTACTTGTATTCACATTCCGTATACTTCCGCCATATGCAAAATTAACATAGCCATTGGCGTGGTCGCTTTATTCATGCTTCGGTAAAGTAATACTGTGAAATTATTTGATAGTAAATATCTTACCACTTTGTTCATTCTTACACTTACACGCATTAAAAATACAGAAAGTAAAACAAATAATTTCCGTATTCTCAAATGTTTGGATAACACTTTTAATCTCACGTGAAGACATGGAACCACTTTCTCTCCATCGTTACCAACTTTACAGGGCGCACGTCAGTCAGTGTGACTATTAAAATACATGCAGGTAGTGACAGGGGACTTTTTCATTGGTCGATTTCCAAAGTGCTCACTTTACCGTGAACAGCGTTTAGAAAGAAAATCAGGCGCCCGGCCGAAATAAGAACCTAGATTGTTCGCGGCCGAGCTCTACGACCTAGCAATTTAAAATAAACTGCCTATTATTTAAACTGTAATGGTTTTAAATATACTGTTTCGAATACTGGACAACGAGCGCAAATAAATATTTCAAGTTTCACAGCTTTGCCTTTTTAGTTTCTTGTTGAACTTGTTCTACCATTATTAAGCATTAACAAAATGCCGTAACAAACACTGTTACTATTCTGTTAAAAAAAAAAATACAAACAATCTGTCGAGGTGTATTTTCCAACGGTGGCTTTGAAATGAGCGACCAAGCAAATATATACAGTTCATTCAACTAAATATTTTGGCTCAACAAAGAGGTTATGTTACTTCGAGCGTGTATTTTAATAGATGAGCCAAATTAATTTCGTTGCTTTTCATGTTTTGTTTACTCAACAAAATATTTTGTTGAAGCACCTAAATATATTTTTAGCCCTATACAAACAAATATGTTGTTGGCTCGAACAAACATTTTTCTCGGTGTTCGTTGATGTCAGCTAAGACTATTCACAAATGTATAAATCAGATTACTTGGAAGGAAGAGGGCAAGAGGCTCAATGCACAGGCCACTGATTGCCTATTGAGTACAGTGCCGACCATAAACATCCTTCACGTGCGACATGGCCTCAGTCATGGACATCGGGACTGAGCGGGTTAAACATAGCTATAACCTATTCGGAGTTTCTTCACACTTTTTTAATCAAACCTTTGAAAAATCACCCTTTGTAATGCCGGAATCACATAGCCCCGGCGAGCACAGCACGACACGAGAAATGTACAGCCCGACAGTTTACTGTCGCGACACAACGAGCAGAATTTTTCGGATCCATTTAGAAGGCGCTGATTAACAACGCTAGTTTCAAAGGCGGTGGGCAGAGGGGAAATTTGTAATACATGATGGTGACAAAGTTGTATAGCTAATGCATACAAAGGCAAAATTATTATTAATAAGAGTTAAATAGAATAATTATCATAATTTGTTTTCATTTAAGCTACGTATTTCCCAATATAAGGAGGGCGTATGATACAATTTCATTTTGCAAGGTTGTACACTCTGTGCGTCGTGTCGTACGACACGGCGAAGAATAGAAATAATTTCCAATCCAAAACTGCTCGTCGTACGACAGTATTGCCTGTCTTACGTCAGATCTATCTTATATTTCATTGGTTGTTTAGTTTTAAGTGTCGCGTCGTGGTTGCAGTGTCTTGCTAATCGGGGCTATGTGATTCCGGTATTAGACGTGTTTAGTTATTTCCTAAATATGCCATGTCTCATAAGCGTTTTATACCTCTGTAAACATGAAAGTAGCCTATTTCTCGGTAAATTGAAATTTTGCCTGTATTTTGTTTATAAATTATAATATTTTATTTATGATAAATATAAATAAAAACAGCGAGAAAGTATGTGTGTCGGTTAGTAAGAAATAGTTATCATGCAAATTGTCATTACAACAGAGTGAGCACGAATTTTATGCGTTGTCCTTTTGTGTAATTTTCTACACTTAGTTAAGGTTAGTTTGCATGAGGCGGAGGAATATCCTGGAAGTAGAACTTTAGCAGGGCTTCAGAAAAGTGTGAAGTAACTCAGAATATACTATACTTAGAATAGATTATAAATAACAGGCTGACAGCTTACCGTCCTATAGTTGAACGCAACTGGAACAAAAGCCAGTTTAGAGACGATGGTTTACCTATTGTGTGTACAATGTCGCCCTTATCGCTTCCCTACTTGTGCTTAAAACGTAAGAAAAAGATCAACAGATAGTAAGATACTATGTATCAGAATCTAATTTGTTTTATACTTATAATCACCTATAATCTTAATTAACGCCAACTTGTTTCGTATCCTTAAGACAATAACCTATACCTGACAGTTAAACTACTTTATAACATGTTTCAAATACAGATTTCCTATCTAAACTATTACATAAACGTGTCCCCACTATGTTTACGTAAGGGAAGGAAACACAAAATAGGCGAAGGCGGGATGGTAGTCTCAAGATATCACACATGCTACATACGTTATTTTGGAGCCCTCGAGCGTCGTTGGAGACGCGGTGGCCGAGCAGTTAGCCCGCTCGCCTTCCACCAAGGCGAACCGGGCACAATCCCCGGCCGGGTCACCGGATTTTCGCATGTGGGAATCGGGCCGGACGATGCCGTTGGTCTGCGGGTTGTCTCGGGGATGTCCCGCTTCCCCGCCCCTTCATTCCGCCCCTGCTCCAGACTCACCTCAATCACCCCCATCGGCTCTCAATACCTCGCTGTTAAGAGGCACCCAAATCTCTTCAGTCACTCGAGCGTCGTTAAAAACTGCTTTTCCGCACTGCTGTACCTTAAAACATACTACCCGGACCAGAGCGAAACTATACTCTGTTTCATATAAGCTCGCTACATTTTTACAGTTATGATGGTATATATTATTTGATGACATACTCCCAGGTCACTACGCCAATCCAGATGTACATATCCACAGAACTGTAAAAATTTAGTAAGCTTACACGAAACGGAGTATACCATAGGAGCATGTATTAAACTTTGCTAAAGGCTGTTCACGATAAAGTGAGTACTTTTGAAATCAATCTTACAAAAAGTCACTACCCATACCTGCACATATTTTTTACGGGCGCAATGAGTGATATGTGCCCAGTAAAGTTGGTAACGATAGAGGGGAAAGTAGTTCCATATCTTAACGTCGAACAAAAAGTGTTAAGTAACCATTTGTGATAACTTAAATTATTTCTCTCGCTTTCTGTATTGTTTAATGCACCGAAGTGTAAAAATGAGCAGGTTTGTACAATATTTACTTTTATTATAACTTTACAGTTTCACTTGACCGACGCATGAATAAAGTGATGAAGCCCATGGAAATGTTAATTTTATATAAGGCGGAAAGACGTACAACGTGATTACAAGTAGATCTTAAGCAGGGCTGTCAAAAGTGCTCATTTTACCGTGAACAGCCTATGCAGACCTTTCATCAGATAATTGACACGGCCGCCGCTTAACGTCCCGTTGCTATGCAACACGACGTAAAAAAAAACTGCACGCCAGTTCAAAGCTTTGAGCGTAGAGGCGATGGCGCACGTGATGCAAATGTCACTGTAGCCCTTGTCGCTGAGCCTCATACATCAGAGTAGCGGCAGGAATAGGCTGTTCACGGTAAAATGACCACTTTTAAGGCCCTAGTCACTTTTCCATTCCAACAATTTTTTTTATCCTTTAACAGTTGTTTTTTTTTTAAACAAATATTATCATGTAAGTAATAAACACAGTGTGTATACTCCAGGACTACACGAGTAGTTTCACGTGTGCCCGGGTAATATATTTTATGATACAACAGGCTAAAAACCCCGTTGATAACGACGAATAAGAGCTCCAGAATAATAATGACAGTATGCATGATGCCTTGAAAGTACCATTCCATCCTTTCCTGTGGTAAGTTTGCATTTGCTGAAGAATACATTGGTGACATACTGCTTCAGGTCTACTTGTATGCCCTTTGTGTATTCTTCCGTCTTATGTAAGAATACCATTGTCATGGGCCTCATCACTTCATTCATGCGTCGGTCAAGAGACACTGTCAAATTATTATAAAAGCTATCATATTAAAAATGTGCTAATTTTTACACTTCGGTGCATTATAAAACACAGAAAGCGAAAGAAAAAATTTTAAGTTATCAGAAATGGTTGCGCAACACTTTTTATTCGATGTGAAGATATGGAACTACTTTCCATCCATCGTTAGAAACTTTACTGGGCGCATGTCACTTAGTGCGCCCGTTAAAGCATATGCAGGTAGGATCAGTGACTTTTTCCTAAGGTTGATTTCAAAAGTGCTCACTTTATCTTTAACAGCAACAACCATTGATAAAAAGGAGGTGTAGAAATTTTCTCCATCGAGATGACCCACTGTGAAGACGCTCAAAACACAGACCACCGATTATTTGCTATACACGGTGTAGTGAATCAGACCCCCCCCCCCCTCCTCAACCGTACTAAGAAGCTCAGTAAACGTGCGGCCCAGGTATTTTACAGAACCCCGCGCATATGTAAGTGACGGCCAGGGCGCCCCCCCCCCCACACACACACACACACACAAACACTTTCTCTCACTGACGTCGAGCCATCGCGCTGCACTCGAGGTCGCCGCCGCCCGACGGAGGTGTCGAGGCGCGGGACAGCAGAGGACTGCGATCCAGGGGCGAGTCCAAGGACGGCTGCACGACTACCGCCTCCCAGACCTGGACTTTAGGAGCTCTGGCCGTTCGCCGTATTTAAACAGTGAGACAGGTGTTTTTCGCGAAAATATTTGTGGATGAGCTAGACTTCAATATCCTACGCCCACAAACACAACCCTCTTTTGGTTATTGGCCACGTGTCTACGTGAGAAGGCATATTCTTATTTGTCTGGGCCAACCAGAATAAATTACTCTGATAATGAACATCCACGTTCACTTAGAATCATCCAACCACGAAAGTGCATATGAAACAAAGTGGTTTAGAGTGCAACCGGTCTTGAAATCTTTTCGCGAAAAACGCCTGTCTCTACTTATACGTAGAGAACTGAAGAATTCGCGGATTCATTTTGGGACGAGCTGGAATTCAAAACACGTACGTTTATACGACTTTCGCCATTGGACCACACGGTGTTTGACACCTCCTTGAGAACGGTGTCCAATTGTCGCCTTCCGCTGTGACAGCAGAAAACCAATGTGATGTTGATATCGGCATATTTGTACATAAGACTGTAGAGTCTAGCCTGCAGGTCATAGAACTCGCGAATTTTTCACGTCTCTACTTATACACTTCGGTGCAAGTCTAGGTCGGGAAAATCCTAAACGATCATTGCACTTAAGGCTAGGGACGCTATTGAGAAGGATCAGTATTTGTCAGAAGTAAATATAGTATGTAATTACAGAGATTCGTAATTGTGGTAATCTGATGGCGAATCCAGTAATAAGATTGTTGCATACTTAGAGTTCAATAAATTCTGCAGTGTTTTATAGTAAAACTGTGGCGCCTACATTACTTAAAAATTCCGAGCTTATGAATCCCTTCAGTAGCTGTACTTGGAGTGATATAGTGTATGGTATTCAAGTAGATTAGTATTGTAGAGGAGTAAGTATTGCACACGAGGTAGCAGCGTTGCAACGGTGCAGGACATGTGTCCTAGATCGCGAACACGGGGAGCAACAGCACAGAAATGTTCATACTAACTTTGCCGTACATACACTCGAGCATAATCCCTTCAGTAGCTGTACTTGGAGTGATATAGTGTATGGTATTCAAGTAGATTAGTATTGTAGAGGAGTAAGTATTGCACACGAGGTAGCAGCGTTGCAACGGTGCAGGACATGTGTCCTAGATCGCGAACACGGGGAGCAACAGCACAGAAATGTTCATACTAACTTTGCCGTACATACACTCGAGCATAATCCCTTCAGTAGCTGTACTTGGAGTGATATAGTGTATGGTATTCAAGTAGATTAGTATTGTAGAGGAGTAAGTATTGCACACGAGGTAGCAGCGTTGCAACGGTGCAGGACATGTGTCCTAGATCGCGAACACGGGGAGCAACAGCACAGAAATGTTCATACTAACTTTGCCGTACATACACTCGAGCATAATCCCTTCAGTAGCTGTACTTGGAGTGATATAGTGTATGGTATTCAAGTAGATTAGTATTGTAGAGGAGTAAGTATTGCACACGAGGTAGCAACGTTGCAACGGTGCAGGACATGTGTCCTCGATCGCGAACACGGGGAGCAACAGCACAGAAATGTTCATACTAACTTTGCCGTACATACACTCGAGCATAATCCCTTCAGTAGCTGTACTTGGAGTGATATAGTGTATGGTATTCAAGTAGATTAGTATTGTAGAGGAGTAAGTATTGCACACGAGGTAGCAACGTTGCAACGGTGCAGGACATGTGTCCTAGATCGCGAACACGGGGAGCAACAGCACAGAAATGTTCATACTAACTTTGCCGTACATACACTCGAGCATAATCCCTTCAGTAGCTGTACTTGGAGTGATATAGTGTATGGTATTCAAGTAGATTAGTATTGTAGAGGAGTAAGTATTGCACACGAGGTAGCAGCGTTGCAACGGTGCAGGACATGTGTCCTAGATCGCGAACACGGGGAGCAACAGCACAGAAATGTTCATACTAACTTTGCCGTACATACACTCGAGCATAATCCCCGTGGAGCCTCAGTACAAGTTGCTTTCTGAGCCGAGGATGCTCCTTCGTTAAAGGCTGTTCGCGATCAAGTCAGCTATTTTAATATCAACCTTAGAAAAATGTCACTGTCTTTGCTTGTATACTATACTTTAACAGGTGCACTGAGTGACAAGCGCCCAGCAAAGTTGGTAGCAATGGATGGAAAGTAGTTCGACATGTTAACATCGGATATAAAGTGTTAGGTTACCATTCGTGGTAAATAAAATAATTTATTATGCTTTCTGTTTCTTTTAACGCCTCATGGTGTAAAAATTAGCGGATATATAAGATGTTTATTTTTCGAATTATTTTCAAGTTTCACTTGACCGACGCACGAACAAAGCGATGATGCCCATGACAATGTTAACTTTACATAAGGTGGAAGAATACAGAACATGTATACAAGTAAATCTTAAGCAGGGCTTTCAAAAGTGCTCGCTTTACCGTGAACAGCCTATACAACACGGGCGACTTGCAATTACAGGAACGTGGCAGCGAATGTGGAGAATTCGCGAGTCTTGGTAGCGGGGACGTGACTTCCGCTCGCAGCATTATGAAATTCTTTGAAGCGGGTCAGTGCCTTGGAGCACTGTCACTTCGCGTCCCGACCGCAATCCACAGACTTCGCGAGCGCAGCTCAACCCACCCACTTCTCCCACTTGAGAATACTTCGCCTGAGCTTCGCGACGGAAGAAAACTTTTCCAGGGGTGGAAACTTCAAACTATAACGTACGTGACTGGAGATGTTTTTCCCAGTGTTTCGTTCTGTTGATAGTTCGCCCGTCGTTGATTGCCTTTTATATTAACACTTTGTAGACTACGCTCGGGTGTAGCTCGAGGAAAGCTAATTTGAACATTTCTTTGTTGTTCAGAACAAAACTCGCATGTATGTGCAGTCTTTGTTCGACCTCACAAGAACATCACTGCGCAGTAAAGATGACGTTGCTAACGGAAGAATTTATCTTTTTTATAGCCACTCAAAGGGACACGATTGATTGTAAATCCTTTTATACGATAAAGGACATTCTATTGTGTCAATATCAGCTCGGCTCTTCATTGGTTGATAACCGACCAATCATGAACGCTGTAAAGCACAGGGTTGTGTCCGATGTGGTACGAACCAATAGGACGATGGTGAGTTCTAACACAGACACCAACAGAACCGGTGTTCTTGCAGTAGTGGATATAGGCGACTTAATTCTAATTTGTCTTAGGTGCAAGTAAATGTGTACAGACCTCAATGTGCTAACTCTTAAAAGATTCTTTGTCGATGATTGCTTAACATAAACTACTGTGTTAAGCACTTAAGGACTCCCCACTGCCTGAAATAATGTTCTACATTTGTAGCATATGACTAGAGACCTGCAAAATTCGCATTATTATTTCAGAACAAACGGAACTCAAAGTTACTTTGCATTTTACCGATTTCCGCCATTGGCCTGAAATTTGTCTGTTTCGCCTCGGAGAACGCTTGAGCCAATAAGATAATATCAGCGGTGGAGTGGCCAATCTCTTTTAAGGAGATCAAGCAGGTAGGTGAAGTTCATAAGTGCAGCGGCCAATGAAACCACGGGCTGTGCTCGATTGTCTGTCCTGTCGCCAAAAAGATAACGCGAATTTCGCACGTCTCTACACGACATATATTTTTCGATTTGATATGAAATAAGAGCCTGAAAAGTATTACGATGGCAGAAATTAATTTTCACAAACGACTGAAATAAGGTATAGGAACTTTGAATGTGGGCATAATTATTAGTACAAATCTCAAAACTGAACAAATCTAACACTATATGCTTCAGCTCAAAACAATGGTCCATGTCATTAGAATGGCACGAATGATATTCGTTCAGCTGTTCGCACGTACTTTGATTTTAACTCCACAAAATCATAAAATAGACGAAAATATCTAGGGATAAAATTGGCCCACCAACTATCGTAATATCACAATTGCAGCGGATAAGACAAAGACGTTCCTAACGTCTCATTAACCCATTCATTCCTAAACTAATCTAATATTTCTGGTGTTGCAAGTAAGTATTTTTGGTGCGTTCTGTACTTAAGTTGACAAATAACATGTTTCGTTAAGGCTCCTATGTAATGAAACGTTTTCTGTGAAATCGTCGTTTGCGCCAAAATTCGTGTCTCGGTAAATACATGTTCTGGAAATACGAAGTTTTGCCACAAAGGATAAAAATAACTATTTTCTTTATCGCTATCTTTTTACTTTTTTCATATTAAGTGTTTTAATGGAGAAAAAAATCGTGAAAGTGGTCAAATATCGCATTTTTAAAGCCTGCCTATGAAGTTTCTTTAAGCGGTAAAAGTACTATTATACGCAGGTAGTTTGATCTGTGTACTTTCATCCCGTGTAATAAAAGCCCACAGTTACAGATATAGTTTACACAGTAAAGCGTTAGGACGGAAACACTGCACGCCTTGCACTTAGGAGCGATGAGGCGCTAGACGTGTGTGTTAGTATCGCCCGTATCGCCCCCTCGCTTCTTAACCTTGAACGCGCAGGTACATAGGACTCTTAATACAACCAATGAGCTACAGACGTTGTTTTCAGCAGCCGGAGATAGGAACCAGTTATGACGTAGAGTAACAGCACGGTTTACTCACAGGGAAGGTCATTGGGCACTACAGGCCTTGCAGAGTACAGCACTGATCAAATACAGCCTTCCTGTGCAAAATGTAGGCAATTTTCGTCACCAAGAATGAAAGGGCTAATAGAGTCCCGGAAATTTTGGGAGTCCATATGACGGCTAATTTGACATTTCTGTATATTCTCCAAGCTGTGGTTGCTAACGGTCCAGTACTGTACGGGATTTTACATACCCTGAGGCTAAAATAATTATCCTGTATGGAGGTAGCACGGGAGGTCCTATACCTAGGACCATCTGTTTTTCACGAAAAGATTCCAGCACATGCTCGATTTCAATACCCTACAGCAACACCAGAGGTATTATTTTGCTCTGTGAGAAGACATCTTCTTACATAACTGGCCAATCACAATTAAGTTACTCTGACACTGTACATCTGTGATTCGCGAGCAAGCGCCTAACCGCGATATTGTTTCTGGACTAAAGTGTTTTGGAGTACTAGTCGTGAAATCTTTTCGCGAAAAACGTGTGGCCCTAAATATATCCCGTATCTCAGAATTATTCGGAAATAAACTGAATATTAATAAACACATTGTCAGTCATTTACCACCTCCGCGTTTACAGGGATCTTTACGCTGCTGCTCTTAACCAAATGGCAGAATATTTCGTAAGAATGCAATGTGACAAATGATACGAATTTTCTACAAGCAAGTAAAATTTTGATGTATATGTTCAGAGAAAACATTGATTGATATATACTACTGATTTCTGCGCATTAAAGATAGTATTTACAATTGTTCTTTAATAATAGTTTTACGTGACCGTTTCGCTTGGATCAGATGTCGTGTAGAGTTGTCGGAAGAGTCCTTTATGGCTAGAGAACTCCAAAATTCGCGTTATCTTTCGGTAACAAGATGAACTCCACTGCCGTATATATAAGTGAGAGCAGTTAGTGGTTTTATTGTTCACTTACCTTTAAGTGGACTCACGTACTTGTTTCACTTCCTTCAAAATGATTGTCCAGTCCGGCGCTCGAGTTACGTTATTGACTCATGATTCCCGCGAGGCACATGTAAGACATACTGCCGGCCTATGGCTAGAGCTCCGAGTATTTCGCGGATTGAGTTGGCAGCAAGCTAGGCTGGACAGTGCTCTATACACTCGCGGCTCTAATTATCGTTTGTATATTGGTTGCTGTGATCAAGTGAGGCCTCTGTACAGGACTGTTAAATACTGTCATACAATCACAGCAGCAGGACAAAACAACGATTGTTTGAAGTCTAGATCGTCTCCGAATGAATTCGCAAAATACTCGTGGCTCTAGCAATGGCACAAGTTGGCCAAATGCACAGTAACTTGAAGCTCAGCCTGCTTCTGAATTATAACTAGAGACCCGAGAATTTCGCGGGTTCATTTCTAGACAAGTTGGCATTCACACACATGTACGTTCATGTTATGCTTGTGATTGGTCGACGTATTATATGAAACCTTCTGGAGATAAATGAGCCAATAATAAACATGCAATCAATTGTGCGCTCAAACACCCCTTTTTACTACCACAACAATCAACCAATAAACAGTTGATATTTGTATGAGAGTTTATAAGACTGTGAAGTCTAGCCTACAGGACATTGAATTCGCGTATTTCTCGTGTCTCTAATTATAACGCGAATTTTGCAGGTGTCTAATTATGGCATATCTGTAGAAGTTGGTAACCCTATTCCAGGTGCTGCCAATTTTTCATTGGCTGGCGCCTTCACTATGAGAATTTACTCTGTGTCTCTTTCTACACGTGAATTAATGTTCCGCAGTCCTGCAGGGTGTATCAAGAATCTATTTGTCCAATCACAAAAAAAAATAACAGGAAATACAGGTGTTTAAAGTTTATTCTAGCACCGCTGGAATACAATGTATATCGCGGTTACTTCCAACTTTTCTAAAGGAAGCTCTGCTGAAGTTCTACTTCCAGGATATTCCTCCACCTCGTGGAAACTAAGCTTAACTACGTCTAGAAAATTACACCAAAGGACAGCGTATCGAACTCGTGCGCACTCAGATATAATAATATTTTGCACAATAACTATTTCTTACTAGGCGCCACCAACACACAAGTTTCCTCACTGGTTGTGTTCTTACTTATTACATTCTCACATGCAAGAATCTGGGTCCACCTTCAGTGTGATGCAAGTAGTCTAGCCACTACACCACCACGGCCTTTATCTGGACCGTTGTTGGGAAACCGATTAGCTGTTTTGATGCGTTATTGTCACCGCTATCTATTCATCAGCAATCATTGAGATTTTTTTTACATCACTTGCACAGGCAAATTTTCGGGATTACTTCGACGATTTTTCGTCAAAGAAGGCGTTTCCTTTTACAAGCTGGGGCCACGGTAACTGAGCGGTTAACCTGCTCGCCTCCCACAAAGGCGATCCGGGTTCATTCGCCGGCCGGGTCACTACGGATTTTCACATGCGGGAATCGTACCGGACGATGCCGTTGGTCGGCGGGTTTTCTCGGGGATCTCCCGTTTCCCAAGCCCTTTCATTTCGGCGCTGCTTCATTCTCACCGCAATCACCCTCATCGGCTCTAAAGACGTCGATGTTAAGCGCCGCCCAAATCTCTCCACTTTTACAAGCTATTAGTATTCGTCCCTTTCAGAGGACACAGCCTGTTTGAGGGCAGGTCGCACCCAAGGGAGGTAGAGGGAGAAGTAGCGCCTTAACTCACCCTGCCGAGCAACGGAATAGGTACCTGCCTGCCATGTGACGTCACGGGGGGCACAGGCCAGCTGGCCGGCCCTCCGACTTGTCTGCAGTAAGCTACAAGTTACGCGCGGGCGGGTAGTTTCGTTGCGTATCTTCTGCCTATTTCTTTACGTTCCTACAAATTTTTATTTTGCGCGAAGTGCAAAAGTTGTGAAATTAAATACTTCAATATTTCTGTTGGTCATATGGTATTTACTAAATAGAATTTTCTGAAAATTTTTACACTTTTGAAATGAATTTGCGATTGTTTCTACTTCTGAATAATTTGTAAAATGACGAGCGAATTTCAGGTGGGTTAATTTTTAAGTGTTGAAAAAGGTTTTGATTTATTTTAATGTTGCTAGTCGGAATATTATTAAAATTGCTAGGTGTCTGCACCAGTTAATTTATATTTCAGTGTAAAGGAAACTGCTTTATACGCGTGGAATATAAAATGTCTGGTTGTGCAGTGCAAAACTGTATAAATTATAGTATAGGAAAACTGGCTCAGCGGTGACGTACCATAGGTTCCTAAATGACTTAGTTACACGGAAAAACTGGATATTTGCATGTAAAAGAAAGGTCTTCAAAGAGGATACATCAAGAGTTCCATTAATTTGTCTGAAAACGATTACGAGAGAGATTTTCAAAGTGAACTCGCGGGGATAAAAAGAAACCGACCCCTGAAAACAGACGCGATGCCTCATTTGTTGTTACCAAATGTAACGTCCAACGAATTTCCAGAGAGAAGTGAACGACTAAAGAATCGAACTATGAAAAGGAAATTAGTGTCTGAGCTAACAGAAATGCGGAAAAGACACCCAGAGAATTATAAATGCGAATAAAACAAAAATAATGGGACTCTATGTGGTAACACAGGAACTGAGTGAACAAACAGTGTGTCAACCAGGGCCAAGTCAATACATGAGCGTCATTCGAAAAATACATTTTTTTTAGAAAATGAAATGAAATTATTCCAAATGTGAGTATTATCTTTGGAGGTGGAAATAAAGCGAAAGAATACGTGTGAAAAAAAAATTTGAAAGATAGAAATGCGTCTCTGAGACAGGAATTGATAAATAATAAAATCCAGCATAGGCAGTGCCCAAAATATGCAAACACCAAACTAAGGGAAATTTTTGAAAGGCATAGAAAGACTGATTTTCAAAAACAAAAAGCGAATATGGTGGAGGATATGATGACATAGCTGCAGCTGTAACTCTTGGTTCAATTTCAAGGAAGGCGTATTTATATTTGCAGAAGAAGGTTGGTCTACCATTACCTGGTTTATGAACTATTCGAAAATGGACTCGCGACCTGAGTGTTTACCTGGCATCCAAAAAGAATTACTTTCAGTGTTAAAATGTAGATAATTATCGTTGTCTTCCAGAGAGCGTTTGACAGTTCTTTCATTCGACACAATGAGAGTTGATTCTATAATATGTTACGACAAAAGATAAGATAGAATAATGGGCATCCATTCCAATACCCAGGTTATAATAGCGAGAGGCCTGACGTCTAAATGGAAACAACCTATTTCCTACGACTTTTGGCAAAAATTTTACTAAAGACAAACTGTTCGAAATATTAAAGGAAGTTGACGATTCTGGTTTTAAAGTTGTAGCCATTGTGAGTGATATGGGAGGCAGAAATCTAAGTTTGTGGCAAAACTTACAAATTTCTACAAAGTTTCTTTTAAGAATCCAGTGGACGTGATGCAGAAAGTGTGGGTGTTTGCTGACATGCCCCATTTAATAAAACTATTAAGGAATAATTTTCTGGACTACGATATTCGGCTCCCATGTGGAACCGAAGTATCAAAGCAGCTTTACTTAAAAGAAAATTCCCCCGAAAACAACAAATTTCAAAGTTTTTTGAAGTGGTTGGTAAGTGGTTTGAGGTGATGAACTCAAGATTTGTATAAGATTTTAGAAAACCATGGCACAGTGCGTTTGGCATTCATTTTATAGAACAAGCACACATCCTAGAAGACATGAAGGGCGTTGTGGAAAACACGAGTGTAATAAGAAAAACATTATTAATGCCTTTTCAGAAAGGCACAGTAAGTGTCTATTAAATCTCTTACCAGAACGTACAATTATTTAGTTTCAACTGTAAACTTGAAATATGTTACAACTGGCCATCTCATTCAGGATGTGCTTGAAACTCTTTTCCTCGGGTACGTAATACAGGAAATAACGACAACCCTACACCAACACAGTTTAAATATCGAATACGAATGCTTCTATTCGGCAGCGAACACCCTCTCACGTTGGGAACATGTGTACAGGACATCAGTGCTAAGAAACCATATTTAACTTCTCAGCTGCTTATAAAGTACATGGAGAGTAACACTGAGGGAGAGAATGCCATATCAGACAGCGTGGACCGTGAAAACATTGAGGTCGTAGAGGACATTGACGACGAACCAGAGGAGGGAAAAACACAGTTAGCAGAATCTTCAAGTGGTTCAGATGAATAACAAGCACTTCGTTACATAGCGGGCTACTTGGCTCATTGCAGCAAGAACGAACATTTAACGCATAAGAAGCCTATTTGAAACAAAGGTTAAGTCTCTTGAGACGAAATGTAAAATGCAAGTCGCGGAGGACTTGCTATACCGTCTCAAGCGAAACTCACCATGGTCCACAGCGCTCAGAAAATATTTAACTCATATCATGATAGTGAGGTGAACAGCTTACTGCGAAATTCCCGAACGCAAGTCAACAGACATTAAAGAAACTCTCCAGGACCCGGACTTTCATAAGACTACGCTTTCTGGATCGCAAAGCTCACACTGACGCTTTGCTCAAACGAGAAAAACAAAAACCAAAACAAGTTTGCAAGCAGCCTCAGGAATAGCTGTCAGCTATGTATGTGCCTGCCTGCCTGCTTTCAAATTGTACAATGTAAATTTTATATTTTTACGGTATAATCCTTTGACATGACTACCCATCCAGCGAAGCGTTTTTTATCAAGGGAACTGAAAACTTTTAAAAATTTTCTCATGAAGTGTATTTTCAATAGTTCTTGTAGCCATAAACTGTACATCATAATTAAAAAAAAAAAAAAAGTATTTTCAAGTTGGCCATAGTTTTGTAAAGTATCGTAAAGTGACGGATACTAAATGTGACATAAAAATTGTTTTGGTAGTTTGTGCATGTATTTAATTCATACTGTAGAAGCGCTCACTCTAATAGAGTGAGGAGTCAGTAGGTTTAACACCAAACACGTTTTGCGTAAAGGCATTCGCTGTAAAGTGAAAAAAAAAAAAATTTATTTGCGTCACAGCAGATGGTAACTTTTGAGAACTGTAAAATGTATACATTGGGTTTTAGTTTTAGGAAAATTTTTTATATAAAACATAGTAATGCAAGGATACAAATTGGCTTAATGAATAACATAAATTGAGCTCATTTTACAGTGAACAGCCTATAATAGACTATACTGCAGTGAATTGCCGCGCCCGGCGAAGACTTTCTGCATGGAGCAGGCGCTGCACAGTACCCCCTGTGACGTCACGCGTGCCAACCGCTCTCCCCTCCACATTTAGCCTTCGGATCGGCCCTATCTCTCCCTCTAGCTCCCTTGGGTTGCACCACATCGCCCCCTATCCGAGATAGAATGATCCAAGTTCCGAACCAGAATCCAGTTTTATCTTTGTCCAACGTAAAAGTGTTGCACCAACGAAATTTTATGATTCTGGATCTCTGATTCGTCGATCTTGGAGAGATCGATATTAAGTATGAGACAAATTTTGATATTGGTTCGTAATATATGACGTCATGGAAGTAGGAGTATTTTTCATAATAGGTAGAACTATATGACTGATCGTGTATCTGTTTTAAGTGGATTTTACTGAATAATATTTAAGTACGTATAATGTTGTTTAAATTCCCCAAGAAAACAATAGAACGTAGTTCAATTGTTGGCGTATTTTCAAACTACATTTGTCGACGATGGCTGCTGATCGCGGATCGATATTTCGAACCCCCAATCTCGGCGGTTCGAAATGAACTTAATCTCGATCTCAGGTCCAGCTCTGAACTTGAATAGTACAATAGTTTTCAGTGACGGTCTTAGATACGATCTCAGATCGAGTTTCGAACCACGATGGTGCAACCGGCCCTTAGAGTTGTTTAAAGCAGGCAGAGGTAAAATGGAGTGGCTGTTTTAATTGTTCTTTTGTCTTCGTAACTTGGTCGTGGCTGTTATTGACCACATGAAGTTCTTCGTTGTCCCCACAGAGAAAACGAGGTCGCCTCCTGCTCGACTGGGCTCAACTCGATAATTGCAGTTTCTGTTCTGCGCTATAATTTGCTAAACTTGCTGCTGCATTTAAACAAACCCCTATGAAAATGAGGCTTGGGGCGAAAGAATGACACACGCTGGAAAAATGCGGTCGTCCGAACAAACATCCCGACATTTGCCGAACACATCCGAAGTGTTAGTGGCTATTCGAAGGGCCAACTGTTTTTCGCTAAAAATATTCACGCACAGGTTAGACTTTAATGTCCCGCCTGAAAAATTTGCAGCTTTCCTTTGGCGAGTTTAATGACCTGTAGGCTAGACTCCACAAACCTTTGTACAGACGAACCTAAGACGTTTGTTCGTTGGCGTTTGGCCCCGTGTCACCTCACACCTGGCAGAATGGGATTCGCTACTTTTTCCCTTGCAAGTCTGCTATTGGCTCAGAGTCGTCTAGTAGGTGCATAATAAACTCTAATCCAATAGCGAACGTGATTTCAGTGTACACGTGTATGAAATCTATCTTGACCTGAAATGAATTCGCGAAATTTTCCTATCCCTAGTTATAGGTCGCATGGCTTTGTGAAAATATATTGTCACCTGGCAGGGCCCAGGGGCGCAGATAAAGTTGTGTGAAGGGGGGGGGGGGATCACAGGGGCAAGACACCCGCGGAACAACCCCTAATTGAGGTGAACTGTCCTTTGAATGTTTCAAAATCTGAAGTTAAATAATATCATAGTAGTATGAAAATACTGATTAAATTAAATTAATTAAATATTATATTTTGTGGCAGCCAGTGTTTTGTTGGTATTTTCTCTGCCAAATCTTTTTTGGGGAATACAAAAATGTTTGTTGCCAACACAAATTATATGTTTAGAGGCCACAAATGTTCAGTGCGGACAAATTTCACCACACGAAATGTCGATTTCAAATGTAATCAGTTAATCGTGGACAGAATTCAAAAGTGCGGGTTTTCTATGAAACCCAACTTAAACAGACGGCACGTCAGTAGTCACGAAATACTGACAGTTGATATAATAATTAGCGAACTAATATTGACGACATGTGCAGAAAACGGAAATCATTCTACCTGGCTTTCGGACTCAAACAGTGTTATTTACTTTATGTTCTTTCGTCGATAGTTCATCTTAGATTACTTTTACGTTCTTGTTTAGTGTGTGGCTGTGTTGGAGACACGGCCGTTGGTTTTGCGTAAATACTTCTATACGTTGACGCGCTCGAACGCCTTGATGTTTTTTTTTTTTTTTTTTTTTACGGCGCCACTTCACTCGATCGTATGGGGCTTTATGGGTATCACTGGATTTCTTTTGAAATGCACTTTCCAACCGTATATGATTTCTGTATTTCGACTTGGCTTTTTGACGAATATAGGCCGAAATTGTGTTAAGATGAATTAAATTTTTACTTTAAACTCATACAATTTCACCATAACCACACCACACAAATGTTTTATACACGCAATCGATCGATCTTGACGAGAGCTGTCGATTGAAACTCAAACGAGCGTCGTAGCTTCTCCTATTCGAAAAAGTTATACTACGCAGAAGTTATGAGACGCGGCGAAACGAACTCAAAATTAAGCCCCCCCCCCCCCCCAGGCCTCGCGCGATGCTTCGCAGTCCTCACTCAACGTAAGACATTCTTTGATCCTTTGGCAATCGAGTGGTGTAATTATATCTTGAATATATACGATATATTTGGAGCTACAATGCCAAACTGTATCCCACGATTTTGTTATCATTGGATTTTCTGAATTGCCTCTCACTATGATTGCAAATTTAAAGACGCACTCACGTCAAAAATCGAAAACATGCGTCGAGATGATTCGAGTTCGACCTCGAATGGACACTGGTCTGAGATCAGCGATTCAAATGAGTCTCTTACCACGCGTCGCATCAAAGTGGCGTATTTCCGATTATCTATACCGTCGCCGCTTTACTTTTGTTTTCGAACAGGGCAATTTTTTTGTGCGCGTGTTTCCAAGATGACATTAGCGATGCATACGAAATGACTCCACTTGACCCTTACATCTTCACCGAAAGTGGAAATGTAAAACAAAGCGTAGACTAACTGCACGACTCGAGACAGCTCCGGGCAGATTTTTTACCACGCGCTGTGACAGTGAATGCTATCGTAATTCCGCTAACAACACACACTCCGTTCCTGCTGAATATGTCACACGCGACCGAAGCTTCATGCATCCCGGAATGGAAACTGAGTTAATTAAGTCAGATTTATTACGTAATGGCGACGAGCCATTGGCCCGTTGGCAGCAGGGCTAGGCCAATCACGTGGTAGGATGGCAGGCGCCGCCGGAACTAATGCATCTCCTGGAAAATCGCGTTATTTCTGTTTCCATTCCAGTTGTGAAGTTCTCTTCTCCACTATATTTGTGTAGAAATGGTGGTACATCGCGAAAATATTTTGTACCGGCTTACGTTTTAAATTTAGGGGTTATCCCTATTAACGGTTTTCGCTTTAAACTGGGCACTTTTGAAAGCCCTGCTTAAGATCTACTTATATACGCATTGTGTATACGTCTATCACATGTACAACTCACATTATCATGAGTCTGGTCGCTTTAGTCATGCATTGGTCAAGTGAAACTGTAAAATTATTAGAAAAATTAATATATAACAAATTTCGTAATTATTATTACACTTTGATGTACTGGGGGAAAAAAAGAAAGTAAAATAAATTATTCGAGTGTACACAAATGTTTGCCGAATAATCTTTATTCAACGTTAAGAAGCGAGGCTACTTCCTCTCCGTCGTTGCCAACTTTACACCGGGCGTATAATCATTAGTGTGCCCACTGAATACATGCAGGTAGGACAGTGGAATTTTTCAAAGGTTGATTGGAAAAGTTCTGAGATAACCGTCAACAGCCTATAAAATACTGTAGGTGCCACACGCGCCGGCGGTTCGCTTCCCTAGGTGCCTTCGCTTGGGACGACGGTACGGCCCAGCCGGAAGCTGCCGATGTTAGTGACGGCCCGGCTGTGTACAAACCTTTACAAGAACATTCGGCTCGCATCGGCCTACGCGCGACTGATTATACGGAGGAGACTTAACGTTTTTAGCGCGGCAACAGTCTGCGATGCAGTTGCCTCTCCCCTCACCAGCCGCTTCAGGGCCACGCCATAGTAGATGTATAAGGCGGGTCCTGGCTCACCTTACATTTTCATCAAAAAATCAAGCAATTTTGCTCCTAAATCAAAGTTTTTTGCTCCAAAATCACGGTTTCAAATTTAAGAACTTGAGCATTCTAAAAAAGCAAGCAAATGTACCCCAAAATCAAGCTAAAATTAAGCAAATTTACCACTTTGTCTAAAATGGTGTGCAGGTTTTCTGCTACCTTAAAAAAAATTAAATTTTAAGCTGAAATCAAGCAAATTTATTGATTTTCAAGCAAATTCTCAAGTTTTCTAGAAATAGCAATTTTACAAGCCAGCAATCTAAACCAAGCAAATTAAGGTAAAAATCAAATAGAATTAAAATAATTTAACAGAATTCAATATCATGTACAGATTTTCCATTTTTCATTTTTTTTAAGCGTTTATATATTATAAAAATTGTTTAACCATTCATTAATTTTAAAGCATTTTTATGAAAAAGCTGTACATATCCATCAGGTAATGTAATTTTATACTTCCAATCTAGATGCAAGTAATTTTTTTACCAAACTTAGATTCATGAATTTGAACATCTGCGGCTCCATACACTTTACCAATATCTATATACTGTAGTTTAATGTATTCAAACGAATTGTTCAACTTCTTGAGAAGTGATTCCATTTTTGTGTTATTTACAAAGAAACAAATTATTAAAGAAAAATATTTTTTTCATTCTCTCAATAAATTAATTTTCTTAATAAAAACAATGGAAACTAATACCATATCTAAGCAATGTAAAAAATGCGGCGAAGTATTAAACATAGAAAGTTTTCACATGCATAAATACACAAAACACAAGTATATTAACACTTATAAAAATGTTGTGCTGAATATGACAAAAATTAAAATGAGTTAAAAAAAAAGAGAGAAAGTACTATGCGAATGTGGAAAATATATTTCTAAACTATCTCTCAAAAAGCATAAACATAGTAAATCGCACAATAAGAATGAAATTCGACATGATTATTCAACTAAGGTGTGTGTAGTACGTAATGAGAATACGTCTATCGATTCATTTTATCCACATAAAATAACTATAGACAAACTTACAACAAAATGCAACAAATGTATGAATGAATATGCCAAAAATCATTATGAGTTAAAAAGAGAAAGTAATACGCGAATGTGGAAAATATATTTATAATCTACAGCTCGAAAACCATAAAAATAGTAAATTACACAATACAGTGTTAGGTATTTTAAATTAGATTCAAAATGATAATTATCCAACAAAAACATGTAAAGTATGTTTTATTGAATATCTTAAGAATTATCATCTTAACAAGAAGTTAAATATGAATTCCCAATAATTTAACATTTTTCGATTCTATTCCATTATATTTATTATTCTTATATGTTTTTATTTTGTAATTAAAAATGATTTCCCTTTAAATAAACAAATATGGAGGCTTCTAAGATAACTAGTGTGTTGAGCGGAGAAACAGTTCGCAAGTTGAGAGGTTTCGGTAAAAAAATTACAAAATCCACATTATTATAATCTAAGGAAAGCTGATTTGATTTCATTTATTGTACCAAGAATATTAAATTATCAAAGAAAAAAGAATTTTACCAATTTACCCTTGTCAAAAGTCAAAAATATATACAAACAAGAGAAAAGGGAATTAAAAGAAATGTTCTCATTTTCTACTAATGTTTTCATACAACCTAGAGATAAAAGGAAGCAAGTAACAGAATGGATAACAAAGAATAATTTTACAAATTTGCCTTTATCTGATGCTGATATCAATGACTTATATAAAGAAGATAAAAACGAATTGAAAGAAATATTTCCTTATTTTACCAATATTTTCGTTAATAAAATAAATAAGGAAACCAATAAAAATTACTTAGTAAAACTTTTAAAAGTAGGGTATCAACATATAATATTGAATATACCTTTAATTTAGTACAGCCTATTCATGTTTTAACTTCAGTAAAAAATTAAGTATTTGAGAAAATACACGATCATCTTAGAACATTTTGAGGGTTGAAAACCAGCATTAAATTATATATCAATTGTCGTAAGCAAGAAAACAATCAAGTAGTATTATTTACATTTTAATCACCAAATTATACAATATTGAATGAAGGAGATATTAAAAGTATTTATAAATGCATAATAAAGATATAATTACACAATTTTCTGAATTTCAAAGAAGAGGTTCGTGGTGGACTTTAGATAGAATAATTGGATTACAATTAGCAATAAATAAGTACGATCCATTAAATGCTGCATCATATATTGAACTACATGAATCTATAAAGAATAAGAAAGCATGTATAAATGTTAAAAATAATGATTTAAAAAATGCTTCCTTTGGGCTGCAAAATCTTCATTGTTTCCAGCAGACAAGAATTCGGACAGTATAACCAAATATAAAAATGTGGGGCTTAATATCGATAAAGTTTTAGATAAATATGAATATCCTATTAAAAAAGATGAAAGCGAAAATCAAATTCACCGATCCATAAATGTATACTCTATTGAGGATAAGGATAAGCATATAAATTTATTTTATTTTAAAGATGATAAAATTCACATTACTGTTGGATTAAAGATTTATCGAAATTTCTTGCAGCTCAAAAAATAATAAGAAAAGTAAAACTTATATATGCGATATGTGTCTCCAATTCTTTTACTCTCAAAAGAAATTAAATATGCACACAGAAGACTGTTAAAAAAATGAAGCAGTAAAAATTCAATTTCCGCCTAAAGGAGAGCAAATATTTTTTCAAAAATTATAAACATACAATGAAGGTTCCTTTTGTAATATATGCAGAATTGGAATAAATTCTAAAGCAAATATCAACAACTAAGCCAAATCCAAGAGAAATAAAAAAAATTTAATTGATCCTAAAATATTCAGTTTTAACAGAAGATGATATTGATAATGGTATTTACAAGGTGGTACTCAAAGAAAGATATAATCTTACTAATGATCAAATAAATAATCTTGATTTAAAGCTGAATGATGAGTCATATACTATGAAATATCAATTACATGAAGCATCTGGTTTTTGCTATTATATTGTATCTGCTTATGGTGATTGTAAGTCTATAGTTGTATATCGAGGCCCAGATGCACATAAAAAGTTTATTTGTTACATGAAAAGGGAAGTAGAAGAAATTGGAGAAATTTATTCACAAATTGAACCAATGCATCCACTAACAAAAGAAGAAAAAATATTATATAGTAAATTGAAAAGATGTATTGTACGCTAATGTGAATATATAGAGCACAATAAAAAAAGTGCGTCATCGCGATTATATAAGTGGAAAAAGCATTAATCCTGTAAGTAATTATTGTAATCTTCAATTAAAATTACCCAACTTTGTACCAATTTATTTCCATAATTTAGCTGAGTATGATGCTCATTTATCTATTAGAGAACTAGGATATTATAAAAAAATATATTAATTTAATTGCAAATAATGAAGAAAAGTTTATTAGTTTTGGGGAAAAAAATGAAAATAAAAAATTGAGGCTTATAGACACATTTAAATTTAAGGCCAGTAGTTAAGCTAAATTATCATCGAATTAAACCAAAACACAAATGAAACATACACAAAAGCATTTCCTGGAAGAACAAGTAGATTTGATTATTAAAAAAGGTGTTTACCCATATGATTTTATGGATAGTTGGAAGAAATTCGAAGAAACTGAGCTTTCGCCAAAGAGTAAATTTTACAATAAACTAAACATTAATGATATAAGTGAGGATGAATATGAGCATGCAAAAAATATATGGAATCAATTTAATAATAAAAATCTAGGAGAATATCATGATTTATATTTAATAAGTGATGTGCTGCAGTTGATAGATTTATTCGAAAATTTTAGAGATACATGTATAAATGCATATAGTCTAGATCCTGTGTGGTATTTCACAGCACCAGGTTTATCGTAGGACACAATGTTAAAAATGACTAAACAACCACTAGATTTATTACATAACTATGGTATGATTTTAATGATTTAAAAAGGAATTAGAAGTGGAACATCACAATGTTGTAAACTATATGTTAAAGCTAATATCGAATATTTAGATGAATTTAACTCTTATCAAGAGTCAAATTATTTAGCATATCTCGATGCAAATAATATTTATGGTTGGGCGATGTCTCAATATTTACCATATGGTGGTTTCGATTGGGTTTACTACACATGATATTATTTAGATTAATGTAGTGAAAAAATATTACATTTGGAGGATGATTCTGAGTATGGTTATATATTAGAAGTTGATTTGGAATATCCACAAGAACTGCATAATTTGCATAAATATTTACCATTTTGTTCAGAAAATAAGGTAGTTCCAGGAACAAAACAATTTAAATTATTAACAACTTTACATAATAAGGAAAAGTATGTAATACACTATCATAATTTAAAAGTGCCTAAATAATGGTTTAAAATGTACTTAAATACATAGAATATTAACGTTTCATCAGTCTGAATGGTTGAAAAAGTATATAGATTTAAATACATCAATGAGAACTAACGCTAAAAATTATTCTGAAAAAGATTTTTATAAGTTCATGAATAATTGTGTACTTGGAAAACAATGGAAAATATAAGAAACAGAGTTGATATAAAACTAGTATCAGATGCAGAAAAATTCGCAAAAGTAATAGCAAAACCAAATTTCAAAATAAGTACTATATTTAATGAGAATATTGTTGCCTTACACATGAATAAAAAAATGTAAAATTTAATCAACCAATTAGTGTGGATATGTCAGTTTTAGACATATCGAAATAATAAATTTATGATTTTCATTATAATGTAATAAAACCAAGATATGGTGATAAAATTTAATTATGTTATCAAGATACCGATTCATACATTTATAACATAAAACAGAATATCTCTATGAAGACATAAAGAAAATGTTAGAAAAAATGGACACAAGTGATAATTCAAATGACACTATCTATAGCATACCACAAATAAGTAAGAAAGTTATAGGTAAGATGAAAGATGAATGTAATGGAAAAATAATGAAAGAATTTATCAGTTTAAGAGCAAAAATATATGGATATAGAGTTGATGATAAAGAAAACAAAAAATCGAAAGGTGTGAAAAAATGTGCTGTTAATAAGAGAATAGCATTTGAAGACTATAAGAATTATTTGGTTAATGATAACATAGAATATAGAACAATTAATTTAATAAGGCATGAAAAGCATGAAATATATACAGTAGAAGTTAATAAAATAGCTCTAAGTCCCTGTGATAACAAAAGAATTGTACTAGAAAATAAAATCGATACAGTGCCATACATATGTTAAAACAAGTTATTTTAATTAATTTTTCTAATAAAATAGTATAATATTTTAAACTTCTTTAATCTCCAAAACAATGTTAATATCAGAACCATGAAAATGAATTAGTTTACCATTTTTATATATAATTTCTAAAACAATGTGGTTAAATCATTCATTATTAATTTGATAAAAAATTGGATATGCAGGTTCAGAACTAATGTAATCTCCAAAACCAAACAGAGTTTTTGGTGGAAAACTGGCTATTATATCTGTTTCTAAATTATTTGATTCATCATATTTGATAAACATGCCATATGCTAAGTTATAGTGAACATTTATTGTTTTAAATGGGTTTACAATAGGTAACTTAGAACCTACAAAATGTTGTCTTTTTCAATAGTTATATTTCTCTCAAACCCAAGAGTATCAGGTAACCCGATCATCAAGTTTAATATCAAATTTAGATTTAATTGTTATTCTATTTTTCACATTATCTGTTGATAATTCAATGCTGTTTTTTGAAAATGACTCAATCGAATTGATAGTTTCTTTCAAAGAGTCCATATGGTATTGACCTTCTAGGAATAGTTATAACTTCATTTTTATCAACATTAGGACTCATGTGTTACATTGTAGTTATAGTATAATTGTCTATATTTGGAGACAAAAGTTTTGTATGAAAACTAATGCAATCGATTTTTCACTATGGATGATATTATAATGAAGTTTCTTCTTTAAAATAGAACTATTATCTGTTAATTTAAATACTTCACTATCCATTTATTACAAAAAATTATATTATTAAATAAAGAAGCGACAGCTAAAGCAGCCTATGCCGCACAAAGTTAAATGGAGTGTCTGTGTTTTTATTCATGAAGATAATTCCGAAATTAAAAAGAATGGTGAATTATTGCCTGATAATATGAGGGCTATAATAGTAGGTCCAAGCAATTGTGAAACATACTAATTTGATGATAAATGTTAATTATAATGTAGGATGGATAAATTTGAATAAATTGTATGTTTTTTTCAAAAAGTTCAAATCAACCAAAATAAATTGAGTTACAAAATTATTTTAATATATTATCCAAAAAGCTAAAAGTTAAAGAGAAATGGCATACTTTTTAAAAATAATACTGAGGAAATGGTCTCATTAATCAATGTGAAAATGATTCTCTAATTGTATTTGATTTTATTTTAGACAATCAAAACAAATTTCGTGATTATTTTGCTAAAGGAAGGCATAAAAATTTAGATGCATTTTATTTAGCTCTAACATATTCAAAAGTACCAAAACAATTAATAAAAGATAATGCAAATTTTTTGTGCATATTTAGACACAATGATACTATTTTACAGCACATTCATAATGATTTTGTTGGTGGAGACATGCCTTATGAAAAATTTAAAGCGATTTGTGCAAAATGTTGCAACAAATATCATGACTTTATTACAATAGAGTTGAGTAGAAAAATAAAATAAGAAAATTATACAAACGAAATTAAAGATTTTATTATATTTTAAAACTTTTTGTATATAAATGAAGTATATTCTTTAATTTTATGGGATTTCTTACATATTATACATGTTCCCAAAATATTGATGTGATCACAAGAAAAAGAAACAAAATATTTCTCCCACATTATTAAATGTTTTAAACATTTAAATTATAAATAGCAATACACTATACATAGTTATAAAATAAATTATATATTTTCCAGATTCAAAATTAGCTATTGAATGTGATGAATTTAACCATAAAGATAGAAATATTAGTTATGAAATAGAAAGACAAAAGTATATAGAGACCCAATTAAATGGCAAATTTATAACATTTAATCCAGATGAAATAGATTTTGATGTAGCAGATGTACTTAATCGTATTATATTGCATTTAATTAAAATATATTATTTATCAATAAATTTAGTCTATATTTTATAAAATTATATTCTTTTGATTTTCATTTCCTTTATAAAAAAATATATATATATTAAAACCCTTATTACTACTCACCCATTTCACTTGCACATAATTTGGCATATAAAAATGGAGTCAATTCTAGACATAACTAATAACAAACTTATTTACAAAAGTAAATGACTATTTATGATAATTGATAAGAATAATAATACTTGGTTTAAAGCCAAAGATGTTGCAGAAATTTTAGAATATAAAAATCCACAAAAAGCCATAAGAGATATTGTTCATCAAGATGATCGAACAATACAAAATTTATTAAAGGTGAACTGGGAGTTCGCCTTCAAAAGTAATGAAGATATACTACATTTATTAATGAATCTGGTCTCCGTTCATTAATTTTGTCTTCTAAAAAAGAAAAATCAAAAGATTTAAATAGTGGATTACACACGAAGTTATTCCTTCAATTATAAAATATGGTGAATATAATATTCAAAAAATATATTATATTATATCAAGGCCATATAGAGCTGATTAAAAAAATGAAACGAAATTGACATTAATCATTTAAAATACTTAAACGAAATCAAAGATGAACATATCGAAAATTTAAGCTAGTTAGTTCATATGGCATTAGATGGAATAGCTCACAGAAATGAAGTAACCTGAGTAATGTCTCCCCATGTTGTACAACAAACACAAGATCAGAATTCAAATCCAACTTTTGTTCTTTTAAAATTATTTGATGATTATTTTGAATATGATTACTGTCATAAGAACTCAAAGAAAATATGTTCAAAACAAATGTATAGAATTGAAGATAGACATCCAAATTGCAAAGAATTATGAAATTTGATTATATTCCAAATGCTATCAAATTATATCAAAAAATGAAAGAAACATTGAATGACCACATTGAGAGTTATCATAACGATTTTTATACTGTTGAAAGTAATTATACTGAACAACAATTGATTAATGATAAAAATAATCGTCAAATTGAGTAACAAGCTAATTTTTATTTCTAAATTTCCAAACCATCTGTTTTATTAATCCAAGAGTTATGTGAGTTATCAAAACCCAACAATTTTACATAAATTTTATCGCCTTTTGTTTTTACAAATTTTACAAAGTTTTCATAATTTCATATTCATAAAAACTACCTATTATTTGTTCTCCTTTAGTATCTTTCGGCTTGTAAGTTGGTATATCATAATTTAAAACTTTAACAATGGTAAACAATTGCATTCACTAATTAGCTGTACAACATTTTTCGAAAATTCTTTTAATTTTACTTACATGGACAACACCTCCGACTTTGTATTTCGGTTTAGCAATTGTGTCTACATTAATTTTTTTTTCAGTGGTCTTATTAACTTCAATTGGTTTAATGCCAATGGTACTGTGCTTTGTGTTGTATTCTTTGACTAAATCGTCTAATATATTTATCAATTTATAATTGTCATTTAAAGCAAATTTCTTCCACATTTTATTCTTCAAAGATCGATTAAATATTCCAACAACACTGGCTTTTAGTTCACTTAATGTAGAATAATGATTGATGTTATAAACTCTTTAAATACTTTATTATAGAATTCTGAATCATTATCGCTTTGTTAATTTTGTGGTTTTATTTGCTTCAATATAAGATTCTAAAGCATTTACTACATTTTTAGTTGTTTTCTCTTTAATAGATACAGAAAATGCAAATGAAAAAAAAAAACACCAATAATTGTCATAATATATTTGTATCCACTGTTTATATGTGATATTACTTTCAAATTACCAATATTTATCTCTACAAGATCAATTTGCCATAAATCATCAATACCATATGAAAATTCTTTTATTCTTGGAAAATTTCTTCTCGCTGGCTTGTAATAATTCATTAATTATTCCCTCTCTTGCTGTGGAAGATTTTTTTTGTGTTGATTTATTAGAATTTCATATTGAACATATACTTTTCTGAACTAATCGTCCATTTTTTGTATTTTCAGTTTTTATATTATTATTATTTATATTATTATTATTATTATTATTACCTTTTTTGCACTTCAAGCACCAAGTGTTCTCCATTTAATAAGAATAAAAAATAACTAATATTTATATTTCACGAATATGCCTATTGTAGTTTTCACCCCATCTTTTAATTAGATATTTTCTCTTTTCTGATTTAAAAAAATAAAGTATCGCCTCTGTAAACATAAAAAGGCTTACTGTAATCTATTTTTGTAGTTTCCTGTATAACAGCCACAGCATCATAAAAAATAAGATTAGCAGTAGTTATTTTATAAACAGTACAATCCATCGAAAAAGTAAAGAAAATTAGATTATTATCTAAGTGAACATTACTATTGCTGTTATCCCACTTTATAGGTAAATAAAATATATATGATTTTTCTTCAGCTTTCGAGGGAATTAAGGCTCTACAATTTTTCACAGTTTCTCTGGTTAAATTTTGCAATTTATCAGCTATTTCTTTATCGAAAAATCTTTTATTGGCAGCATCATTGCCATCTACAAGATCAGCAATATTATTAATTCTACGATTTTGTATAGAAACATAGTATGTTGTATAAACAAAAACTTTACTTATTTGATCTTGTAAAGCAGAAACAATGGTATTATATTTTGATTCTACATATGATTTTAAATCAGAAACAATAGTTTTATATTTCGAATCCACATCCTTTTTTAATGTATGTTTCGCATTATTTATTCGTTTTATACAATCAGCAATAATGTTACTGAATCGTAAATATATAATCTTTTAGGGTATAATCAGAAACAATATTACTGTATTTCGAATCGACAACCTTTCTTAATGCATAATCTGCTATATATATATATATATATATATATATATATATATATATATATAATATATATATATATATATATATATATATATATATATATATATAAAATTGACCGCGTCTTTATTATCTACAGGTTCACCTATATTAACAAGTCTACGTCCTAGAAAATAAGCATATAATTAATTCTGTATAATCAAAACAGTTGGATAGTTCGCTTTGTAAAGAAGAAATACTCGAATCGCATTTTGAAACTACATATGATTTTAAATCTTCAGTAATATTGTCAATGTCTTCATTTAAAGATGTCCACAAATAACTGAATTAAACTTCTGAATTCGATCATCATTATAATAAACATTTCTTTTTTTAAAATAATTTATTAAATCATTACGAATATTGCCTCCAAATGAATCGAAAAGGTAAACTTAATTATTTTCTTTAAAATAGCAAACCCAATGAGTAGCAGGATTTTTTGAAATATCGAAATTTTCCACAACACATTTATTTTTGAGCATACTTTATGGTAGTACATTAATCATATAAACATTTCTCTAATTTTATATATTTAAATTCTATTAACATATTTTTCATAATCGATATTAGACAGTAGGAATATGTACAATTTTTTTGTGTTCCTCTTTTTTTTTTGCAACTACACCACTTCCTGCTTTATTTTCCATTGCCAAATTGTGTCATTTTTGTTCTTCTAATTCTTTTTTATTTTTGCTAGTTTGTACAACAGAATTATAAATTGCAGTAGCTACTCCTACTAAAGCACAAAGACCATTTAAAGCACAAACTATGAGGGGAATAATTCCTCCTTGGTGTAAACCACTTCCAGATTCTTCTTTTAATATTTTTTTGAGTATTGGCAATGACAAGATTAGCAAGAAACCTTTGCCTTCTTTTAATTTTTAATTTTTTCTCTCGAGTTGATCTTTTGTTAAAAATTTATCTATACCCAAATCTCTCAATCGATATATATATATATATATATATATATATATCGAGAAAAAATGGCATATGCCATTTTTTCTCCAATTGGAGTATTTTTATCTAACATAATCTCTTTACTTTTTTTTTGTAAAATTTTATCAGCTACGTGTCTAGGGTCTAAATCTGTATGATCTCTATAGGCAATAGCGTGATATTTGGATGCTTCGTCCAATTTATTTATTCCTCTATCACCTCTTTCAATTCTTTCGTTTAATTTTGTATATGGTCTACAATAATTATAACGAGGCAAATGCATTTCAGGCAAATTTAAATTATTTAATGCCCAATTTATTATACCTTTGCCATAATGTTCAGAACTCCAAAATGAGGATGGAATTACATTTAAAACTCTTATAAGATATGGAATTCCTTTTGGATTATTAACAACAAAATCAGAATATTTATTGTTTAGCATATTCATTACGTTAACTTTTTCCATTGTGATAATTTTATTTCCAGCAGTTTCTTCACCATGAATAACCAACAATCTTTCAATTAATTTTCTAACATCATCCATCCAAATATATTCTTTTGGCAAACTATTGTCTTTTTTTATACCTTCTCCAGATCTAGGAGTTCTTGGAGAAATCTTATTTTCTGGTGTGTTTGGGGCTGCTCTTGATGCTCGTATATAATTATCATAAATTGGTTTAATTATATTTATGTATTGCCAACATCCACTTGAAGTTACTGTTTTATTAGGGTTATATTCTTGGAATGCAGCATTGGTTGTTTTAACAATTTCTGCATAATTTTCACTATTCTTATCATCAAATTTACCCACAAAATCATCTGATAAAGGTTCTGTTAACAAATTAGAAAGTCCTTCCGTTAATTCACATTCTTTATCCCTAACATATAGTGTATCATTATTTATCGAAACTTTTGTATTGCCAATGTAAAAATCTTTCCCAACTCCACATAAATGAAATTTTTCATCAATAACATTAATTCTTTTAGAAATTGCTGTTCCTAGATTTATAGTATACGCTGCATGTGGTAAATTTTTCAGTGGTATAGTTCCCATTTGCTCTTCAAAATTAAGAGATTCTTCTTGTGAGAATAATTCTCTTTCGAATGATGTTTCTTCAGGAGTACGTGGATAATCTATTTTTTTTTTGCTACAACAATAACTAGTGTAGTTATTAAATTTCTATTTTCTTCACTTACTTTTTACTTTTTTTTACCAATATTTCGTAATTCGTCAATTAATGGCAGCTCTTTTTTCTTATTTCTTTCATATTCCACTTCATGGTGGTTTTTTATAATTTCTATACTTCTCGATGAGTAATTTAACTCGAGAAACATCCTCTGGTTCTCTCATTCATATATATATTTTTTCTTTTTAATGTGTTATAAAAGTATCGAGAGCTTCGAGAGGCAAACGTTTCCCCAAACTGATCAAACTAGGGAGGAATTTAAATGTTTACAATAATAGAATTGAATTTAATATTCCTATAAGAGAAGGCTTTTCTTTCCCAAATGATGCTTATGTTTTTGAGCAATTTTGATAACTAAAAAGGGATAAAGTTGGAGCAGATGGTAAGGTGGTTAAATATGAGAAAGTATATAACACTGATGTTTGTTCGAAATTTTTTCCTTTCCAATTTTCTAGAGCAGACATTTAAAAATATGGAAATATTATTGAAGCTGATGATAGTTCTGGATTAACTAACACAATGATGAATGTTTTGTTAAGATCCCCAGGTGAGCAAAATTATTTAGAGGCTACTGGTTTTGATAATAAATACCGAGTAAAATCTGTACATAGTGATAAACTAAATGAAATAATTTACCCATTGAGATATCTGTTTGGCTTTATAAGAGATTATGCTGAAATTTACTGGAAAGGTGGTTATAGAATCACTTTTTTTCCGTAATTCGTCTGATAATAATTGTTTATATGTATATGAGGACACAGTAGTCACGCCTCGACTAGTTATGTTGATAATGTTGGCTCAAAATTTTTTTCGCGATTTTCCATCATCTCTACCCATACCGTATGAGCAATGAGTACCTGTTCACCATCGCTGAAGTGAATCTGCATATCTCCGTAAAGCTCGTACGGTATGGGTTTTTTGGACCAATGTTTAATAGATATTTCTTTCTTGTTTTGGTGCATTATACCTCCCCGCAAAATATGGAACACTTTTTTAACATCTGGTATACAAGAAACGTAGCAATAAAAATATCAGCATTGCTTATATGTCTACAATACCTATCATAATGTGATGCTCAAAATATTCTTTGTGTTAAAAGAAATATTTTCTTATCTTGGATATTGTACAGAGTAAACATTTAAAGCTGTCATTTTCTGGTGGGTTGTTAGGTAAAGGTATCATATAAGGGCTTATAACAAAATTTCAATATTTATACTGGTCTGCAAAACATTTAAACTTCCCGACTTATTGTGTATCACAGAGCTAGCACCAGCAATGAGAAAGCCTTCAGTAGAGAGCCAGAAATTTTGCGAGATTAAACGGTGCTGCAGAATATAATTTAGATATTTGTACTTTCTTCTTCAATTTGTGATTGGGCCACACGATGCCTGCATAGGAATTTGAACCGGTCGTACACGTGTATAGTCTATTCGCGGCTTCTTCATACTTTCTGAATCAAACCTTTGAAAAATTAACCCATGCATGGCGTGTTTAGTTATTTCCTAAATATGCCATGCATCACAAGAGTTTTGTACCTCTGTTAAAATAAAAGTATCTTTCTTTTCGTTAAATAGAAGTTTTGCCTATATTTTATTTATAAATTGTTGAATTTCATTAGTAATAAGAATTAATAAAAACAGTGAGAAAACATGTTGTGTTGGTAGCGCCTAGTAATAAATAGTTCTCATGCAAGATATTATCACAACTGAGTGCGCACGAATTCGGTGCGTTGTCCGTTGATGTATTTATCTAGACTTAGTTAAGCTTAAATCCCTGTCGCACTATTACATTTCTGCATTCAACTATATTTGACAATAATATTTGTGGACAAAATACGGCCCACAAATTTTATCTAATAATCTTGAATGTGTTTTAAAATGTCACACAGTCAAATTTTTTTATTGGGAAAATCAAATTTGAAATATTATTTAAAAATCATTTTCATAGTGAGATACTGCTTTTGTTTTTCCATGCGATCCGTTACAGGAAGAAATGTAAGTATTATTGTAGTTTATTTTCGTTTCTTTACTGAATTAAAATTTGATTTATAAGATGTGTTTCCTGCACAATAAAATAAATGCCTCAGAGTTCTTAATATTATGTGCAATATTCATTTAAATAGCATTCATGCCCAGACAGCTTCTACATACATTAATATTCTTTATAACATACTTCGTTTACAGCAACTGTTCGATATTTTAAGTTTCTTGGCGTCCATTTTTGTCGTAAACGATTCTGATTGGTCGAGACCGTCAAACTTCAAATAAATTTTAGAACCGGTCCAATTTTCAAATATTTGATGGAAACTGAAGCCATCCAACTTTCTCAGACAAAATGGTGGCGTTTATGACGTTTCGATGACGTCATAAGTGTGCAACTTTCTTTGACCAAACTTATTGGAAGCAGTTTGACGGAAAAATTCGACAGTGTGACAGGGGCTGAAGTCTGCACGAAGCGGAGGAATATCCTGGAAGTAGAACTTTAGCAAGGCTTCAGGAAAGTGTGAAGTGACCGTGAATACACTATAGGAAGAGAGCGAGCGAATCACGGACAACCTACTGCAAAGGATAGTGATTGTCACGAAAGCACCAAACAATGAACAAATGGCAGCGCGCATCGGGTTTAGAGCTGTTCGAGTTTAACCCAGCCGTCAAACAAGTTCGCAAAAATTCCTGGGATCCTAGTCTTGAGCATCCTCTAAACAAGAGTTTCGCACCTGGGAAATGTGCCGGACGATGCCGCTGGAGTGGCTGTGCAGTTAGCCTGGTTGCCTGCCACCAAGGCGATCCGGGTTCAATCCCCGGCCGGGTCACTCCGGATTTTCGTATGTGGGAATCGTGCCGGACGATGCCATTGGTCGATGGGTTTTCTCCGGGATCTCCCGTTTTCCCCGCCCCTTCATTCCAGCGCCGCTCCATACTCACCACAATCACCCTCACCGGCTCTCAGGACCTCGATGTTAAGAGCCGTCCAAATCTCTTCACTCTTCACTCATCCCCCCTCCCCTCTTGGTGTTTCAGCGATGCGCCACATCTACAACGACATCGCTTCACCCTCATCTGCTCTCAAGACTTCACTGCCAGGAAAACCTCTTCGTTCCACTTTCAACGAGAGTTTAATCCGCACGCTGGTGACAATGATGCCAATTGTTCGAAAACGTCTTCCAGCGTGGCTCAGCAATTTCTAAGTGCCTAATCAGCACACAAGTGTTCGGAGCACACTTCAAATACTAGCTTCCGTTGTCTTCCGTCTTTTTTTTTTTTTTTTGCTGAACCATGCGGCGCGAAACACGAATGACTTTAACGACGTCGTCGAGGATCGTTATCCGGGGAAAATTTTTTTATGAGTTCTCCATAAGAACGCAATCACAAAGAGCGCGCGTCAGGCGTATGCGCTACACAAATCCAGTGGGCGTTAACAACACGAATACTATTAAAGGCTGTGCACGGTAAAATGAGCACTTTTGAAAGCCCTCCTTAAGATCTACTTGTAGGCGCGTTGTGTATTCTTCCGCCACATGTAAAATTAGCATTGCCATTGGCCTCATCACTTTGTCGATCAAGTGCATCTGTGAAATTATTAGAAAAGTAAATATTTTACACTTCTGTTCATTTTTACACTTCGATGCATTAAAAAATAACAGAAAGTGAAATAAATCATTCAAGTTATCAAACATGGTTACCTAACACTTTTTATTCGACATTTAGAGACGTAACTACTCTCCGGCCATCGTTAACAAAATTACTCAACGTATGTCACTCATTGTGTCCGTTTAAATATATACAGGCAGGAGTATTGACTTTTTCCTAAGGTTGATTTCAAAAATGCTCACTTTATCGTGAACAGCCTTTACAAAAACTCTCTTGCTCCCACCCGTGCTAGTATAAGTTTCAATCTTCACTTTGGACCTACGTGTGAATGCAGTATTATGCTAACATTTCCACTCGCAATCCAGATTAAAGAATGGTGCACAATTCGAATAGATGGGAAACTAAGCAGATTTGGTAGATATTTACTTTTCAAATAATTTCACAGTTTCACTTGACCGACGCATGAATAAAGTGATGAAGTCCACGACTATGTTATTCTTACATAAGGCGGAAGAATACACAATGTCCATACAAGTGGATTTCAAGCAGCGATTTCAAAAGTGCTCATTTTACCTCGAATAGCTAGTTTGTACAACTGTAAACATTTTTTTGTAGTTTTACAAGAAAAATCCTTGGTTACCCAGTCACCAAGAAAATCATTTGAAGAACAACAAAATGTTTTCTTGTAAAATATGCAAAACATATATTTGTAATACTACAAATAATAGGCTTGTATTACATCTTACATAATTAAGAATTGGACATAAAATAAATTTTTCTTCTATAAAACAAAGTTAATGAATTAATAAAAGAATATATGTAAATAATTATTTCTAAACATCATTTACGTTGTTTGGGGGTGGGGTGGGGGCTTACACCTTACCACAGCCGAGACTAGAACCCTCCCAATTTAAGTCACCATTCCTCTACCTTTACCACAAGACCAACGTGAAAGCTGACGAGGTTCGCGGTTATTTTTGTACTAAATACAACAGTAAATACCTGCTAAATATTAGCAAAGTTATTCGGTTAAGAAGATTGAAGAACGCACTTCTTTAATTTTAATAGATCTGTGTACATCTGAAACATTAAAACTATCGTCGTTTTACTAGGAGTATTTGAGTTGTGTACTGGACCATGCCATCGGGTTGTTGGACGGAAGATTTCTCTAACGGAAAACACAGTATGGCGTATATGGGGGTCTGTCAGGAAAAAGATGGACTCGTAAAGAAGTGTACAGACCTGTAGTTGCCACTAACTGACGAAGATCATCTCGGTTTCGATGGCGCACACATACAGCAGTAACTCTTAGTGCTTCTTGCTTTATTGAGTGATCTTGATAACAGTTTAGATTGCCCACAGAACTCACTAAATAGCATTGCTACAGGTAACAGCTCCTGTCAGAAGTTTCCAGGCGTAACCGTGCCTGTACCACACTCACGCGTCCTGTGATCCTCACATCTAGGGGAAGAAGCTTCTCAGAGTTTAAACTTTATAACTACTTCAGATCCGCAATGTCACAAGGACGTCTAGTAGAATTAGTAATGAAGTAAATATGATGTTCTTAAAGAGAGTGGTACATATTTGATCATAGAATATATTGCAAAAAGAAGGTCTGCAAAGTGGACTTTTGAAATCGACGTGTAAACAGTTTAGGTTTTTATAAGTTAATTTACTATTATTTATTAATAATTTAATTACAAATAGCTAAGCTGTTTTCTTATACATCAATTAAAAATATTTTTCGCCAGTGTAAACCTGTTTTCTTGTATATAATTTAAAGTACTCTAGTCTCCCTCCCTAACATAACCTTGGATGCATAGAACTATATATCCAATATAATGCCACTCCTTCATCTAACAGTAAAAATTCGAGATATTTAATAAAGAGAGCATATTTTATGTTTACTATCATATAAAATGTGTTAAAATTATAAATAAATGGTTACGTGAATATCTCTGCACCTATACCGGGTGTTCCGAAACTCGTTGTCCAAACTCCAGACATAGGTTCTTTGGACCAATCGTAATACAAAAGCCCTTTGCACGTATATCCGGAAAAGTATCTATGTGCCATTTAGTTGTATTTAAAGTTGCGGCGTACAGCGCCTGGGGAACATCACTGTGTGATCACGTGTGTAGAACTAGATGCATATGTCGCAGGCACGCGACACTATGAGCTGTTCGCGGTAAAATGAGCACTTTTGAAAACCCTGCTAAAGACCTACTTGTATGCACGTTGTGTATTATTCCACCTTACGTAAAATTAACATTGCCATGGGCTTCATCACTTTAATCATGGGTCGGTCAAGTGAAACTGTGAAATTATTAGAAAAGTAAATGTTGTACACATCTGCTCATTTTTACAATTTCATGCATAAAAAAAAAAAAAGGAAAGCAAAATAAATAATTTATAGTCCATTCCCGATTGGAAGTGACTTATGAAAATCGACCTTTGAGAAAAACAATCTAGGCATAACATGTCAACCTGTTTTTTCAATAACCTGTATTCCACAAATATATAACACTGTGGTTAACTTTAAAGTACTGTATTATTGAATAAATTAACCTTTACCTATATATCTTCTATAATTTCTAATATTTATTTCATTTTTAAATATGAATTAAATACAGCGAGAGCAGTGACGTTTGGCAACGACCGGTAAGAAATAGTTCACAGTTACAATATTATTTTAACCTCGTTTTTTAGTATACTATTTGTAAATTAAACGGTGCCTATAGAAATATTTAAGTAGTCCCGATGGTAACATATCTCAATTTTACAGTTTAAAATAACAGCGGAAAATATTGTGAGTAGGCCGTAATGGTAAGGTGGTGTTTTATCGAGCGAGAAAGCAATTAAAAAACTGTCTGCTGGCGAGGCTTGTCGCCCTTTTCCTCTTTCCTCGTCTCTTTCACACTCGGGAAATTTCGTTTCGCTAGTAAGTAGAAACCTTTATACATGTTTTCAATTGTAGCATATTTCATACTTATTACAGTAAAATAATGATTTTTGAATTTGTAATTTACAACTGAAAAGAAATTTTAATGTTTGAATGCTTATTTTAATATATTTAGATATGATGGCGGGGCAGTTACCAAGTGAAGTTGGCAGACGTGGCGAGCCATGACATGGCGTGTTGCTTTTTTCCAAACGAAACATAAATTATTCTTGCACCGAAAAAAATACTTCAAATTACCACATCACGTTTGTAGACGTGTTTTTTTAAACCTACCAAGGCAAGTTACGATGTTGTGATAAATCTGTGTTTTCCGCGGCAGTAATAAATATACTGTGACGTGTGTTTCGTTAATCATTGCGTCTGTGAAATGGCGTGCCTTTGTGCATCGTGATCGTTACGCTGGATCTCTGTGTGTGTGTGTGATTTCAAATATTTGATTAGCACTATTTATACGTTTTAAATGTGAACTGTTTATATGACGAGGTTATTTATTTTCATCTAAATCTGTTTATTTATCACAACGTTGTACCGTTGCCCTAAGGGGTTTGAAACACAGCCGTGTAACGTAATTTGCTACAATCCCAGAAGAAAAATACTAAGCCCAACCCGATCAATTCCAATAAACCTAATAAACAGTAAGTAGCAATACATAGAAATATGAGCGGAATAAAAGTTATCGTAGGTTTATTTGTGTGCATGTTCACCGCTATCTTCTAAAGTTTATATGACAAAATGAGCAACACGAGATGCGTGCTTGAATTTAATGTGCCTTTTTCACTGGTTGCTCCTTCGTTTTAACATTTATTCCGACTGAGGCCGTCCTTTTAGAGAAATGACCCAACATATATCAATAACAAAAGGATAATTACAATTAGTACAGCCCTTCACCTCGCAGTTGTAACAGTGTTAAACACTGTCGCGGCAAAATACTAACGTGCATTACATGTATTGAGCTACGTCGTGGAAAACAAATATGTTAATGTAAAATAACCGTAAGAACTGTCTGCAATTCAGGCACTTTTAAAACGTCATAAAGCTGACCTAAATAATGTTAGAGGCCAAAACTGAGAATATTCATACGGAATGGTTTTTGGAATATGACAGGATTCTTTGAAATGCTGTAAACAATAAACAACACATTTGACAGGTATAAAAGTAGAAGTCACATTTCAATGTTAATTTTTAGGTGCAGCGAAAGTATACGAACATATGTAAACATTGATTTTGACAAATGCTACATGGAAGTCACATGGCAATGTTTGTTTACATTTGGCGGAAGGATACGAAATGGGCCTGCAAGTAGATATTTAGCAGGGCTCCGAGAAAGTAGCTTCCAATGGGGAATGGACTATAAGTTCTCACAAATGGTTATTCAACACTTTTTATTCGATGTTATGATAGCTAACTATTTTGCATATATCGTTACCATCTTTACAGGGCGCATGCCCCTCAATACGTCCGTTAAAAGTATATGCAGGCAGGGGCAGTGACTTTTTTCTAAAGTTGACTTAAAAAGTGCTCACTTTATCGTAAACAACCTTTAACTGCAATAAACCAATGACATAACTCTTAAATAACTATAGTATAGAGTACATTTTTTTTACATTTTAATTAAACATTTATTTACCCACAATTTTCGGTAACAATTTTAAAGTGCCAATTATTTTGCTATGCTGATTTTAAATGTGAAAGACGCAGCTAAAATTTTATGAAAAAATATTGTTCATTAAAAAAACTCCTGGCTGCTTGTTTGGAAACCATGCTTTCACCTTTGCCTGGCATCAAAAAGTCGTGTCGTACAACACTACACTTTGGACTGTTGTACATAATGGCGGTCCAATGTCAACACTACTGCATTTAAAACTCAAGTTAAAATAAACGAACGCCGAACAAACTGGGACACGATTCACGTCTCACGTCCGGACCTCGCTCTGGTTTCCTTCGAAAATGGCAGGTGAATATTTATGAGACGACTGTCTACATCCTCTCTTTCTTTCTCTCTCTCGACGATGTATTCATGAACTACAGCGGAAAAATTGTCGCTTTTTCAGACCCGACGTCGGATACGAAACGCCCAGTTCGCTTTCAGAAACCAGCCAAGTCCTCGATGGCCTTAAATACTAATCGCTGTATTACACACTGTAGACGGCTCACGGTAAAATGAGCTCTTTTGAAATAAACTTACGAAAAAAACACTGCGTCTATAGGCTGTTCACGGTAAAGAGAGCACTTTCGAAATCAACCTTTGAAAAAATTCACTGCCCCTACCTGCATATATTTTAACGGGCGCCCTGAGTGAAATGCGCCCAGTAATGTTGCTAACGATGAATGGGAAGTAGTTCCGTATCTTAAGGTCGAATAAAAAGTGTTAGGTAAACATAACTTAAATTATTTCTTTGGCTTTCTGTTTTTATAATGCACTGGAGTGTGAAAATGAGCAGATTTGTAAAATATTTGCTTTTTTTAATAACTTACAGTTTCACTTCACCGACGCATGAATTAAGTGATGAGGCCCATGGCAACTTTAATATTACATAAAGCGGAATAATACACAACGCGCATACAAGTAGTTTTTATGCAGGGCTTTCAAAAATGCTCATTTTACTGTGAATAGTATATAACAACGTGCATTTTAAAGGACACACTGACTAGCATGTTCCCAGTTAAGTTGCCAGTATAATACAGAAAGTAGTCACCTTTCTTAACATCGTATTCAAAGTATAACTTTTATATTTACAAGCACTGAATTTATATAAAGTTTACCGTCGGTTTTACGCGGGAAAGCGTAATAGTTTTGTATATTTTGACATGTTTACATTCTTAGAAATTTTATAGGTTTCACGGTTACACCAGACTGGCGCATAGGTATAGTGAAAGGGTCATGCGATGAAATTGTTACATATGTTGGAAGGATACAAACTGCGAAGAGAAGTATATATAAAGCAGGGTTTTCAAAAGTGCTCAGTTGACCTTGAACAGTTTATACCAGAACATATGCGTGCGTATGGAGTTACAAGAGTGTGCCTTAGCGCCCTTATCGAAGCAATATTTTAAACGTCGAAATTTCAGGCTTTTCTATTCTAAGGTTGGTTGGGTGGCGGAGGGGCAGCGGAGAAAGTCCCTAGCCTCACTTATTGGTTGAATCAGAATGTATAACCTTGTAAAAATATGGGATGAGCCTGTGTTGGGGACACGGCCGTTTGTTTTGCATGAATACGTCTACGTTGACGCACTCGGACACCTTGATGTTTTTATTTTATGTTCCCAGCACCGCTTCACTCGATCATATAGGGTTTTATGGGCATCACTGGATTACTTTTGAGATGCTCTTTCGAACCGTATATAATTTCTGTATTTCGACTTGGCTTTTTGACGAATATAGGCTGAAACTGTGTTAAGTTTTCTTAAGTTTTTACATTAAACTCATACAATTTCACCATAACCACGCCACACCGATGTTTTTATACACGCAATCGATTGATCTTGACGAGAGCTGCCGGTTGAAACGAGCGCCATAGCTTCTCTTAGTCAAAAGTTATGCTACGCGGAAGTTATGAGATGTGGCGAAACGGACTCAAAATTGCACCCCAGCCACCCCCTCCCCCCACCACCTTCCACTGTACGCGATTCTTCACAGTCCTCATTCAACGTAATATATTCTTTGATCCTTTGGCAATCGAGTGGTGTAATTGCATTTTGAATGTAGACTATAGATTCGGAGCTGCAATGCCAAACTGTATCCCTCAATTTTGTTATCATCGGATTTTCTGGATTGCCTCCCACTATGGTCGCAAATTGAAAGACGAATTCAATTCGAAAGTTACATCAATACACGTGACAGTTTCTTACTGATGCGCTCATTTTATGATCGGACGCCTCCTTGGGGCTGATCTTCAACCCAGGTTCACGCTAGAACCACATCTCCCACAACATTGCGCAATATCTGACGCGGCGTCTGTTGTAGAAGCTACTATTGCAAGTCCCGTGCGGCACGACTTCATACACGTGCTCACATTAATAAGAGGACACCACATGTTTGTCGTCATTATTGGCGAGATATAGGCCTACGTTGAAATACACGAATATCAACACTACCAAACAGTATGATGAAATAGCAGTCTATAGTATTTGTTGACCGGTATAGTGAAACGTGATGTACGTTATCGACACAACTGTTCCGAAATACGCAGTTTCTTGTCACTTTAATACTCGGGCAGGTGCGTTTGCCCACCTTTCAGAAGAACCAGAAAAGACGCCGTATAAGACTGTAGCTTGAGCAGGTCAAGTGGTTTGTTAGACGATCTAAAGCAGAAACAGAGAAATGGGCCGTAAGGGTTGTAATTTTACATTTGATTAAAGACTGCTTGTATTTCACCGTGCGAAAGGTCGTTCCTACAGGCATATTGCAAAATTGCTTAACGCAATAGAAAGTGCGGTCTTCTACATTGTACTAAGGTTTGAAGGAAAAAAATCGCATCAACTCACTGCCGCAAAACGGGCAATCAGAAAAGTTGACGGAACGTGACAAACGTCAATTTCTTCAGAAAGTGGCGGTCAGCTCGCAAATAAGTGCACCAAAATTGACAGCAGAGCTTCTTCAAAAGACAGGCAAGAAAGTAGGACCTGAAAGCATATGTCGAGTGTAACTACTCGAATGCTATAATGGTAGAATATCTCTAAGAAAACCTTTCATTAGTCATGTCTAGGGGCAGTGAGTGATATTTCGCGAGAATATTTCGAGACGAGATACAGTTCGAAGCACTGTGGTGTCGTCCAGATTTTTGATTGGCTGAAGCATGTTCTGGTCCATGTTAAGTGTTTGCGAACGAATCACGAAGGTGCATTGTCGGAGTTACGGAATCCTCAGTGGCTCGGTCAAATGCGGAAACGACACCAGCAGCCTATGGAGGTATGACAACAGCCAAGGTGTATGCATAGTATTGAAGTCTACTGTGTGCTCCGAATTGATTCACGAAAAATCAGTAACTCTAGTCATGTCAACAAACGAAAGTAAAGACAAAGCTCAAGTAGGCAAGTCTGCAACTTGGTGGAATGGCGTGTTGTTTACGGATGAATCTTAATTCAACTTGCATGGGTATAACGGTAGAATAATGGTACGGCGCAAAGCAAATACAGAGCTAAATAACAAGAATCTGCAACCTACCGTGAAACATGGAGGCGGCAGTGTAATGGTATGTGGCTGCATGTCTGCTGCAGGAGTTGAAGACTTTAGTGTTTATTGATGAGATCGTGACGAAGGCAGTGTGTCTGAATATCATTAGGACGCATCTTCATCAACGTAAAGAAACGCTTGAAATTAGGGAGACCATTAAAATGTATCAAGACAATCATTCTAAACACAAGGCTCGTATTATGCGCCAAATGTTGCTGTAAGACTGTCGAAAGGTGCTTGAACCGCCTCCTCAGAGCTAACACGACTGAGAATCTTTGGGATGACTAGCAACGCCGGTACAATACAGAACAAGTCAAGTCCAAAACTTACTTGAAACAAGCACTACGGACAGCGTGGGAAAATATTTCTCCTCAGTATACCAACAAACTCGTATCAAGCATGCCGAAACGTCTGGAGGGGGTTATTAAACATTCGGGGTTTGCTACTAAATATCGACTGCGATACTTTGCACAAAGCAAATACGTTTAAAATATCATTTAATTGTAACATTTTCCATGCTGTACGAATATTAAAGTGGCGCTATGAAAAGAAAACAGTGGCATATGGAAAGTTAATTTTTGTGTCATTTTAATGTTATGCATTATATTAATTGTAATATTATTTTAGTACATGGCATGGATATCACCTACTTTTTTACACAACAAATAATGTTTTCGTTTTTCTCTATTGTTTTTATGCTGAAATCTCAAAGTGTCCAAATATTTATGAGAGGATGTGTACATCGAGCCATTCTACACAATTACACACTTGACAAACTTTAACTATCGAAGAAATTTAGAGTGTAAAATATGGGAACCAAGTGACTTCTGTGAAATATTTGCTTTTCCGCGAGTAGCAAAAATATTGGCGTAAGCTCAACTTTTTGGCTTGACTCGTGCGAAAAACGAGGACGGTTTCTGATTGGCTGTACTAAATTTCCGCTCTGTTTATTCGGCGTGATCGGCGTACATTGATGTGAACCAGGCATAAAGTCTGTTCTCGATAAAGTGAGAATTTTTGAAATCAACCTTAGAAAATAGTCACTGGCCCTGCCTACATATATTTTTAACGGGCACACAGAGTGATACACTCCCAGTAAAGTTTGTAACGAAGGATGGAAAGTAGTTCCATATGTTAACGTCGAATAAAAAGTGTTAGGTAACCATTTATGATAACTTAAATTATTTCTTTCCCTCTCTGCTTTTTTAATGCATCTAAGTGTGAAAATGAGCAGATTTTTTAAAATTGCTAATAATTTTACATTTTCACTCGCCCGACGCATGAATGAAGTGCTGAGGCTTTTGACAATTTTTATTTTTCATGAGGTGGAAGAAGACACAAGGTGCCTACAAGTAAATCTTAAGCAGGGCTTTCGAAAGTGCTCATTTGAACGTGAACAGCCTATAACGCTGTACATACTGTATGCACGCCTGCGAACGGCCTTAAGTCGTGTCAGATGGGGAACTACCCTCCTGTTGGTCTTCCAAACAACATTTTCGCTCGCGGTGTGTCCCTCGCTCCGTGCCCATCCGCGCGGGCCGGCAACGAGGTTAGCGCGCAGCAGGCTGTTAAATTGGGGCAGAGCGATGCTCCCGCAAACATTTCTCCTGCCCCCGACCTCCAAGCAATTACCAACTTGCGAGCGTGTCCAGTCCTCCTATTTCCCCAACTCACCACTCGCCGGAGCACGGCCATTTCGTAATTGCTTCGTGTGCCCGCCAGCAGAATACGCTTCGAATTAGATCTAATATCAACTTGGAAATTATTTCCACTACGGAAATCCTCACGATATTCTTGCGTGGGTTAGGATCTCGTGAAATCCCTCCACCGTTCTTAAGTTCAGCCAGTCTACCCGGTCATATACTGTAGCTACGACAAGGCCAAAATTTTAATTACAAAACTCAAATCAGTGGAGTGGAGGGATTTGAGCTGCTCTTAACATCGAGGTCTTGAGAGCCGATGAGGATTAAGTGGGATGAGTATGGAGCAGTGCCGGAATGAAGGGGCGGGGGAAACGAGAGATCTCCAGCGACCAGCAGCATCGCCCGGCACGGTTGGCACTTACGAAAATCTGGTGTGAACCGGCCGGGAATTGAACCAGGCTCACGTTGGTGGGAGATAAGCAGTCTAACTACTCAACCACCAGCTTAGGATTTGGAGGAGGTTTGCTGAGGATTGGTGAGGAAGATTACTGAGGATTGCTGAGGAATGTTGGGGATTGGTGAGGATTGGTGAGGAGGACTGAAGGCGATTGGTGAGGATTGGCGAGGATTACTGAGGATTGGCGAGGATTACTGAGGATTGGCGAGGATTACTGAGGATTACTTAGGATTGGTGAGGATTACTGTGGATTGGCGAGAATTTCTGCGATTTGGTGAGTATTGTTGAAAATTGCTTAGGTGGATTTATGAGTAATGTTGAGGATTGGTGTGGATTGCTTAGCATTGTTGAGGAGGATTACTTGGGATTGGCGAAGATTGGTGAGAATAGTTGAGGAGGATTACTTGGGATTGGCGAAGATTGGTGAGAATAGTTGAGGAGGATTTCTGAGGATTGGTGTGTATGATTATTGAGGATTGGTGAGGATTGCTTAGGAGGATTGCTAAGGATTGCTGAGGATTACTGAGGATTTGTGAGGGTTGCTGAGAATTGCTGAGTAAGATTTATCAGGACTATAGAGGATAATTGTTGAGGATTGGCGAGGATTGCTGAGTATTGGTGATAAGGATTACTGAGGATTGGTGAGAAGAATTACAGATGATTTGTGAGGAACGCTGAGTGGGAGGAAGAGGATGAAGAGGAGGAGGATAAGTAAGAGAAGTCAGTTGCTGGAGTAAGTTTGCAGAAGTCAGTCTGCTGGAGTCAGTCTGTGGGAGCCAGTCGTTGGTTAATATGGATGGTCTGCTTGGTTGTCCTGGGCGGCTGGTGTGGTTTTTCGGTAAGAACCTTAGTCATGGTCTGCTAGGAATGGTTAGTCTGCATGACTAGTCGGTTCGTCGACATTAGCAGTTGTTACGGTTGGTTTGTCTTGGTGGTCGTTAGAGTAAAAGCCTGGAATGGCTGTGTGGTACGGGAAGTTCCTATGGTTTAGGAGTGTTGTTGACCGGCATGGTCGACTCGTATTTTTAGCTGTAATTGTTTGTTTGTTTGGTTGAAGGCTTGCTGACTAAACAGACAATAAAAACTGGCGAGGGTCGGTCACCTGCTGATCATCGTATCAGGGAGTGGCTGTGCTTTGCCATCGTTATGAGAATCGAACCCTCATGGTAACACACATAGGATTTTGTATTTCCTGAATATTTTTACAATATTTAAAAAAAAAATATATTTTTTTATATTGTCATCGGGCCAATGTCAAGGTCGACAACAACCAATGTGGTGGTTGGCGTCATCGATGCCATTTTTTCTCAAATTTAGAATAATTTTCGGTTTTTTTTTTTTTACCATTTTTCTCGATTCTTTTTTATTTTGAAGTTGAGTGTGATGGGTAGGGGTTTTGGCTAGGGTGGCGGGGTTAGCAGGGGGAGAATGGAGTAATGTTACATGTCCCTCGACCGTTAGAATTTTTTTTCGATTTTTATGATTGGGAAGATGGAATTGAAGATTGTGCAGCATTGGTAAGAGTGGATGGGTGAACGGGGGGTTAGTATGAGGTATTATTAATGTTCCCCGATTTTTAGAATTGTTTTTAATTTTTGTAATTTTTGTTGGATTTTTATGATTGCGAGGGTCGGCGGTGGGGGTTGAGGGAGTTGGTAAGTGTGAGCGGGGGAAGGGCGGGATGACGTTATTATGTGCCTAGATTTTTATAATTTTTTTAGAGATTTTGAAATTAAAAGAAATTTTAATTTCACGGACACGGGATCAAGGACACGGACGTAAGGTCAAGGTCACGTAGATCCAACGTGGTCGGCGAGTGACGTCACAACATGGCGGCCGGGGTGGCTCCTAACTGTTACTCCCTCATTCACTTGTGCCAGCTTCGGCATTACCGTACTACTCATGTTGCCACACTGCACGCCAGTGGGTTGCGTTCTTGAGTCAATTGTAGCGTGAAGCGTCAATGGCTCAGGCTCTAGGAAATTCTTCGCAGAGGAATGCATGAGCACTGTCCTCCACGGAGCAGGCGCTGTCCAGCCGGGGAAGCAGACAATTTCAGACCTGTTGTCAGACGTTCTGCTGACACTCGAAACGAAACTGGCAGGTCCGTCACTGTCGTGCAGATGACGTATCTGTCGTGCCTTGGCGTCGTCCAGTTTCGCGTTTTCAACTCTTTAGTACGCTGCTTCCACACTCGCTTCACTGCAGAGGCATTATGTCACGTACGAGCAGCAAACCTATCACTCGGCCCCCTTTCAAACACCGTAACGACATTCCACTACGAACATTTACAGCTCTCTGACCATGAACAACTATATAGGCTGTTCACGGTAAAGTGAGCACTTTTGGGACTTTAGTCACTCTTTCCTCTCAGCCATTTCTTATCCTTTAACGCCCTTTGTAAAATAAATATTGCGATGGAAGTAATAAACACAGTGTGTATATTCCACCGCACTCGGAAATTAAAGCCTAAGGCTAAAATAAAACATATTTATTGATTATTTTTCCAAATAAGAGGGCTTTCAAAAGTGCTCACTTTAGCGTGAATAGCCTATACTTGTCTCGGATATCAACGATTCTCTATTTATACGCTTTTATATGTCAGTTCAGAGGGTTCTTCTGCATCTATACACGCGCAATTATTCTCAATTTATATTCATTTAAATTAACATACAGTACCTTGCTTTCCATTTCCTGCATCTTTCCTTCATGGTGTATGTATTCGGAAGCCCAAGTTTTGTTGTGATATAGATTAAACAGTATATAAGGGGAGAAAAAAAGCTATTATGAACTACAGTAAAAAGGAGTTTAAATTACGGAAATACGTCAGATGCAAAAAAAAATTATTTTACGGAAAGAAAAACTTATAAACAGGACGCACAGTTTGCAATTTCATCGAAACAGGTGGACAAAAATCATGTTTCCTATTCCTGCCAAATCCCGAGTCACTGCCCTAGTTACTTTATATAGACAGATGGCAGAGTTGTTAGATGTAGGATCTATTTGAGCGATCAGATCGCATTGGCGTGCCTTCTGCTACCTGCAAGAACATGCATCTGCTGCAATGACTACCCTGTGTTGCCAACCCAGGACTTTCCACCATAATTGGTCGATTTTAAATCCTACTTAGGGAGCGAAATTGTTATCCATTGGTCAGTAAAATACCAATAGATTTTTTTAAAATGTAGGTGGCGTGTGTTGTACAGATCTATGGATGGGAAAAAAATATATAAGAGAACTATCCACAAAAAAAAAAGTGTAATACGTGCATATGATGAACCGATAAATATTACATCTGGTGTTGTCGTTCATAAATCGTTGACATCTCATCTTTATGCTCAGTTTTTACGTTGTAGTTGGTATTTCAGTCTCTTGATAACTGTGTACATATTATGCAATTTTTGAAAATTTAACTGTGTCAAAGCAAATGTACCTTTAAAATATGTTAAAGTATTATTTTAAGTTGAATGCTATTTATGGGTACCTACTGTTCTCATTTGAAATACGATTAAATATATTTTCATAACCTAGTGAATTCTGATGGATTTTTACTTGTAGCATAATCTAATTCCCTGTCTGAGTGTTGGCAACACTGTGGCTACCCCATGTTTCCAGTCGCGTGTTCTGTATAATGCTGTGAACAGACGTGTTACAAACCTTATACGTAGAGTTGACGTACGGATGCTTTTTCTTTATGATTGAATAACAAGGGTAGGCCAACGTTAAATACAGCACACGTTACAATTTAATGCTATTATCATTACGGCCTAATTAATTTTGTATTATAATTGGGCGAAGTAATTAATTTATAAAATGTCGAGGTTACTTTTACGAAATTGAACCGAAATGGTATTGTTTATTTTTAGGTAGGCAAATAGAATACGTGTTGACTATAATTGTACATATATTTCGTTTGCGCCGTACTTATATGTATACATTTTAAGAAATAAAAAAAGGTCGTTTTGAATTTTTTTTTAAATTTATATACATCTGAACTTATCGTACAAAATCTAGCATTACAGTATTATATCTTTTGTACAAAAGTAAATTATAATTTTAAAAATAATTGGATGCATGATTGGCATTTAGATTAATATTAATTATTATACAAATTAGACGACTAACATTAGTTTTATAAATTATGTTAACTTCTTACATCATTGAAACTAATGTACAATTTTACCCATAATATTGCACTCTCTTTAATTATGCTAATATTGTATATATAAACAACGTTCATTACGTTAGTATAATTTCGTTTTTTTTATACATTATTATTTACTTCATTATTTTAATTTGATTAAGATTTGTAATTCTATAACTACACATACAGAAATATTATTTATGTTTTCTTTGTAATAGATATAATATACATTAAACAGGTTTCTCTTATGTTTATTAGTATACTAGCTGACCCGACAGACGTCGTTCTGTCAAAAGCTATTGGACTGTGGCAGTCCTATAAACTTATCTTTTCTGGTCAAGTTCTGGTGTCACCAGAACAGATAAGTTTGTGATACTATACAGTCACAAATGTGTAATTAAAAAAAAAATTAAAATATAAACGTATTTCAGAGTGATCACTTTATTTATTGACTATCAAATAATTACCGTGATATCAACAATACATTTGCATAATGTTAATATACTTTTCTATGTATTTTTAAGGTCATAATCATAAACAACAACTATTTCCAAATTCAGTTTTCTATTTCGTACACTGCAATACTTTAGTAATATTGTGTTAAATGATATTTTCATTGTAATGCTTTATGGTACACAATATTTTTTGACTATCAAATAATTACCGTGATATCAACAATACATTTTCATAATGTTAATATACTTTTCTATGTATTTTTAAGGTCATATTCATAAACAACAACTATTTACAAAATTCAGTTTTCTATTTCGTACACTGCAATACTTTAGTAATATTGTGTTAAATGATATTTTCATTGTAATGCTTTATGGTACACAATATTTTTTGTTTGATTACCTGGCACGTAAATAAACAAAGCTGATGGTTCTCCAACACGGGAACAGGCGACATACAGTTGGCCATGCGAGAAACATGGGTTTTCAAGATTAATGCCGCAAACGCTCAATGACTGCCCCTGGGATTTATTTATGGTCATAGCGAAAGCAAGCCGCACTGGAAACTGCAGTCGTTTAAATTCAAATGGCATGTGAGTTGGAATCATTGTGATGCAAGGTATCAAAACGTCTTCTCCTTTATACTTTCCCTTTAGAATGGTTGCTTCGATCACGTTGTTCAGTAATTTTTTCACCGCTAGCCGTGTGCCGTTACAAAGACGCGGTTGGTTGATATTTCGCAACATTATGATCACCGATCCGACCTTTAATTGAAGATTGTGAGGCGGCAATCCTGGCAAATCCAGCGAGTTCAAAAATTCGGGTGGATAGTTGACATCATCTTGGTTAGTAGCGGAATCAATTGATTTGTATGTCCTCAATTCACCGGCAATTTCATTTTGAATTTTGAAATTTAATTCATTTACATCCATGTTTTTGGCAGCCAATATAGCTCGTTCGCTCGACCAAATATGATCTCTGTAATTCTGAGCAACGTTTGGAAACACCTTTTGAATTAGTTCGGTTTTTGATTCAGTAAACTGACAAAAATTGTCAGGAAAGGTAATGCAGCCAGTCAAAACGTCTGAAGGGAATTTGCCATTACCTATGTCAATGAGTTGTTTTGAAAATATTTCTCCAGATCGATCATTTTGCAACTCGACACGCATATTCTTGCTTAAATTTAATATCTTGACATGTTTCCACAAAACGGAGGCCTTTAAACATGCATTAAGTTCATCAGGTGGCGTTGACCGTGGAATAACTGGCAATGTTTGACGAAAATCTCCTGCTAACAAAATCATCGCACCAACAAATCGGTTTTGATTGTTCCGCAGATCTTGCATGGTTCGGTCTAATGCCTCCAAAGACTTTTTATGTGCCATCGTGCATTCATCCCACACATCAATTCACATTGCTGCAAAACCTTTGCCATAGCAGAGTTCTTCGAAGTGTTGCAGATCGGAGTTTCGTTGCTTTGCATATTCAACGGCAATTTTAACGTTGAATGGGCTGTTCGACCGCCTTCCAACAATGTAGCTGCAATGCCTGATGAAGCAAGTGCGAGTGCAATTTCATTGTGTGAGCGAATTGTTGCTAAAATTAATGAAATCAAAAAAGTTTTTCCTGTACCACCAGGAGCGTCCAATAAGTAAATCCCTCCAGTTCCATCATTTACAACTTTCATAAGAGTATCAAATACATACTTTTGTTGTTGGTTCAACAGTGGAAGATTTATTCGAACTGATTCTCTTAAAGCATCGAGATCGTACATATTTTTGCGTTGCAACTCTTGATTAAAAGCGTCGTGCATCGGGCGATTGGGCGCGGCCATGCCTAATTGAGATAATACTTTGTTTGACATCATCAAGCACATGTCCTCAATTGATATTAACGCCTCGTCGTAAATTTCTTCACTGACTTGTAAATTTGGATTTCCTGTTCTAATGCGCATTTGATGCAAGATATCAGCACACACGTCATATTTGTATTTTATCCATAAATCAATTGGTTTTGATGTGAAGCATGTTGATATAATTATAGAAAACAATGTTCGTATTTGATAAGCTTGTGAAGAAATTACAGCATCATTGAGAGTTTGATCCCAATGAGCGTCATTTTCTAACAGTTGCAAACGTTGACAGGCTTCTCTGTAAGAGCCACACAATTCGCCATTAACAGTTCGTAAATGTTGGAATGATGTTGGGCCTCGAACATTGACTAATAGCAATCGCAAATAAAAACACTCATCGTTGCTTGGATGGACTGAATAAATTCGGTGGAATATGCATTTGGGTAACCTGGAACTGGTTTTCCTTGTTTCCGTCGTTGAAATTTCTTTGAGGATTGATTCCAAGTATAATATTTTGGCATTTCGGAGTATAGCAGTGTTCGGGCGAAATCATCATTCTGACACATTAAAAAAAAACAGGTCAAGGTTGTAGATGGTGGTTGAACAGCTCGTTGTAATGCGTTCTGTGCCGTGAAATATACTCTTTGGCCATTTTCTAAGTGTATGGCTAAGTGAACATCAGTGGGGTGTCTTTCATGAATAGGAAAAGAAAAAATGCGCCAAATTGCTTCATTACTGCTAACATAGCGGCCCATTTGGTATTGGGTAACTTCGTCATTGGAATTTTCTGCACCAGCTCTAATCACAGCCATGTCACTTCCTTTGGTTACATATTTACAAATGTATTTGATAGATTTCACCGAATGGCAAGATTCAACATTGATGTGCGTCTTGAAAGTCTTTGACAGGATCGGTGAATATGCAACAATCCAACGATTATCAATTTCAATGTCTTGTTGATTCACTTTGACAATTGTTGATCTTCCGTTGTCTGCAGTCGATCGGCGACGATACAATGGATAACCATCATTTCCGGTAATTGTTTCTGCTACTAATGCCCATGGATAACGCTTTAAACATTTCCCATCCACCATACATGGTGAATTTTGATTTAGTGTTCCACACAGACCATGTTTCATGTTTTTAATAACTACCTCATGCAAGCCTGGATCTACTTGTATATCAGGGATTTCAGCTATCACTTCATCAACTTAATTTGGTCTTATCTTCTCAACCAACCAAATCAGAATACGTGCATGAGGCAATCCACGTTTCTGCCACTCCACAGAATACATCCAGCAGCGCGTCTCGCCAAACACGCTATGTTTCACTATGAAATCCATTAAAGATTTCAACTTTTGTTTGAAGACTCTTGTCGTAATGTCATGGTGATAAATGGGTGATTGGCCAGGGAATAACTGAAGTTTGTTTTCTGTCCACTCCGGATTACACGTGAATGTGATAAATAAATCTGCTGTACCATAATGACGAACATACGACATGGCATCTTGAGCATATTCATGCATATGTCGAGGACTTCCGATGTATGTTGCTGGAAGAATTGTCATCCGGCCGACATTCTCTGCATTTCCATCAGTATTAATCGCATCTCGAAGGTGAATATACTCTTCAGAACGGAGTTTGGTCTGGTTCAACCTGATGAATGTCAATCGCTCGGTTTCAATTTTGACATACATATCAACAGCATATTGGTGAAATAATCGCCGACATTTCAAGATGTGATTGTCTTCATTTTCACGAACCATCAGGCGGTATGAATAATAGTTCCTTGAACTGACTTTTTTGTTGGTTTCGACACCTGTAAATAAATCATTGTTTTAATAACAGTGTGAATTTGCATATAATACATATAGTAGCTGATACAAAATTTCAATTATTAAACCTAATTTTTAATTACCTGTAAGGGGATTTGTCATCTTTATTGAGAAGTGATAACCATCTTCACCTTGCCAAAAGATGATGCGATATTGTAGCGCATCATATGAGCGGTGTGTTTCATACATACGCTGTAACTGATCATTCCGGCGATGTAAAACAATATCACGGGCTTCCAAATTTTCTCCAACTATAACAATGCCAACTTCATCAATTGTAGGTGCATTGAAACGTCTTGCATGTTGGCCCACAGGAGTTTTATCAGCTCTGATTACAATTTTGTGATTATCAGATTGCAATGAGATCCAGTGCAGTTTTGAACAATGTAATCAACTGATTGTGTTGATGAAAGAAAGTTTGTAATTCTTCTACAATAGACCTCTTCACTGAACTATTATATGCACAACGCAAATCAATTGCTTGCGTTGAATTGTCCATGAAATAAATTTGCAAGAATTTATAGTCGCCATCTGACACCGGCAACAGTGAACCTGCTCGGTGATATATTTGGCCTTGTATCTGTAAATTAAAAAGACAGGTTTATTACTTTTGTTACAAAAACTATAAAATAAAATAAACAAAGTAATACTGGGGGGTAAGTCTGTTTGTTATATGTTACCTTGAAAGTTGGCATGAAATTGTCCCAAACTACATTTGTTGCCCCAAATGAAGTCATTTGGAAGCAGTTGTTATATTTTTGGATATATGTGAAGAAATGTATGGAATCTGTTCCTGTTCCTGAAACCAATGAGTACAATGGTTCTGGTGGCGGAACCAATGACACTAATTTCACTTTGCCATTTGCGCAACACAATCCAGCGGCTTCATTTTTGTATTTCAATGCCTTACAATGTGGGCAAACTGAGTTCATAGATCCAATAGCAACGCATTGGTAGGCACTGTAGTCAATTGAAACATCGTAACTGAAAGCAGCTCGTTTCAAACTTGCAAGATTATTAGCTGAATGATGCGCTGCACGGGTTTGTGATATCCGAATCCTTTCAATTTCATTTCGTTCTTCACGTTGCTGTGCAGTCCGATTAGACTGAAAATTAACTTGGTTTCTAGCATTTCGAGTTCTTCGACTCAAATTGTTCCGCCCGCGTCTTATAGGCGGCATGAGTCTTGAACTGAGTATAAATGGAAACACACACAAAATAAACCAATCAACCAAAGATAAATCGAGGAACTTGTTTGTCGATTGAGAAGAGAAGATTTAAAAACAACCAAGAAAATAATTGAGAATCTACTGAAAAAACTATCAAAGACAAACTGTTTAAAGTAGAAAGAGAAAGTGTCAAATTTACGGATGCATTCGAGTAGTTTATAGTAATTTTAAGGTTGCGTTCATAATTATAAAGTTACTAATTTAATTTTAATTTTTTTCTTTATATTATGGTTTGGTACTCTTTTGTTTTATTTGAATAAAACAAAACAGTAAGACAATGAATCGAAAGTCGATCTTAGGGTGTCTGAGATCGATTCACTTGATCGATCCATTGCTCAAATCGATCTTTACGACCCAAAAAAAAATTGATTCTTCGATTAATCGATCTCAGATCGCCAATCCCTAGAATTGACAGCTAGGAACAGTTTAAATGGGAAAAAGAAAAATGTGGTTTTTACGTTTTTCAGTGCAATTTTCCCGATTCTTCTCCCCATAAGAACCTTCCTCGGACTTCAACGAATATTTGAAGAAGAAAAAATAGCCGAATTGGCCCAGCCGTTCTCGAGTTTTGCGCTTAGCAACACATTTAGCTATTCATTTTTATTTATATGGATAATAAGTACTAAACAAAAATATTAAACTAATTATATCCTTATGAATTTATTACAAATGATATGTAATTAGTAATAATAATGTATAATTTTAATAATGAGGCTTTAGCAAAGCCTCATTATAACATACGCATTACTTCTCAGTCGGATCATTATTTTAGATGTTACAGTCTAATTGCAAAAAATTTCTAACAGCACACTTGCGTACAGATAAAATTAGTTGACATAATTATAATTATTATCAGTTTAATATGTGAGATCATTTTTATAATGTTAACGTGATTTGTACAAAATCAGCAAGTAAAACTTTAAATACAACTTTTTTTTTCCCCATCCGATGGATATTTTCTGAGTAACTATACACTATGTCAGTACCGATCCATATTACGTGCTAGTGTTGGTTCACCACTTGTGGCGAACTACCGAAGGGTCATAATATAACGATTCTAATATATACTTCAATAAGAATTTTCACTTAAATAAGTAGCACAAGAGCAATGCTAATAAGAAGAGGGTTGACATACACATGAACACAGATTCACACAATATACGGCTTTATTTCCAAAGGAGAAAAGGCTGATTAATATAATAAGGGAAGATAAACTCTTAGCAGTATGGGGCACACACTTAGACCTACTACTTTCCGTCGAATATTCTTTATTTTAACTACAGTATTTTATTATATAAATTACGTCAATTATTAACCACATTCCTCTTTTACGGAAGGTAAATGTATCAAAAAGGTTATATCTAAGCCAGGTAATATATTATCATAAACATTAAATGTTTATAAATTTGTTTACCTACTTCGGACAAATCGCATATCGTCTACGCGGAGGTTGTCTGTTTTATGATCATTTTATCTGATCAGCAGTGCTGATGAGACGATTATGAATTGGGTGGATGACACATCTCGGTGGAGTTCCATCATAGGCCGAATCCAAGTGGAGATGAACTCGTAGGGCTTTCGCGGTGGGACTCGCATGTATTCGTCATTCCTTGATTTCATATGGGAATGAGACATGACCATAATACTGCCTCACTTCCCATGTGAAACCTCAGGGATGACGATGGAGAGTTGACGAAGTGCAAAGGAGAAACCCAGCACATGCGAAAGTCGGCGTGTGGCCACGCCGGTGATAGAACCCTGATCGCCTTGGCAGTGCGTTATTGACGAGATGACTGAGGCCCTTACAGCTGACTGAGGCCCTTACTGCTCAGAGTAGCACCAGTTACCATGTACACCTTAGTTGAGGTGCACTGACTCGTTTTCCTCTTCTCGGTGTGTCCACAAAATTTTAAGTCTGGTCTACATTGGCAGTCGCAGAAGAAGTCGCAGGTCATAACATAAGTCGCATGCTGGTTCGCGGTGTCGTAGAATGCTGGTCGGACAACTTGGATAATATCCCAGCCGTACGAATACAACTGCTATGACAAACCAGTCTGCTTTGACGAGAGAACAGATAGACTACAATACACTCTAAATCAGAATCAGTTATTGTTGCTGATTGTCAGTTGAAACTGCTTCATCCGGAATCAGTAGAAAAAGAAAACTACTAATCTCTTCAGTTAAATTAAATCCACTAATACAAACAGTAGAAAATCACAAGGATTGAAACCCGTGCATTACGGCTTGAAATGAATTAAGTATACTGTTATTTTGTCACAAAACAAAATTATTACATTTACAAGGAAATTTTGTAAGTGGCTGGTATCGAACCGCCACCCCAAAACGCAACAAATTCGCTTATTTCTTTTTTTTTTTTTTTTTTTTTTGCGTTCTACCAACGAACGGCTGTCAGTTTCGTAATGTGAAAGTACTTCATGTTGTCTAAATATACACATATTATGCGTACGTAGGTACATATCTTTGTAAGGCTCGAAAGTCATTCTAAGTTAAGTTTAGTTCAGATTGTGAGCTTTAAAAGAGAAATATAGTGGTTTTAACGGTGTTGTCGATGTTTTCTATGTATCTGCTATTTTACAACGCCACATTTTACAGAATGAAATTGTTAATTTGAATAGACAGATTGCCTAGTAATAACTGTGTTAATTAGACAGTGGAACGTTAGAAACAATGCAATATTTTATCAAATTTGTCGTTTCCTCATTATTTGATCTGTTAACTTGCAGAGACCACAAAACTTTTGTTGGTGTAAATCCACCTTTCTTATTGAACTACCGCACTATCGAGCCAGTAAAATTATAACTGATCTATCTGTCACTAAAAAATAACAGTTTAAATACGCAGTGTCTCGTTGCATTGTAAAATTGCGTACACTAGTGGACATCGATAACCTCGTACATTGAAACCACTATATTTATCTTTTAAATTACAGAATCCGAACTAAACTAAAGATACATTGACTTTCGAACGTTGCAAAGACATATACTTGCGCAGAAAATCTGTATATTTCGACAACAAAAAATACTTTCACATCACGAAACTTACAGCAATATTTGACATTACATTTTGTGGTTCAGTTCCCATAATAGGAGCACACGTTTGGCAGTGGTAAAGTAGGACAGTGGATATGGCTGATCAAGAAATCTTCAGCTTGCTTTGCTTTATGGATGGAGGTTCGAGCCCCAACCATGTCCGAAAACGTTTTTGTGTAGACAATATTTGTGTTCTGCGACAAAATAAATCGTATCTAACTTACATCACATAGGAATGAGCTGTGCTTATTTATTAATAACAACTATAAATAAGAAGTTTTCTACCACTTGAATTAGTAGATTTATTTTAACTGATGAATTAGTGATGTTTTTTTCTAAAGATTCCGGATGGAGCTGTTTCAACTGACAATGAGTAAAAAATAACTGATTCCGATTTAGAGTGTGGTAGAAAAATCATACAACAACAATATTGACCTTGATTTATGAAATACCCACGGCTTATGTTTTCAAATAAGAAAAGCAGATATCGTTTCCCTATTGGCTAGGGACTCTTTCATGTTACAGTATATTTGGTGGTTTGTGATTGGATCTTAAGAAGAGTTAGTCAAGCAATGACATGGGCGATTATCTACATTTAGATTCCCACCATACATGTAGCTACTATATTTTGCTCAACTTGTATGTATTAAACTTGCACAAAACTCAGGGGAAGTATACTAATGTTTCAAAGAATATATTTAAATAAACAGTGTTCTAAACATGTTTGTATTGATAATGCTATTACCAATATACTAGTCCAAAGTTGGAACATAAAAATTGGTTACTGTGTGGTTGGCATGCACACTATGCTCCATTTTTACGCTTCAGGTGAAATGTAGTTTTGCGACCAATTCTATGGTAAAACCATTGCTCTGGATTCTGAATCACATGGAGGACAGAATCGCCGGTGTCTCAGCAAGATGTAACACCAAGTATTAACTATTCTGGCCAGTGAATATCGTAATTACAAAATGCTTGCACATGTCTACGGAATTCACACTCTCTCATGAAAATTTCGTTGGTTAAAACATCAATATATTCTGCAGATGCCTTCTGGGACTTGGCGAAATGATTATTCATGAAACAATGGTGATGTGGCTCCAGAAAAAACAGCCCAGATGTCCGTTGGTTACAGCAACCACGAAGACGTGACACTAGCATGGAAGCCCATAAGTTTATTGGTTATTGCAACCATGACGATGTGATTCCAGAATGGAAGAATTGAAGTTCGTTGGTTATTTCAACCTTTACATGATTTCAGCGTGAAAGCCTAGACGTTTGTTGATTATTGAAACTACGACGAAGTGCTTCCAATAGGGAAGCCTATAAGTGTGTTGGTAATTGAAACCATGTCTGTGTGACTCCAATATCGGAACCCAGAAGTTCGTTGGTTACTTCGACCACGACGACATGATTCCAGCATGGAAGCTCAGAAGTTCGTTGGTTAATTCGGCCACGATAACGTGACTTTATCTTGGAAGCCCAGAAGGTTGTTGGCTATTGCAACCAAAATGATATGACTGCAGCACAGAAACCAGGAAGTTTGTTGTTTACTGCAACCATGGCAATATCACTCCAGCATACAATTCGAATAATTCGTTTCAACAAGAGTTGCGAAAGACCGCATTCGTCAATAATTTGAAGGTTGCCCATCAGAAGGTCCCAACTTCAACCCCCGGACAGTCAATTTCAACTAGAATGGCATATATTTGGTATGACTTAATTCTGGAGTAGATGAAGACTTGCTGTGTTTAGTAGTGTCGCTGCCCGTTACATGTTGTATGAATTCGTGGATCAGAGACTACAAATTATCTAATATATCGATGTTTTATTATTATTAGTAATTTTATGTAACCAAAAGCATATTACTATTGACTATATTCTGGTTACAATTGAGGAGGTTGCGGCAGTAAGGGCCTATACTCAAAAATCACGTTTTGAGATATTGAGGTGCAAAGTTTTCCCAGTGGCACACACACACACATTCACATACACACACACACAGCTCATGCACAGTAATTTAAATGCACATTTAAATGGAGGGAATCTTTAAATAATGTTCTCTGCAAAAAAAGGACACATTAAATTTATTTTCTCTGCAAAAAGGGCTTACGAAACCAAATAGGAGAAACAAGTCCATGAGGGTAGATAAATTGATAACGTTGATTATATTCAACAGATATGTGCATCACAAAAGTGTTTTCATTTACAACCAAGGAAACTGTTTCATTTGTATTCTTTAGTATTTACTACATAAGTGGCAGGTCCGTTAACATTTTGCGATATCGTCTTTCCCGATCAAGTCCTGTAGTCTACAAAATGTTACATACAATCACTCTACATATTCAATATGTGTATAGGCTATTCATGGTAAAGTGAGCACTTTTCAAAGCCCTCTCATTTGGAATAATAGTCAATAAATATTTTTTATTGTAGAGTTAGACGATAAATTTCGAGTCCGGTGAAATATATACACTGTGTTTATAACTTACTTTGCAATATTTATTTTAAAAAGTGGCGGAAGGAGAAAAAATTGCTGATAGGAAAAAAGTAATTAGGGCCTCAAAAATGTACACTTTACTGTGAACAGCCTATATCATCCTGCACATCGTCTTCGAATAGATCATCACAAATAGCTTCATCAGTTTCTGTAAATCTGCAAACGTCATCGCCTGTATCCATAAGTTTACAATATTCTTCATGCTTTTCAACTTGTTTCGTTGCATCTGTAACCACAAACAGGTATTCATAAAATTCTATACATTCATCTTTAAATAATGTGAATAAGTCTCTAATGTCCTTTACATTTCCTTCTTTCGGTGGTACAGCTGTACACTGGTCAATAGTTAATTCAGTTACCCTTTTTGTGGATTTAAAACGCTCAAAAATTCAGTGTATGCATGTGAAGCGGCAATAGTACCTGTCTTCATGTACTACCTGTCTGAACTGAACTGAACGGGGGAACTACAGTGTTGTTATGACGCATTCACGTCGTGCAGACAGCAATGTACAGTCTGCACCACTACACACGGGCACCTGTGAACCGCGCTCGTTGTATCGGAGTGTTGTATGTGTCTAAAAAGATCGCAGTGAGCATTGACCACTGCTGTTATTTCATCTGTAAAGTAAAAGTGTTATTATGTGTGTTATCGTTACGTAACAGAACAAAATGTGAATTGACAAGTAATCGGGTCCTACGTTCATAACGGAGACTCTACGAAAGAAATCATGAGAAGTGAAGTGGTAACAAAGTAGAAAGATTATTTACGAAAGTTTTACAATTTCGTAAAGAAGAAAAGAAACGAGGTCTCATTATCCCGTTAGAGTAAACAGTAGAAAGGGCTGTCAAAGCAGTAGGTGTAAGTGAAAAGACAGTGCGTAACATTGCCAGACAGTGTGAGATAGTTGACAATGACGGAACTGTCATTTCCACCCCAGGTAAATGTCGTCCTCGGCAAAAGAAGACGGAACTTGACGAAATCGATAAAAGTGTCAAGCGCCGAACGTTCTAGGGATATTATGAAGTGCGCAAAGGAATTCCCACTCTGTGTAAACTCCTTAATGCTGTGAAAGAAAAGGAACTGTTTTCCGGGAAGAAGGATACATCTTGGATACTTATTAAGTCCATAGGATTTAATTTTAAACAATATTAAAATGTTAGACACATGTTGACGTAGCGGAGTGAAACTGTCGCATGGCGTGCAGCCTATCTACGTGCACTGTGGCAAAATGCAAATGGACCTAACAAACCTGTAGTGTATACGGACGAAACATGGGTTCATACACATTGACGAGGGTCCATGAGTTACGGCAGAACAGCATGTGCTGTGTTCATTAGCCTCTTAAGAGTCTATTATGCATGCGTACGGAGTGTACTTGCCATCCTATCTTCCCGCGCTACACCCCTGGCATACCATAGTCAGCTGTCGACAGACAACAGCGCGCTCGCTCCTCAACGGTAAGGATTCGTCAAACATGTAATACAGTAGAATACAAGACTTTCATATTTCAAACTTAGGCAACTGTGGACAACATCTAAACCAGATATCTTCGATACCCATGAACAAAATTTCATCACATTTCCATATTTGCTTTATCCTCCGGCTACATCTGACAAAAGGTTAAGCTTCTGTACGTTTGGGAGTTGTAATATCTTATTTTGAATAAAATGGAAGAGGAAGGAAGCAACAGAATTCCACCCTTTCTTTGCCCGTGACTCTGGTAACATACAGAAAATAGACGAATCATCATTATGGCAGTGTATATTGAAAACGTACAATCGCAGGAGTCATTGTAGAACTCTTTTGACACTGTCCGTTTATAGAAATGGTAATTTCGGGCCACAGTCGAACTCTTATCACAGGTTTTTGCTTGGCTAATGTAATCATCCTTCGGTGTACCATGTTTCACAGCCTTGTTCTTATGAATTGCGTACTCAGTGCTACATTCATCTGGATTCTTTCTTAATTTAACCTCGCATGTTTTGCAGTTGCATGTGTCTGACTTTGGTTTTGATGTTTAATTTGTCTAACTATTAAACCTGTAATATGTCTTTGGCTTCATGTCAAGATCCCTTCCAGTTTTACTTCTATGCCGTAATACACTTTGAATTCATTGTAGATGTCTTTCATTGTTATTTCTGAATTCTGAAATTGGAGTTTTTTTTTTATTTTCCATGAGAAAAGTAATGCCTGCTACGATGAGGAATGGATTTCAAATACTCCATCGCCTATGTGTTTACCGCTGTTGCGAGCTTCCTGTTTTCCATGTGAAGCCCTTCGTTCCTCAAATGTTTACCCTTCAATGGTCTTAATACTTCTTATCTTATTTACAGTAATCTTTAAAAGACTAGTAAGAAAACTCCGGCAAACAATAACATTCTTTCCTCCATTTTTCAGTGAGTGCTCCCTCTTTACTTCAGATTCTGTAATTGTACATTTTCTTTCTGGTTCATACAACTTCATGCAATTAGATAAAACATATGTCCTCAGTTTGATTTCACATCGATACTGTAGAATGAATTGAAAATATGATTCTGTTCGCATTTCTACAACTTATTAAAACATTCTTTCTTGCGACATTTTTCAATGGTTGCAAACTGTTTTCCAGGAGTCTTCTTACGTATAATGGACACATTTCCTTGTCCCAGGTTCCTATTTTTCTTAACCTGCGCCAATTTCAATTTTTATTTGTTAATTTCTTTCCGTTTCGCTCTTCTTTTCACTGAATCCAAAGTAGTCTGCAGTTTCACGCAACGGATTTACACTCATTTTAAATACTACTATAAGCACACACAAACACGTATAAAACATTCAATTATTTATCAATTTTCAGTTAAACCTACAACAACAACAATGCTTCTCTTCAAGAAGGGCCCACACATCGGCCGACAAATCTTCTCGTATAAATAAAACAAATTAAAATTTCTGGATGAAATTTGGTAACCATACAGTTCAAAGTATGTACAATGCACTTACGCATTCTAGCCGAAAAGGGCCTGTAGTTGCAAAGGCCCTTATTGCAGCAACCTCCTCAATTTAACATAATTTCGCTGTTAGTAGTTGACCTATTTTTGAAACTGGACTAGAGCATGTAGTTTGTCATTTCACACTCCAAACATCATCGTATTTTTACATATATTGACAAGCAAACATAGTTAGCATACAACAACAGGATCGTGTCCTAGCACATATCTGAGTTTTAACTATACAATGGAAGGTTTATAAACATATTGTTATGGGCAAGCCCTTGCTGTGGCGCTTGTGTGAACGCACCAGCACACCTCCAAGGCGAGTGAGATCACAGAAGCGAAGCGCCGCCGCGACAATCAGTACACGAGCCGCAGGAGCAGCTTGCAAACAAACGGAGTAATTTGTAAACCACCGAGTATATAAGGAAGCGAAGGAGTTAAGCTCGGGTCGGACAACATCCAGCCGACGACGTGGCAACATGGACCAGCAGATAGGATTTCGTCCGCCGTAGTCGTAATAGCTGTCAGCCTTCGGCAACACAAAAGTAAAGCCGTCCCAGCAGATGACAGAAGAACTCTTAGTTCGAGGCGTGGTAATAGTGTAGGTAAGGAATATAGTAACTTAACATAACACGCTCCTCTGGCGCAGTTTAAAGTACTTGCGTAAAATGTAAAGTGTTTTAAATCATGGATGCAAGCTTTCATTGGTTTTAATTTTATGACATAGTGAAACGATATTGTGTTCTCCATCAGAGTTACGTTTCCCCGCTTAGATTGTACGGCCCGTAAGGCATACATAACAATATTTAATGAATTTAATATTTCTACTGCAGTATTTCCGAGATGAGTATGCATACTTCCGTCATATATGCATTTAGTCTAACCTAATAAAATGTAGAGTTGATTTTTCTGAGAGTGTCTGAATTCATTGGCGAAACTAACAAGGGTTGTATAAGGGACCGGAAACATACATATTTTATTTATGAGCCATGTTCGGAAATGCATTTCACATATAGAGAGTGTAGAGCACGAAATCATTGTGCAGTGACTGCTCTCTGGCAACAAGTGGGCACGATTTACGTAGCGGTTAGAGCGCTCTCCTCCTACCAGACCAAACTGGGTTCTATTCCCGGAGGGGTCACGCCAGGATTTGCGCACGTGGGAATCGTGCCAGACGAAACCGCTGGTCGGCACAGGTTTTCTCGGGAATCTCCCGTTTCCCCCGCCCTTGCATTCCGGCGCTGCCCCACGCTCACCTCTCTTCGCCAACATCAGCTCTCAAGAGCGTAATGATAAGAGTCCTATGTACTGTAGCTGTTTCGGCTACTCGAGGCAGTGACGCGAGGGACCGATAACGCCTATGCTACACGATACCTGCTGCCATACTTGCTTCTTATACATACAAGCTTCTACTAGCCCTGGTGCACGAGCCGGTATACCAGCCGCTATATGAGCTGCCATGGAAGGAAGATTCATATTACACGACAGCAGTTCGCGTCCTAGCATTTGGCATCCTCGGTGGGTGCGCAGTATGTCGTTTGTAGTATATATAAACCCCATTCGTAGAACTTGCGTAGGCCTAAGAAGAAATTAACTAGCACATCTTGATATTACTATGTTACTATTCGCCTTTTGCATAAATTGATTGCTTACTAGTACAGTTTCATTTATTTTCGTTAAAATGACTTGAAGTCACTAGAGTACGAATGCGTTATTTTTAATTTTGACGAAAATTACTGACCGGTTGCAAAAATATCGTTTTTCCTTGACGCACCTGGCCAGGCACGAAAGCCGGCGTGGGACCTGCCACGAAAAATGGAAAGTGTCCAATTACCAAACCGTACGAAATCTGGCCGTACAAGGCGGGAAATGCCATGACGGGTCCCATGCCAGCCCGTATAGCGGCCGGTATGGCGGACCTTGCACAAGCTTTTACGGAACCTGGTATCGTGTAATATCGCGTAAGGGCGACGCCGGCCCGCGTATAGCAATCGCCCTGGCGCATCTATCTACATGCAAGGTTCTGAAGCAGCAGTGCAATGGGAACATTGCACTGCTGGAACTATGGGACTTCAAGCGGCGAACCTGTCAGTTTATTAGCTCAAAGTCTGTAAAGGCTGGTCACGATAAAGTGAGCACTTGTGAAATCAACCTTAGAAAAAAGTCACTGCCAATGCCTGCATACACTTCAACGAGTCACACTGAGTGGCATGCGCGCGGTAAAGTTGGTAACGATAGATGGAAAGTATTTCCATATCTTAACGTCGAATAAAAAGTGCTAGTTAATCATTTGTGATCATTTAAATTATTTATCTCCGTTTATGTTTCGATTTTATGCATTAAATGTGTAAAAATTAGCAAATTTATAAAATGTCTACCTTATTAATAATTTCACAATTTCACTTGACAGACGAATTAATAAAGTGACCAGACTCACGGCAATGTTAATTTTACATAAGGCGCAAGAATACACAACGTGAATACAAGTAGATCTTAAGCAGGGCTTTCAAAAGTGTTCACTTTACCGTGAACAGCCTTTGGCAAGGTGCAGTTCATGCCTCTGCGCTAGTTGTGTTTCCGATCAGCACAGCTTACGATAAGGCAGTGTGAAAAGAAGACAGTCTTAAGCTATATTGGAGAGCTCTTAAATACCTAGCGTTTGAAAAGTGCGCGGTGTTATGAAAATATTCTGCATGTCTCGCATCAAGTGTACTTTCTGTACGTAAACCGGTTTCGTTAAAAACTTGTATTTCAAACGCTTTGCATCGCAGTTCAAGCTCCAGGCACATAGTCTTCCAAACTTCTTCACTCCGCTCCGCTTGTAGTCCGTTGACAGTTACTTCCAACTTTTCTGAAGCCCTGCTCAAGCTCTACTTCCGGGATATCCCTCGCCCTCGTGCAAACAAAGCTTAACAGAGTCTCGAATATTACACCACAAAGACAGCGCCCCGCATTCGGGCGCACCAAGTGTAATACTATTTCACGTAAGAACCATTTCTTACTCGGCATTGCAAACACACATATTCTTCCACTGTTTACATTCAAATGCATTATAAAAGAAATATGATAATTTATAGATAAAATATACGTATAAATTAAATGTAATGAAACGCTAATTTATTATTATGTTAATAGAAATAAAAGAATCTGGTGACACATGCTATAACCAAAAACGTAATACGTGAGATGATTTTTCCAAAGGTTGATAAAGAACATCGTGATAACACCGTGCCTAGAGTATACAAGCAAACGTTGTCATGTGTGTACCGTGTTGGTTGTATAACTATCATGACTGGGTGCCCATCCTATGGTCCAGTAGAAACATATCCCCCCCCCCCCCGCCCTAAATTGCATGGGATTTTGCAATAGTTTTCTGTAGAGGGTTTTTACGGTGTCCACGCCGGGTTTTCTCCTCCCTTCGTAGCTCAGATTAGAATTTGACACGTGAAGTGATCTCGGCCTCAATCCCAGTTACGGTTTTGTCCAATCCCAGAAAGCAGCGATGCATGTGTTTTTGTAGTTAAAGACTGCTCGGGATAAAGTGAGCCACTCTTGAAATCAACCTTAGAAAAATGTCACCGCTCCTACCTGCACATATTTTAACGGGCGCACTGAGCGACATGCGCACAGTAAAGTTGGTAACGATGGATGGATGGCAAGTAGTTCCATGATATCTTAATGTCGAATAAAAAGTGTCAGGTAACCGTTTGTGGTAACTTAAATTACTTCATTGGCTTTCTGTTTTTTTATGCATCAATCTGTAAAAATGTGCAGATCTTTAAAATATTTACTTTTCTAATAATTTCAAAGTTTCACTTGACCTACACCCGAATAAAGTGATGAGGCCTGGGGCAGCGTTAATTTTACATAAGGCTGAGTAATACACAACGTGCATACAGTTAGATGTTAAGCAGGGCTTTTAAAAGTTCTCATTTTACCGCGAGAACAGCGTATAGGATATTTTTTACTAGGCGTATGGGGCACTACTCTCAGACGAACTTAGGTCCATGCGTTGCCTAAGACCTCCAGCTATCCTCTTAGTTTTAAGGTGAGGTAGAAAAAAGAAAAGAATAAATCGTGGATGTGTTGTTGGTGGGCATCAGATGTAGAATACAGAAGAGGCTGGCAAGACCACACCAACAATCATGCAACTGTTTTGGAGCGTGACATATTTCTAAACTATTGGTTTCCTGTTTTATTTTCCTGGAAGTCTCGTTTTGTCACCTTCTGTGCTACCCAGAAGTCTGATGATATCTAGCCGCTGACTAAAGCCTGCAAAATCTAGAGTACTGATCTTATTTCTTGAGAATTTTGCTAGCCACGCTTAAGTATAAATCAATCTTTTTTTTTTTTTTTTTTTTTTGGCTTCTTTCTTTTGGCGACCGAAGCAAGTTTTTATGAAGATAAAACTAATTAAGTTTTCTCTTAAATTCCTTGTGAACGAACGGTTGTTTGCGTAAACGAAATTTTTTCATTGAACTTCTTTGGGATAACTGAAATACCTTCTTTAAAGGTAGCATAAATTGAGATTGTATAGCAAATGTGCTTTTTCGTCATTACTTGCCCTAGTTTTAAAATATTGAATAAATATCCATCGAACGCGATTTGCAATATGACACATGTTATTGTAGTATGCATGGTTATATTCTGGGTGTTTTTTTTTTTTACCTTGGACAACTGCAAAGGTTACATGTGTGTTAATGTACTGCTTTGAGGTTTTTTGGGGGGGGGGGGTAATGTTCCCGGTGTATAAATGTTGTGTTAATTTTACTGTGATTGCATATTCATTTGTACGCCTACATGCTAGATACGCCGCTCATTTGTACACCTCTTTCTCTCTCTACTCTCCCCCCCCCCCCTTTTCCATAACCATGCTCACACATGTGTTTCCTCGACATTTCTCTCTACGTAACTTTTATTAATACAATCATTTGTTTTGCTGTTCTGCACAGATATCGATTGATTTTAAACTAAGTCACGAATTACAATGTACTGAAAACACATGGTACAAATTGTATATATATATATATATATATATATATAATATATAATTATTATAAAGATTCTGAAACTTCAAAAATGACAAAACTTCAAAACTTTCAAAATTGACGACGACAAATTTTACAACGTGCCCATGTTAACGTTATTCGCCTAAATGTCACGCATTTCTCTACTTGCCGTTATTTAACGTTATTTTGTGTACTAAGCACTTCTTTCGCATTTATTTTAACTACAATTCAGTGATTTCAGCAACTTATCGGGATTGCGACAAATAATTCATGTAGGGAATTTCTAAATTTAAATTCCGGGCAAATTGCATAACTGTAATGCAGCTGATGTGACCTTTACAGGACAATTGCAATTATAAAAGTTCCTCAAGGTTACACATTTATAAACGCTGCACATCTAGTTTTCCCCATCACGCACCGGAGTAAAGCAACGACTACGGGACTCCGTGATTGACGATCTCCAAACCATAACAAGAAGATCAAATTTACCACGACTCTATAACTACGTAAATACAACAACGGAAATGAAAATGAGTCCAGGGTCAAAGAAAATGACGTCACTAGGTTTGCCGTCTTCACTTCTCAGTTAGTGCATTTCGCCACCATACAAAAAATTAACGATACCTAAAAAAGTGTTAAACAATAAAAACATATAATAAACCACTGAAGTATTTTTGCTGATTTTACATTAAGAACAGCACCTAATGAAACAAAACCAAATCATCACACATTGCCAAATACTAGCACACTGAATATTTAAAAAAGTTAAATTTGACAAAATTATATTTAAAATAACTATGTTCTGCTTATAGTAGTTTCTCCTTCCTGACTTGATGCGTGTATATTACACCAGGTCAAATAAATGTGATCGCAGAATCACGGCAATGATCGTATCTCATCGATTATTACAGTTAGCAAATACCACAGACGTAACAGTGTTTTTTTTTGTTTGTTTCACCATGGCACTCCGCCACTCCGAATCACTAGTTCTCATCTCGGGCTCACTGCATCAGTCGCTAGTGGCTTGAATGAATTTGCAACTTGAAAAAAGTCTCTTACTGCAGCTTTCATAAGTAACATTATACTATCGGTGGTTCGTGGTTTAGTATTTTCTAAACCAACGTTTGAAAATTAATTGGTGCCCTTTACTGCACGTATTTTAACGATCACATTGACTTTCATGCTTCTGATAACGTTGGAAACAATGTAATAAAAGTAGTACGACATGTAACTATTTAAATTGATGTAACTACGTAGCGTATTCCATCTAATTCCTATTACTTCATACACGTAAACGTAAGAAATTGCACATAAGTAAAGTATTTACTCTCCTGACGATTTCACAGGTTCACTGGAACAGCGTTTGAATAAAGTGAATGAGCCCATGACAATGTTAAGTTTACGAATTGTGAAAGAACACAAAACGGGGAGAAAAGTAGAACCTAAGGCTTTGCCTGATGAAGTTATTTTACGCGTTTGAAGCCTCGAACCGCATGAGCTCTAAGGACGACTCTTGCTCACTCGCCACATGCCTCATCGCCTCTACGCTCAGGACACTCAACAGGCGTGCAGTATTTCCTTCGGTGAGTCGCCTGAACGTGACTTCAAGCCACGGCCCTATTATACAGCGTGTTTCCGAACAACGCCGACAAACTTTGGCACGGTATTCCTGACGAGAATGTGTGTAACACATTTCCTTAAGGGCAATGGTGCACGAAAATCGTATATTTATATCATTTTTGTCACAATTTGTTTTACAGGGGATTTTTCGAAATTTTTGGTTCAACAAGACGTAAATAACTATTTTGAACATCTTATTACGTGGTTAAAAAATTCCCTGCGTTCGTTATTCTCGGAGCTCTGATTAAAGATAATAAAACAAAAATTCATTTGATTTCTTCAATCAGTGCTCCGAGAATACTGAACGCAGTGAAAATCTAACAACGTAAAAAGGTGTTGAAAATTGTTATTTACGTCTTGTCGAGCCAACAATTTCAATAAACTCTTTGGAAAACGACTTATATCGAAAATCGGGTAAATATACTGCTTTGACGCACCATTCCCCTTAAATTGATTATTAAAGAAGCTACGCGCCGCTAAAATCTACGGTTCAGAATGTGAGTTACAAATATCAGGAACTACTCACGATTCAGCAACAAATCGGTGAATAGTGTTTTGTAGTACGGGAATCTTGCTCCTGTAACAATTCGATTCGTAATATCATCCCCCATCATCACGAAAATAGGGGTTGCCACCCTGTTGTTGCACGAAAAATGCGAACAGTAAGCTGTAGGCGAGTTGTTGAGATGACTTACGAATCAGCACATCTTAAGGCTAGGCTTCAACATGCATGGGCTTATAGGGAATCAAAGGCTAAATTCGGACGAAGATCACGCAGTCGTTTATTGTGGTAGTATTTCCAAATGAAGAATTTTTATTATACATTGAACTCATCGAGATTTGTAAACCGTCCAAATTTAATTTTTTTTAAATTTCAAGTGTACGTTTTCATTATGTATAAAATTGTGAGATTTTATAAATAACTAGCGAGTACCTGGCATGCGTTGCAATGCCACGCAAAGAAAGAAAGTGTTTGTGTTTAAAATCTGTTTATAGAAGTGCTTTTGGATACACAATATTTTTTTTGTTTTTCCGTCTGGTGCGTACACGAATAAGTCAGAAGGTTTTCCGACACGTGAGCAGGCCACATACAGCTGTCCATGTGAGAAGCGTGGATTTTCCAAATTTAGTTCACACGCTTGTAGCGATTGTCCCTGTCCATTGTTAATGGTCATTGCAAATGCGAGTCGCACCGGAAACTGCAGAACTCGAATGGCATATCATAAATTTAAGGGCACTGCAATACACGCATAATTTATCCATTTTTCCAATAACCACACTTGCATGAAGGCTGTAATCATAATTAGCATCGTAATGGAATGCACCAACATTTAAATCAGCGAGCAGTGTTCGTCTGGATCGAGTAGTGCGTACTCGAACGGTTTTCAGTCTTACTTCTCGTTGCTCGTCGGTTTCTGAAGCTCGTAATGCCTTTTTGCTTTTCGCTTGAGGTGTAGATCGGCCAATCGCTTTTCGTTTGGGTGGCATATTTGATTTGACAGCGAAAGAAATGCTTTGTGATGACAATTAGAAATTCGCAATCAACACCAATTATTATGTCACACACGAACTGCCGCTAAACTATATGAGATATAGCAATATAATAAATACATTTATTATTCTGTTAATACCGGGTTCGTCAAGGCAATTTACCTAGAAATTATATATAATGCTATTAGGAGATTAGGTAAAGTATGAAATGATGGACAAATAAAACATATTTTGTCTGCTCAAAATCAACTATATCCAAACGATAGAACAGTTAAAAGTTACAAATTAGTAATTAGTCTTGTTTATAAAAGTAATATTAAACAATGTTTGTCTAGATGAAATGTCAATCAATAATCAAATCCTTGATCTGTTCCCGTAGATTGTAGATTTGAAACGGAAAAAATTGTCATATTTTGATTAGGTACGTCATCTTCATTCATCATCTGTCTTTTGTAAGACAGCTAGAATAGACTCATTTGTTGAAACGACTCGCGCGCCATCTATTGTAAAATGGTTGTACTAATCGTAATCGGATAAATGGTATAGTAACGCATACGGAACAAACAAAGAAACATTAATTTGTGTGTGTATATATATATATTTAAAGTGCATTTAAAATTTCAATAGTTTACAAATGTAGATGCGTTCAATCTTAAATATAAAAAGAAAACCTTAAACCTTAGTTGAAAATACTATCACAAAAAATGACTGAGAGATCTTTGTCGGAATTTAGCCTTTTATTCCCTATACGCCCATGCATGGTGAAGCCTGGCCTTAACCAAAAACCGTGGCCGTCTTGCCGGAATACTCTCAGGTGAACCGTTTCCGCGAAATCCTTCCGGACAGTACGTATGCGAAACAGAAGTCGAGTGTCCTGCGAAGTTGGCAACACGCAACAAATCGCTTACAGCTTACTGGTAACATTTTTCGTGCAAAAACAGGGTGGCAAGCCCTATTTTCATGACGAGGGATGATATTAAAAACCGCGTTTTCACAGGTGAAAGATCTCCGTTCTACAAAACACTCTTCGCCGATTTGTTGCTCAATCGTGTGAGTAGTTCCTGATATTTTCTATTCACATTCAAACCCGTAGTTTTTAGGGGGTGCTCCCTTAATAACGCATTATTAAGGGAGCTGCTCCCTTAATAATCAATTTAGGGGCAACAAGATGGAGACATTTCCGTCTTATTTTTTCGTCGGGAATAACCTGCCGGAGTTTGTCGGTGTTGCTCGTAAACACGCTGTATATGGCACGCAAGCAATGATAAAAGTATGATGCGTATAACTACAAAATTTCTTTATCGAAGATTTAGCAGTTCATGCTGATTCTGAAACCACCCATTTTAGCCATTTTCGCTCCCCAAAAAAATCTTTGCAGTGAAGATGAGAACTTGAAACTTCTCTTCTGGCAATTGTTTATGAACCACGGGTTTTCTAGCGAACACTCTTCAAGGCATCTCACGCACCAGCAAGGTGGAGTCCTTATGGGAATCCTTAGTAAACAATTGTAAACACCACAAAGTCACATCTGGCCATAAGGAAGCATTGCGACAAGCCCTCTCATCAGACATGCATAATTTTTCGCAAAATGAGATTCTGTGAGTAGGATATTATTACATGCGATGTAAGCCAGTGGCTTAAAAATACACTCTAAACTTCTTTGTTTTTTACATTTGCAAGAAAGATCCTTGCTTGGAAACCCAGTTGCCAAGAAAATCCTTCGTAAAACTGCAAACAGTTTTCTTGTAAAACCTGCAAAGCCTTCATTTGTAATATTACAAATTGTAGCTTTGTATTAAAACTTACATAATTGAGAAGTGTACATAAAATAATCTTTTTTTCCTTTTAGGAAACAAAAGTGATGAATTAATAACAGTGAATAACTTAAAAGAATATTTCAAAATATAACTTAAGGGGAAAAATACACACATTGTCAGCACGGGGATTAGAACCGACATTCCATGCATTCTAAGTACCTAACCTTAACTACAAGACCAACTTTACTTAGCAGCTTAGCACTTATTTTTAGTGAATATGATACAACTATATGTAAAAGTTTAAATGGGTTATTTGATTACGAAGAATACATTTATTTCATTCTAAGAGTTCTGCGTAGCTAGGAAAAATTAACAGTTAATGAGTAATACGGCCACGTTTTATTGAAATTGTCGTTTTATTATGATTTATTGAATTGTTTGAAGTAATTTGCGTTATTCAAACTTGCAATAAATTAATTTTTGCACGCAACCACACTTTACATTACCCATAGTATTGCACAAACAGGTATATACGATTTTACGTTGTTGAGTGTCCGCCATTTTGCTGTAGTTCGTGGATAGGGGTCAGTACAGTTCAAACATTTCTTAAGGTCTATTACAAACATGGACCTTGTAGTTTTACAAACGAATAGTTTTACAAAAGAAATCTTTGTACTATTACAAGCATTTGTAAGATTACAAAAAATTTCTTAGTAAAAATTACAATTTTTTTATAGTGTACAGATTCAAATTAGTAATGTTCTTCTTTTATTTAAGGAAACCCAAAAAATGCTATTTGAACCATTTCCACTATTTTTTTCTCTTTGAATATATGCAATAGGGCGGAAGTAAAAAAAATTGCGGATGTTGACAGTTGTTTTTTACCCTTCCTAGAACAACCTCGTATTCCCAGAACATCAATTTTCTTACAAACTCGTATACGCTAAAACACTGATCTTGCATTCAATGTTCTACTAAGGAGAGTCCTTTGGGCTCCTATGTACTGAAACGTTTTCTGTGAAATCGTTGTTTGTGCCTGAACGCGTGTCTCGGCAAATTAATATTCTGGAAATACGAAGTTTTGCCAGAAAGGATAAAAAAAAACAAAAAACTATTGTCTATGTAGCTATATTTTTACTTTTATCATATTAACTGTATTATTGGGAAAAAAATCGTGAAATTGGTCAAATATCACATTTTTAAAGCTTGCCGATGCAATGATTTAAGCAATAAGAGAAAAGTGCGATTATACACAGATTGTTTTATCTGTGTACTCTTATCACGTGTAATAAAACCCCACAGTTACAGATTTAGTTTACACAGTAAAGCGTTAGGACGGAAACACTGCACGCCATGCACGTAGGAGCGATGAGGCACTAGGCTTGCGCGTTAGTGTCGCCGTATCGCTCCTTCGCTTCTTGATCTTGGACGCGCAGGTACATAGTCCCCTTAACCGCCCGGCACACTATTGTCTTGGCCTCTGCCGCTCCTGGTAGGTCACAATGAGTACTCTTGGATCCCGCCGCTCCCCCCTCCACATTCATCAACCCCCCCTCCATACAGGTCACTAAGGAGGTGGCGGGGACAAAGCACCGGTGTAATTTACCACGGGGGAAGGAAGTCAAGAGCGGGTGACACGCGGTCAAGTTGGCAGGAGTGAGACAGCCGTGTGTGTGTTTAATATGGGAGAGGGGAGGGGGACAGGGGTTGCCCTACCCAGTTAATCAAGTCAGGCCGAGGTCGACGTCACGCGAATACATGAAGATGTCGGAGAGGGCGAGATTATGCGCGGGGCGAGGCGGCCATTGGGTCAATGGACTCGCCCTTGTACGAGGGGAGGGAGGTAAAACACACGGGGCGAACGCGTCCCCGCATAAACACACTCTTCACGTCTGCGCGCGTGGACGACTTTTCACGTCGAGTCCACGTCAATACTCGTGAACGTATCGTATACAAGAGAGAAGAGGAACATATACTTTTCAATAGCTCTCCATCCTATCCGATCCAGATAAATATATGTAAATGATATGCCTGGATTCACGTATCGTATACAAGAGAGAAGAGGAACATATACTCTTCAATAGCTCTCCATCCTATCCGATCCAGATAAATATATGTAAATGATATGCCTGGATTTTTAAGTCATCAGCATATTCAATATGCTGATGACACGAGTATATTGTGTCACAGCAAAGAATCTCAAAAACTTTTGGATAGTTTAACTGCTGCGAGTTTTAGAATTAAACAGTGGTTCTTCGCAAATAAATTAACTTTGGATTGTGATAAAACAAATTTAGTAATATTTAGTATTAAACAAAATCGATTTTCAAATATACTTATTTGTAATGATGTCAATATTATCATGGAATCTTTTTGCACTAAATTTTTAGGATTTCATTTAAATTTTAACTTGTCTGGTGACCAACATGCAAGACAAATAATACCAAGACTTAGTGCTGCGTGTTACACAGTATATTAGCTGTGTTCAGTGTTACCAAGCTCATCTCTTAAACAAATTTACTTTGTACACTTCCATTCCATAATGTCATTTGGAATAATGTTTTGGTATAACACTGTGCATAAATCTCAAGATTTTCATTTTGCAAATAAAGGCTATTAGAATTTTGATTGGATGTACCAAAAGAGAATCTTGACCTTGGAATTTTAACTCTTACATGTCAGTATATCTAATCCTTGATTATATATGTAACATCTAACATGCATTTATGTGGTAAAACTAGTAGTTTTCGTAATTATAATACTAGAATCAAAGAGGATATTTATTTAATCTCAAAAATCTCTCAATTTTATCAAAAAGGAGCATATTATACTGCTCTAAAACTTTTTAATAACTTATCAGATGAAATGAAGGAAGAAAGTGAAGTATCTCCACAACTATTTAAGAAACACCTTAAAGAATTATTACATTTTAAAACTTTTTTGTACTCTACAAGAATATTATGAATCAGAATTATCTTGATGTATTCTTTCTTGTTTTATTTTATTTTATTCTGCTTTAAATATGATTGTGAAATTTTGATATTTGAGATGTGTTGTATTGGCTGTATCAGAAATGATAATGTCTTTAGAACTATATGTATAGTTATTTGTAAAATGTACTTTTGCAAAACTATGTTTAAGATGTATATGGCAAGTTCTATAAACAGAAGCAACTGGCTTCATATTGGATCTATGAAATGCAAATAAAAATAAATACATAAATAAAGTGCTCAAGATTTTGTACAATACCCAAACTCCTGCATATGTTGGTATGCTTTATTCAGATGTATAGTCTGCTCGTGGTTTCTCCACACTTTTGAATCGAACCTTTGAAAAACCACCCCATGTATAATGTACTTGGCTGTTCTCTGAATATGTGTCATGCATCGCAAGTGTTTTATACTTGTGTTAACATAATAACACCGAGTACCTTATTTATTTTATTAAATTGAACTTCTACTTATATTTAATTTACAAATTATAATATTTAATTTATAATTAATAAGAATAAAGCAGATTAATTTGCACATTTTCGTTATCTTTTCGTAACGAAACATGTATTGCAGCACAATTTTTAATAATTAAAGGATGCAAATTTTATATTTATAGTTGTATTGTGCAAGGAAATGTGTTAGTTTAAACATTATTGCAACCAGCGATATAGGCCCTGTCATCAGTGCCTAACCACAACTCTCTACATATGTGGTAACCTGTGGACAAATGTTCCAAATTAGTGACAAGGCAGTCCTGGGTCTGCATGTAAATGCAACACCAAGAAGGCTACCTGCAATTGAAATGAAATTTATACCACACATTAGGTACATGACAATACACTATTTATTAGGATTACAGAACTAGACATGATCTCTGACCTCAAGAATTCAGTATGTTGTGAAGCTCCAACGTGATGAAATCAGAGCCCCTAAACATCGTGGCATCGAATCAAAGAGGACCTGGATATACTCTTGGGGAATCTCCCTCCACGCTGTAAGCGAGTCCACAGAGCATCAACAGTGGTTGCTGGAGGATCGTGAGGAACAAGTCGCCGACCAACTATATCCCAGACATGTTTGATGGGCGACATGTCAAGCGAACGTACAGGCCTGGGAAGCAGTGGTAGCAGTCATTCTTTGCAGAAAGCTTGCACTTTCCTTGCCACATGTGGCCGCGCATTGTCCTGCTGCAATATTGCATGAAAAGTTGCCTGAAGGAAAGGGCAGTACCTTGGACTCTAAAACCTCCCTGATGTTGCGGTTGCAGTTTAGATTGCCCTCAGTATACAGGAGTCGAGTTCGCATGTGTCCAATGGCGCCCCAAACCATCACACTTGGTTTTTGTCCGCTATGCCGCTCCACAATGCAGACTGCCAGATTGTGATTACCACGGTAGTGTCTAACACGTATGCGGCCATCATTGTCAGACAGGTTGAAGAGGGACTCGGCAGGAAACAATTACATATTGCCACTCAGCACGCCAGCGACGGCGTTCCCGTGCCCAGTGCAGTCTGAGGCTTTTGTGGTTTCTGGACAATGGAAGCCGACGCAATGACATGTGTGCCCCCTAGAGATGAAAGCCGTCTCACAGCCGCTTGACGTCACAGCAGGTAGTCCGCTGACCCGGACAGCCAGGTCCGCCAACCTACACAGCCAGGTCTGTTCCCCAACTACTTTCTTTGGAGTATATCTGCGTCCCAGTGACCGAGACCATACGTTGCTTGAGACGTACAAATTATGTTCCGTAAACGTGGTCATAAATTATGAGTTATATGTGCCGTGTTTTGAAAATAAGTGCTTTTAGAAACCTTCATAGTAGTTTTTGGCTGTTCGCTCTCCTCGTTAATGTTACAATAAAATTAAACACAAACTTCCCATCAGATTAGAAATTTAACATAAATACTCTCAACAGCAATTACTGACAGTCAAATTATATTATATTTTTGTGCATTGATTAATTTTCCTCAAATTAAAATACTTACTTAGTGATAGCTTCACTTCATACGCAACATTTACACCACTTCCTTCGAATCACAAACTAACAAAAATGAACGTGGTGTTTCGATGTGAGCATTGAAAAAACAGTAACTTATGTATATATGTAATGTAAATTTATTTCACTATAGTATTAATACTTTTCACTTTACTAAAAAAAATTACAATAAATGCATTCACAACTATGCAAAATTAACACAATTTTATGTGTTAAAATTAAAAGTAATTAAAAACAAAAATTAATTTGAATGATGCAAATTTTCTTCGTGCATAATTTTAAATAAATATGCATTAATCATAAAATATCACTTGCAAGACTTTATCCTAATAATAATACAAAAATATAATGCAAATTGCTTTCACTATGAAAGAAATTTAAATGTATGAAAAAATATTTAGCCAAGACACCCGCTAACATGTATATACGTATTTACACTTGCAACTGATACTAAAAACACTCAAAGACAAACATTTTTTTTACACATACTGTAGATACATTTTACTTTCAGGATAAAACACCAGTTTCATTTTGTTAGTTTTCTCATTTTTCGCCCAGATTTTTTTTTCTGCTTCAAAGAATCATTTACTTTTTTACAATAATTCTTCAGAAAAATGTTGCGGGATGCGCAAATAATCATTTTACATATGTTTTCTGGGTCATGATCATTCGGGCAGCTAGAATCCACAATAAATTCCTCTCTGTTATTTACTACTTCTAATATTATGCTACATGCAGCTTTCCTTTGATTTCCAAGTTTAAAAAATCCTCTTTCATTATAGCCACAGAACAATTTCGAAATAATTACATAGGCGTAACAAACAACAATAAGTTTTATGTTGGAAGGATATTTCAAGCCTCCCCTATCCAACGACTTTATGAACACGAGATTGCCTTCTACCTCCAAATCTCTATCAATTAGAAAGTTGTCTCAGCAATGCGAACACGAGAGCTTTTTAAGTATTGAATGTGCACAATATCCAGCAACGTAAGCTAGACAAGGAAGGCTGTCCTTCAAACTCGCCAAATATTTTTCCCTTACTGATATCTTACCTTGAAAAATGCATGCACTATCGTTCTCAGTAAGAGAATCGTCAAAGTCTACTTTTTCAATTGGAGAGACCGGCAGTCTTCCGTGCTCTGAGGAGTTCAGCACTAGAGGCAGAAAGCTTCATTTCGGACTCGTAAAGCTGTACTATGGAAATGTGGTACTGCGAACCTGCCAGCTGCATGTACTGACCAAACCTATCCTCAAAGGCATCTGTCTGCAATTTCGCTGTCATCCCTAGTTCTTGACAACAATATCTTGCAATCTCAAGGGTAGCTTAAGAGATGTGTTTGAGAGCCAACAATGTTTCTTTGGAAAAAAATCCTGAAGAAGGCTTACATTTTCCTCAGTTCTCCAGCCAATCTATAAACTTGTTCAGGAAAGCTACTTTCATGTCACTAATACTTGACGTAAGAGGTTCTTGATACGAATTTAATTTGCACTTTCCCTTAAATACCTGCCCTACATTCATTATATCAAACCATCTGCACATACTTCTAATACATTCAGCAGTAGAGGATACATGACGTAAGGAATAATTTGTTCCAGGGATTTCTAGTCCTTCTGCCAATGCACTGTTAAATATCTGGAGTACGAACTTTACATTTTTCCTTTCTAGTGATGTTGGAAACAGCGCTTTCTCAGTCAAAGTATAATCAGATTATCAAATTCTAAATTGAAGATTTTTCTCAGTGTTTCAAAAGATGCGACATTAGTGAGAAACTTCTGCTGTTCTCCTGAACTGAAAGGCGGGTAAATGGTACATTTGCCTTAATTTGTTTGGTTTAACCAATTATTTCTCGCACTTTTGAATACGTGGACGGAATCTATTGAGAAAAACAAAGGCCACCTTGTATCTGATGGATGAGGGTACACAATATTGAGCTCTCTGTTGCTAAAAAAAAAATAAAGACATAGCTCGACGGTTGATTGCGTTGTTGTCATTCGATACACAAATTACAGAGAAACCAATGTTTTCCAACACTTTAATAATCTTCAACAAGATCTCGAACAGAATTTCCGCCACAATTTTTTAACTGGCAGGATGTGAGCTACATCTTTGTATCTAGATGCAATACTCTGAATCATAAATGCATATGCTGGTGTCGCTGCGTGCTCGCAGTTAAACGATGCACCAAGAATACTTCCACCTTTGAAATCCAAGTAAGACTTCAGGTGAATTTCATCCATCATAGACACAACATGTTTGTCACTTGCCTGTAAATATGAGAATTTCTGTTTCACGTACATTAAAAAATTATTGCCAAATCTTTCCAAGTTTGGATTCATATTGTACGCACTACAAATTCTTCGCAAAGTTACTTTACGTGGCAAAGTCAAGAACCCACTACTTCTTATTAATCTATGTGCATGTGTAGAGATTGAAAAAAAAACAGTGAACAGAATATTAAAAAGCAGCTGCTGAACATGTTTTTGTTTTTGTGAATTGTGATAAGAGACAATTGTTCAGAAACAAACTGCACTTTTTCTTTTGAACGTTCTGCCACTTCCTCTTTGGTTACCGCCAAACGGTTCTGTACAGGGGCCAAATTATTTAGTATTATATTTGCATTTGTTTCAGCTTGAGAGAGAGAGAAGAGAGAGAGAAGAGAGAGAGAGAGAGAGAGAGAGAGAGAGAGAGAGAGAGAGAGAGAGAGATGACATCAGATCAAGCAAACAGTTTATGTTATCGAACTTTTTTGGAAAAGTGTAATTTCCTAATTTACGCAAAGCAACATGTTTTTGGAACACTTTTACCTGCAAATCTTGGGAGACAGTTACCGGAGAAACTACGTGTGGATACGGACTTAAAGCTAAATTAACAGAACACACACATTCAGCTTTGTGAACAAGTGACCAAGAGTCATCGAATGTTACATTTTTTAGACAGCTTAATAAACTTTCTACAGAGTTGAAACAAAACTTATTTTCATATGCCTTTTGTGACTGAAGACTTTCAGCGAGACTAGCTTCAAAATGCGAAAATTCAAGCCTAGCTCTTTTGTCATTCGGATCTTTCCGATGATTGCTCAGATAGGAAGGGCATTCGGGTGGAATTGACGAGATGGCATTTTCCCTGATCTTAGGAATAGCCAAATCGGCAGATAGTTTTTTTTCCCAGTCTTTTCATCATAGCATTCCACCACTCTGATAATATCGTCACTTTGAAAGTGGAGTTCACAAACCTACAATGGGAAAAACTATTGAAATTATTATGAAACGAAAAGTACTTTCATCTACGCTACGCAATCATTTGTGGTAGAAAATGTACAGTTTTAAGGCTAGTACGAAATAAATGTGATCTCAAATGTTACTGCAACGGCTGGGGTTTAATTTAAAAATTAATGATAAGCAATAAAGCAGTGCAAACACAGATGTTAAAGAAGTTATGTGTACGAGGTTGACAATTATCATAGCTAATAATATTTTATTGACTCAATTAAACACGATAGTCTTTATTTTCACAACAACGTTGAACGAAATGACTATGCAAAGACAGCCCAAAATTAAAACCTAAAATAAAAAGAACCAATAATTAAAAAAACATTCACGGGAAATAAATTACCAATGCATGTAAGGGAATATTACCGCAAAATTGTAAGGTAAATACCATAAGGGAATATCCATACACTCTATGGGAAAATTACATGACAACTGAAAAGTTGTATACAGCAATTTATAGTAGCCTACCTGAGTGATAGTAATACTGCGAATAAAATACGAAAAATAAAAACAATTCCTCCGTGCCACCTGTAAGAATTATATTTCGTGTGATTACAGATATCTGCAGAAAAATTTATTTTGCTAATATCAGCTTAATCTTTCAAGTAGTCAAAAGATAAATTATACATTCGTCAATATAGGGGGGAAATAATAAAGTTATAGATTCCAGAGAATTTATAGATTCCAAAGAATTTATTAGCACCAATTTTCTGGAGCAGACGGTATTAATTTGTTGGTTTGACATATAACTTGGTTACCGGTAAGGTAATTCTATTCATTACAAAGCTAAGTTACTGCAAGATTTCTTGTGCAACTTTAATTACTGTGTCGTAATAAATGCCTTTCCATGTATATAAATTGTTTCGTAGAGTGAAAAAAGCCTCGCAAGTAAAAATAAAGTTGTTAAAAAATTCCGCCTTAATCGAAATTTGACCATACTAAATAAGACTTAGAAATACGCAGAAGGCGTTAAAAAGCAAGCAACTGTTCCCACAGAGCGAGACTCCACTAACATGAAGCAAACCATAATTTCCTTGCACCAACAGATGAGTGTAATATTTCGTAATGTTATTGCGTTTTCTTTTGCAACAATTTTATTAATGTATTTTTTAATAATCTTATTCAAAACTAATGTAGTTATTCAATTTCATGCAAGCCTTAAATAAATTTTTATCATTTTTTCTTCATGTTAAAAATGTACAACAGGAATAAAGACCGCGTAAAATCTCGGCCTCACTTTTCAGAAAATTCTAAAACAAGATTGAAAATGTATAATATTCAATATTTAATATTAATGAATTATAGCTTATGTATAAGGAACTTTAAATATAAAATGCAAATTTTATTCCAACAAACAAATAATTTAAAATTGTTTAAAATATAACAAATTGTATTGAGACTAAGTACATAACAACAAACCCCATTGTTATTTATGTGAATTTACTTAATTAAAATTATGGAATGGCCCTACATAGACTTACAAGCAATCATTCATGCATACATCCAAACATAAGCAATTATAAACGTAATGAATACACAGGAATATACACACTATGTATCGTCAACTTTTAACAAGTAACATAAAAGTTGGACTTGGTACTGTATGCTAGTCATACGTAAATATTTTTTTTCTGCTGTCACATTTTAACATATCAGTTTTCTTAGCATATCTTTATGCTAAGCTATTTTCTAGCCACCAGCACTGCCCGTGAAGCACAACGAACTGCGCTTGAAACGGACAGGTCGTCGAGGGAGAGGGTGTCTGGAATGCCGGGCGGTCGGACTACCTAGCGTGACGTCAGGACCCCATGGGACGACAGTTGGTCCAGCCCGCAGCGACCCCATGGGACGACAGTGATGGGGCTTTCATCTCTAGGGGGTGTTGGTCCAGCCCGCAGCAGACGGCGTCGAACCGTCGACGCAGACAGGTCCACGCCCATTGCAATTCTCCAGTGTCGAGCCAACACTGTGGACGAGGCTGTACGGTCCGTTACAAGATGGCGGTCATACCGTGCTGTGGCCACATTGCGTGGTCCAGTACCCGCTCGTCGCTGCGTACGACCCTCTTCTATCCACTGGTTCCACATACACACACCACTGTCGTGGCAGCATGCCCTGTACGAGCCGTTTCCCGGAGACCGATCGTTTTGCACTGTTCGAACTCACTCGCATGCTGACATGGTACCCTCACTGTTCGAACGCACTCGCATGCTGACATGGTACCCTATGACGTCCACGAGGCATACTGGCACTTGCTTTCACTTCGTTTGACGGCTCTTCACTGACTGAGCTTGATGAAAACACTGACCTTTCTGGTCATACGCGAGAGAGCGCTGCTGGGCCTCGTGTACGTCATCTCTCTGCAATCTTGTTCTTATTGCTGGTACTGTACACTGTTATACGCATACTCTGAGTGTGGATTCATTCGGGCCATTCTTTCTGAGAGTTGCAATTTTCACAAACAATAGTGTACATATGAAAAACGCCGGGTTGTTATGTTAACCACACTCAGACTGCATACCTCTATGGCATTAGTACGCACTGCATTCAACACACACATACAGATATCTCGAAAACGGTTAACATGAACAAGTTCCAACAAGACATGATTTTCTGTTGATTTTCACATGCTGATTACGTTATATTTACGAAACATGAATTACAGCACAGTGTTTCGAAATTAGAAGCCAAATTATGGTGCCGATTCTTATGTAGGCTCTGAAGGGGAGATGATTCTACCACCACATTCCCACAGCGTTAATATCTCCCTTTTATTTACAACTGCTCGAAATTTTAGCCTAATATCAGATTAATTCTGATATTTGTAAAGAAATGTAATGCTCAATTAGATTTTTAGGGCCACGCAACTACCATAATGATCTTTTATGATCGAAATACAAACATAAATTTTTCATTAACTTTCCCGTACATCAGTTGTATTATATTATTTCTTATAAAGTTTGCAAACTGAGAAATATACTATAAGATTGTCTGGACAAATCCCTTATAGCATAGAAAAAGTGTTTAGCGTGAATCTATGCATTATATCCTATGTTTGTTTAGTTATCTAATAACTCCGAAGTGGGGTTACTTCACTATTTCGTTTCTTAACTAAAGCGCATATTCTAGGAAGCTACTTTAACATAAATAACAATGAAAATTAATAGTATCAGGAGACACGGATAAGCCTTCTCGAGGAATGGGAAAGAAAACTGCCATATCCGTTGGCTGTTACGTGTGCGAGTATACGACGTGCGCAGAAACAGTGACAATTTTAACGAAATTAGTTGAGTAGTTTCTTCGTGATAGCAGGACATGCGTGCAAACACGCAGACGAAACGAACGATTTTGTTATCACAAACTGCTCGCAATTATTTTAGTACTTCCGAAAGCGCCGCTTAAGGGGGCCGCCTACCTGACGCGACATGGCAGAGGAGCGAGCGAACGCTAAGGGCGACACTGGCACGCACATCAAGTGCCGCATCGCCACTATGCGCGAAGCACTAAACTAGCACGCAAGCTTTTCGTAGAACCGTTTTTTCTATGGGACTTTAAGCGGTGACCATATTGTTTTATTGAGGGAAAGTCTAATGCAAAGTTCAATGCAGGATTGTATCTGAGTTTCATGCAGATCCGGTCAGCACATTTTGACATACGGAAGTCTGAAAATGCTGTTTTGAGCTATGTCGGAGGGCTTGGAAATAGTGGTTCTAACATGCGTAGTGTCATGAAAGCGACATTCAGTCATCGCCTGAAGTTTGTTTCCTTTTCGTAAATTAGCACATTGGGCGCACGTGGAATAGTTTCGTTTTAAAAAAAACGGATTTCCCAACACACTGCGACACATTCCTAGCACCAATTTGGCAGCCCCCTTAAGATATGCTTCACTGTGCATTTTATGTCCTTTCGCTGATACGCCCCATGACTTTATTCATGCTCTGTCAAGTGCAACTATGAAATTGTTGGGAACGTAAATATCTTATTAATATACTATGACTTCATTTTATTTGCGTAAGATAAAATAAATTCACAGTCCGCAGCTTTCAAAATGTCCTATTATTACACCCACATGGAATCTTTTCCTTGACTGCTGCCAACCTAACTGAAAACGCGCCAGGCAGTGTGTCCGTAATTAATGTAGCAGATGAGGACAGGAATTATTATTTTTCAAACGTGGATATCAAAAGTTGCCAGTAAAGTGTATCAGCCACGGTACAGAAGATTGTGCACAAATGCTTGACTACGATCTCAGTCCAACCGATCAGTAACTGATCGAAATCGCGGCCTCCTGAATGCGAGTTACAGAATACTCAAGAATACGCTTATAACGATTGAAAACACTGCAGGAAAAGGTAAAATAACTTCACGGTCGGAAAAAAAGATTCTGTTTCATCAAATTATGAAATTCGGTCCCAACTGAACGTCTGGGACAAAGCTTAAATCAATAATTACGCACACTGATTATCAGCTAGCTTTTTTTTTTGTCGTTGCGAGTAATGTGGTGTATTAAAATGGTTCATACTGGCATTAAGCTTTATTAGGTACGTGAATAAGCCGTTGTTACTTGCAGATTGCCGCAGGGATTATTACAGTGTTCGTGTTGCAGAGGCGAAAATTTGTTCCTGCTGCCTCGTTAATGTTCATGCACGTTTTCTGGGGGGGGGGGGGGAGGGGGGGGGGAACATCGGAACTACAATCAATATACTGATGGCGGATTCATGGCACATTTTCAAAACTACTTTCGTATCTTTAGGTAATTTTCAAAAATGCAGGGGCAGTTATCTTACCTTGTAATTTTTAGGAATTTTGTTTTCAATTATTTGTACAAAAATACGATTGATATCAAAATGAATGCCAGCGAATCATTGCGTAATTTTGTCTCATAAACACTTCCATGCTTTACGATTTTCGCTGTATAACAGTCGCAAAATTAATTATTTTTGCTACTTGTAGAATATAGCTGTATAATCGCATCGAGATCATAATAACTGTTCTTGCAATAATTTTAACCTAACTGCAGAAAGGCTCTTTCTTTGACAACTACTAAACTCTCTTGTGACTGGAACTGGTACAGAGGGAATATACGGAAACATGATAAATATTTAAAATGGTCGTTGCTTCTCGTCTGAAACTTAGATTGGGTAACACACAACTTCAATGAGCGGAGAAAATACGTAGGTACCTGCAGATATAATATATCACATACAGACAGTTCTGATGAATTTGTTTGCTTTTTGTAGGTCTTTTTTTTTTCACCTGCTGGACCCAAGGTATTGTTTTCAGTTGTTATGTGTAGGTCACAATTTCGCGAGTGAGTGTGTGTGTGTGTGTAGGTGTAGATGTGTGTATGTGTGTTTATGTACTTTCATTTCCGAGAAGTTCATGAAAATTGTCATTTTCATCACCCCAGAAAATGGTGTTATAATTTTTCTCTGTAAATGTAGCCAGTGACTGGTGCTTGGAATACGACGAGGAACGGGAGGGGAGAGCAGGGTAAAGGAACCACTCTAGGCAATATTATATTTAAATAATATATTGTAAAAAAAAAAAATAGAGAATCCGCCTCTATCATACTTTATAGTTATTGTGCAAACAACTAAACATACTATTTTGAACAATTATAAGGTATTATTTTTTATTTTATTTTTAATTTTTGATTGCCAAATGGCCACTTTGCCCTGCCATGTCGAGTAATGTGGCCACTGACTGGCCATCTAATTTTCGTATAGGCCAGGCTTCACCATGCATAGGCGTATAGGGAATTAGAGGCTAAATTCGGACGAAGATCTCTTAGTCATTTTTTGTTGTATTTTCAACTGAAGGTTTATTGTTAGAGCTTGAACGCATCTAAGTTTGTTAACCTTCCAAATTTTAATTTTTAATTTTAAATGCACTTTTTTTACTATATATAACTGTGACATTTTATAAATAATTAAAAATGGTGTTTAAAATTTAAAAATTAAAATTTGTAGGGTTTACAAATCTAGATGCGTTCAATCTTCAACAAAAAAATCTTCATTTGAGAATACTACCACAAAAATGACTGAAAGATCTTTGTCCGAATTTAGTATTTAATTCCCTATACGCCCATGCACGGCGAAGGCTGGCCTTAACAGTTTATTCCCTTTGATGTAGACTCTACTTACATCAGCTGAGCACAGAATTAAATTCTAGTAAGTCACTAAAACCAATACAAACACGCGTCGGTCTTTGCCGAGCGTTTAGAAAGTACATTTACTCTATTATTACAGTCTTTGTAGAAGCGAAGGTGCTGTTCCTAGCGATAGCCATGTCTCCTTTTGCTAACTGCGATCATTGCACTCTTTTAAGGTCACATGCTTCAACCCGTCAGTTCAAACTACCGTAGATGGCTGGCCACTTTGCCCTCTTAAAGACACTACACAGCTTGTTTAGAGTAAGGACCCAGTAACAACCACATTTTATGACACGCGTTTTAAAATGCACAAAGCATAATACTTTGGTGGTAAACTTATTGAGATAAAATCAAAAGTATTCATCACTTATCTTAGATCGAACATAAGCAAAAGCACGAAGACTTTAATAAAACAAATAACGTGTTATAAAACCAGCTCAGATGCTCTCAGAACACTCGAACCCACACCCCCTGTGTTACTAGCCTAACGCCCTTTACCATACAACGACTATCCTTCTGGTGTTCGGATTACTTCTGATAAAGTCTGTTCACAATAAAGTGACCACTTTTGAAATCAACCTTAGAAACAATCACTGCCCCTGCCTGTGGCATTCGCCCAGTAAAGTTGGTAATGATAGACGGAAAGTAGTTCCATATCTTTACGTTGAATAAAAAGTGTTAGGTATCCATTTGTGATAGTTTAAATTAATCTTTTCACTTTCTGTTTTTTTTTTATGCATTGAAGTGTAAAAAGGACCGTATTTGAAACATACTTGTTTTTCTAATAATTCCACAGCTTCACTTGTCCGACGCATGAATAAAGTGATAAGGCCCATGGCAATGTTAATTTAACATAAGGCGGAGTAATACACGACGTGCATAGAAGTAGATATTGATCAGGGCTTTCAAAAGTGCTCACTTGACCGTGAACAGCCTATGTCTAGTAGCGACATGGGCAATAATATGTCACCTTAGAACATTTTGAAATTCTCGGCAGACACGACACCAGGTTTCAGTATTCTCCATGGGAGTAATAGCTTTCTCGAGAAGTTCTGATACAAGAAGAACGCGAGCGTGGTAATGTACGAGCGCATGGTTCAGCAAAGTTTTTACCAAGCTGGCAACGAATGCTGTTTCACGACCGGTTTTCTTTCCCGGGCATTCATTCACCTCTTCACATGTTTACCTGGCAATACAGCATTCCGCATGCAACCGTCCGTATTGTCACTTTAACGTTCAACTAAATATAATAAGGTGGTAAGACAAGGGTAGTTATAAATAATGTATATTTTAGCAGAAGGTTTTTGTCCGACTCACGGTCCATAGATCTCTGGGAAAATGAATTAATATCCGTAACTGCATGTAGATATTTTTACATAAACACCGAGTGTTGATTCTCAAATATTAATTTTGAACTGGGGCATTTTAAAACGACGTCTTTTAGTTTTTACGCTTTTCAGGAAGAACTTGAGGAATCTGAACACATTTACTTTCCTAACTATTTCAGAGCATATCTTCTTTGACGCATAAAAAATAGCGATCGTGTTAATGGTGATGTTAATATTTACATATACATAATCGGCAGAAATTAGGTACTAGGGACGGGGTTCTAAAAATATATAGTTAACCATGCATTAACTACTAGAGAAATATGTTCATCACCAACGCAAAGTCTCCTTAAGGGCATTCGGGTCTGAAGTGTCAAATCCGCACCTCTAATTCGTGCCTATTCGCGAGTCGATTTCAACGAAACGATAGATCGAACACTAATATCGTCAGCGGAACGGACCACTCGGGAAAATTGGATAAATGGTTTAAAAAACTTTCATTCAGTAGTAAATTTTAAAATCAGTAAAGGTTTATTTATTGATTTTACATCTTATTTATTTTAAAATTATATAGAAAGGAATATCGAACAACAGATATTTGGTAAGATAACATTTCTCATTATCAAGAATATGATGTAACATAAGCAATTATTTACGAGAAATTTGACTATCGATTTGTATTCGCTAAATCCCCATTAAACTCAGTTTCACATTACTGCAAAAAAGTCCATATTTGACTGCAAATATGAACAGTTTTATAGGCAGTTAAATCAAATGCCATATTTCTTCTGTCACAGACTTTAGAAGCCTACAAAGCTATAAATGTTGTGTTTGTATGCCTGTTTCCATGCAACATTTAGGAAAGTATTCCATTATCCCTACATATTTAAAAGAGATTATCCAATCCCCCGAATTGTGTTTTCAGATCAAGAAATTTATATTATATTCAGCAATTTGTTATTCCACTGCAAGGAATTTCTGTTTAGTTTTGAACGTAGTCATTTTACAATATAAATTTTCAAGTACAAGTAGCTCCCTTAAAAATCATTGTAGGTCATAAGACTTATTACATTTTCTTTCTCATTTTACCTGGCATTCGTGGCAATCGTATGTCATTAAATACGAATAAGAGTTAGAGAATTATTGAATCCCATGTGTATAGGCTAATGAAAATCTCTGCAAATATAGTGCTGTTCTGCCCGAACAGATTTATTTACGGGCTGCAGAACATTTATGAAATAATATTTAATTAATTAGCTGTTTGACACATTACAAAAACTGGGCCCTAATAATAACCACGATCCTTACGAAACTCTTTAAATGTTATGATAACACAGTAAAGATGGGCTCCAAGTAACGAAGAGTATGTAAAGAGACTTGGGAATCTGTCGACTGCTTTGAAAAGACGGTCGCTGATTCAGTAAAACATTCTAATCAAGGTGAGATGTCAGATGTAAATTTGCTGTGTTTCTTTCAAAACCACGCCTTCGGAGAATTTTGTGCCGCGGCGAAATGAGCCACCGAATAACTTTACTGGACCAGTGAAAACAGTTGAAGCCACTAACAGTCCGTTGCGCTAACGATTTGCAAGATCCGAAATCACACTATTTAGTTTCAAACTTATTCTACGTTTGATTGTTGTTTCATTGTAGACGCGTCGTTCCAACGAAACTTCACTATTATTTATCACCGGCGCGTTAATCTTGGCTCCAAGCATATAGTTTGAAAGTGAATGAGAAACAAACATTTATATTGGCACATATAATTTTCGATCATTTTATTTTTACTGGAGAATTTCTGATTATGTGTGTTGGTGCCACAGTCATATATTTCTCCGTGATTTATGTGGGTACTTGATTTTCAGCTAAGCCTTTATACAACACCACAATATATCACTTACATTTTAGTACCTTAAATAATGATTAGTTCGTTAAATAAGAATTCTTGTACGTTTTCTAAGCTCAATAAGCCAAGTTCGTAGGAACATTGTTCAGAGTAATCATGCTATGGTTGTTACTCTCATGCAAAACAGGAACGTGCCTTAATGACATCGTATGTATTGTCTTGATGTTCATAAAAACTTGTTTGGCGTGAGCTTAAGTCTTCAAACCCAGACAGTGGGAGGTAACAAATAAAGTTAAAGGCTATCTCGATTCATGTATAGATCTCAAATGATGCAAAGATGTTTGTGTGCCAATCCAAGATCATGAACTATTGTGATCGCGCTCCCAAGCATTGAACTGCAGTAATGTAACTGGGCGTAAGATAGGTCAACGTCGCTGCTTCATCAAAGAGTTTGGCATGATATAGGCTGTTCATGCTAAAGTGAGCATATTTTAGGCCCTAGTTCCTTTTTCCTATCAGCCATTTTTTACCCTTCCGCAACTTTTTAAAATTAATATTGTCATGTAAGTAATAAACAGTGTATATATTTATTGACTATTATTCAAATGAGAGGGCTTCGAATGATGCGTACGTCGCCGTGAATAGCCTATAGTTATCGAGCAGTAAGTGGAGGAGAGAAGTATGGGCGGCTCTTAACATCGAGATTTTGAGATCCGATGAGGGCAAAACGAGGTGAGTATGGAGCAGCGCCAGAATCGCACGTAAATTTAAATACTCTTTTTATAAAGGCATGGTATTTTTTACATTGTTTGGTGTGGTGCATTTACTTGACAGAGAGTGAAGTGCAGCCTCATGGTAGAACCTTTTTTGCCTCGACATTTACCAACACATTCGTTCGCATACACCAGGCATCGCTCGTTGCGTGTTCATAACTCACACAGACTCACGCGTAGCACGTGACGCTTTGTACATTTACATTACAGCGTGCACTAATCGTTTGTTGCTAACTAGCGTAGTATCGTTCAGTCACTCTTCCTTTGTTTTGTGGGTGCCTGCCTCTCAAGGAACACAGTTTCTATTCGATTTTACTCGAAAACGGTCGGCCTGAGGATGTTGCGACACGACGACCTTTTTTGTTCATTGAGTACTTTTGATACAAATTATGGCATAAAACCTTTAAAGAATCTTATGGAAGAGAAAATTAAACCAAAAAGGGCGTGGCCGCCCCCATTATTTCAATGAAGGCGGTAGGTATTCGAAACGATTTCTTCACAGACTGCAGATCTTGTTAGCATAAAACAGAATCCAAAAAATGTACTTTATTTATAAGTAGTTTATGATATTTTGCCAAAATACGATATTTATTCTCTATTTTCAAGGGCGATTTACTCCCTTAGGATTTGCGCCAGGCTATACGTCGAATTATATAACTGTACCTCATTTTCGAACAGGAATTACCTCATATAGTGTGTAGCATATTTGCATATACATACTGTATATATACACATATTCCTTTCTCAGCTGTCGTCAGAGCGTGAGATATTTGCCCCCTCATTCTGATGCTCTAATGAGGGGTGTATGTGACGAATCTGAACACTGAAAATCCATGTCTGATCTTGTCATCCAATCATAGAAGCACCTAAAATAGTTTGTTATAAAATTATTCGCGATTTTGAATTATATCTGCTTATAGGTGTTGCTTAAACCTGCAAGAAAAAATAATAATGCTAAGAATGAGTTTTACAAAAAATACATATCTATGAAGTATACAAAAGACGTTGAATAGTGGCGCATATGTTAAGAGTTCGCAGTCTTCAGTAAGGCCGAGTGATAATTTTGGCGTTGTTAACTTGGCGTGACGTCACCTGAGCTTGGCATATTTTAGAGCGGTACATACAATAAAACACAATAAGCTGACGTGGCCCACTGCTCAGCTTTATTCACAACTGGGTTCGCGACATGGATTGTGATGACCCTGGTCTATGTTGTGCAGCAACTGAATAAGATGCACATTGTGATATTCTATCTAGCTAATGTTCTGTTATTTAATATTATAACCAAGGAGCATAATGTAGGAAACACCTATTCCACTGTGCATCAGCATCCTATCCAGTAATGTCATTACAACGTTTCTGATATCTCAGACCTTTGATTATACCATATTGCTAGAGATGATGGTTTATCGCGGGAAAAGTTGACTGTTTGCAAGGATTTTACGTACTGTACACATGTCCGAATCATTTCTTTCCGTATTGGCTTTCATACATGTATGGAGATACTATCACATTTCACTGGGCCAATACTATAAGGCAGAACGTTCGTGATTGGTCTGCAAACAACTTAGCCGAGTCAAAACCTTCTTCATCCAATCATGAAATAATACACTAGTCAGTGTGTTATAGAAAATAATGTTGACTCGAAAAATTTTCACGATTTTCCATCATCTCTACATATTGACCACGGACGTTGACAGGTCGTCGTGATTTTCAAGACACGCTGCCGACATGAGCGTGTACCCAGCCGTCAGAGGGAACCTCGGGGCCATGTTAGAGAAACAACAGAGGAGAGAGAGAGAGAGAGAGATTGCTTACCAATGTTGCGCTCGTGGGCGGCGCAGGCGACGAACAGCGCGCACAAGACGAGCAGCCGGCCGGACGCCATGGCGGCGGTGAGGGAGGGCGCCTGCCTCTAGAGCACGTCAGGGCCCGCCAAGGAGGCCGGGGAAACTGCCATCGCCCGTGGACGCAGCGCGCGAACAACTACGCCGGGCGCCACTCCTCGGGGCCCTGCCCGCCACGGCTCGCTGCTGCAGGTGTGGCGGATCGATTCCCTTTCCTCCTGCGCGCGCAGCTCCCGCCTCCAAGCCTGCCAACCCCTGCATCGCGCCCTGCTGCACGCCTACGCTTTCAAAATTAAACTTACGAGGCTGTTCACGGTGAAGTGAGCTATTTTGAAAATCGACGTTTGAAAAATAAAGCACTGCCCGTATAGACTATTCACGGTATAAAAGCAGCACTTTTGAAAGCCCTGCTTAAGATCTACTTGTATGCACGTTGTGTGTTCCTCCGCATCATGTAAGATTAACATTGTCACGGGCCTCATCACTTTATTGATGCATTGGTCAAGTTAAACTGTGAAATTATTACAAAATATAATTTTTTTTACAAATCTGTATATTTTTACACTTCGATGCATAAAAAACAACAGTAAGTTATCACAAATGGCGACCTAACACTTTTTATTCGACGTTAAGATACGGAACTACTTCCCATCCATCGTTACCAACTTTACTGGGCGCATGCCACTCAGTGCGCCCGTTAAAATATATGCAGGTAGGGGCAGTGACTTTTTCTAAGGTTGATTTCAAAAGTGCCTTTATCATGAACAGCCTTTAATGAAATATACGCTGCAGTACACACTGCCGTGCTGTCTCCCAGTTAAGTTGGCAACGAATTAATCAAAAATAGTTCTAAGCTACTGCTAGTGTGGTTTTTAAATTTATGGCGGCTGACTTTAGTGTTTTTCGTTTTATACACACGAGAGCATACATTGGCGTATCATTAACGCATTTGGTTTCCTAACACTTGGGCGGTTTCACTTGGATGATGTATGAACAAAGTGATCAGGTCCACTGCAATGTTAATTTTGCATACGGTGTCCGAACAATGTATTAATGGTATAATACGATTGGTTTAAACTCAAGATGACGTCATAGGGCTTGCGTACGCGTATATTATAAGCAGTAGGGAGGTGGCCTGAGAGGCTTAGTTCGACAACGGCTAACGTGAAAGTCGGAACGTCTGGGTTAGCTTCTGCATCTTCGCATCTAAGAGTGGTATTCATAGTCAAGTCTCTAGGCTGAGCTTAACACAGTCTTGGTCAAGACCATCTTATTTCTCAAGACTATGTTATTTCCGCACCGCGGTTCATAGTCTACAAAAAAAAAACGATCTTCGTGAAGGAGGCGTCCTCAAGGCATAGCTTATTTTTACCACTTCAGCTTGGTCAAGCACAAGCTGAAGACGTTGTGCAAAGGCGCTTGAATTAGAAACTAAACATGGCGGCCAGACACGAAATAGATATAAAAAGGCCTACACCTTTTTTTGTTACCTCGACGTAATATATGAATGATATTATATGCAAAGTGAAAAAGAAAGTATTCTAAGTTATACGTAAGTATTGCAAAGATATAAAAATTTAGTTCAAACGAATAAAGTGACGTTACTGCAGTGAAAAATACCGAAATGGCTTTTCTCGCTTAGGAAAATATTCCTTCTCGCCTCGGAAGATCCTTCCTTTCCCTTCCCAGCCCCCCATCCCACCAAGATAGGTTAGAAAGTCCCTGTGTGGTCTTCTGGAGGTTATCTTCACATGTGTCCTGAATAATTTTGGTGAGCGCTGCTACTCTTGTTCCCACATACTCATCTTGCAGCTCAGGACTCACCCTTAGCTTACTCAGCAGGGCCCGGTCGAAAGTTGCCATTGCGTGGTTCTGTGTATATATCTTACTTCTTGGTCTGTTATTGAAGGTCTCGCCCACCTTCCACCATATATTTCATAAACAATGAGTCTATGGTCACTAGAACATAGTCCAGAGCCTTCGTGTTTGTCACTGTTATGTCCAAATATGACTGTATCATGTGCCTGCGGGACAAATGTTGGTAATTCCCCTTCTTCATTAACTATATCCAAATCATTCGTAAGAATGAATTCACTGACGAGATTTCCTGCCTCATCTGTCACAGGGGAATGCCACAACTCTGACTTGGCATTGACGTCAGCACCAGTCACCAATGGCTTGCTTCTTAATGTATAAATCATTATTTCCCATATGTCCAAGTGCAGATTTGTTTCATCCCCAAACTGAAAGTATGGTGAAACCAATCAACATTCTGTGTTGCCCTTGATGACTTGTACAAAGATATTATGAGTGTTGGATACACTTGCCATCATAGATACATCCATATTCATGTTGGACCTCACACCCCAGCCTGGGGACTAACCCCACTTGTGTATACAGTGCCACACAGCCCCACAACAGTATCAAATGGTACATACGACTCCTCTAACAGGACTATGTCCAACTTCTGCTCCATCGCGATCATATTCAGCTCTGCAGCGACCACTGCTGATCGGTACATATTCAACTGCCCGCATCTGAGAGTGCTATCACAGTCCATAGTCTATGCTTGCAAGTTCTACAGACAAGGTCTTCTGGCATGCAGGACAAGCCTTCGAGTTTACCCTATGCTCATTTGGTTGTCCTTCCTTGTGGCAAAGACTTGGACGGCAGGAGGTGTTCGCAACGTCGGCATTTTCCGCAGTAACACCTGACCGGAAGCGCACGTGCGAAACCGTAGCCGCCAGCATTCCATCGCGCCGGCCGCCGGAGAGAGAACTATGTTCCAGGGACAGCTCTATTAAGGCTTGGATATTTCACATGTGAAACATAGCATCTATAATACATATCTAAGGTTCCAACAGACAGCGACGACATACTCATTTATCATGTAATACATCGAGGTACTCTAGTCCCAGCTGAGAATAAGTAAGGACCAGGTTCGGCCCCTGGGACATACGTTTCCCTCAAAAACAAAACACACTAATTGAAACAAATTTAAGAGGAGACATAAGGGAAGTATATACGGTACAATACCGATGATAAATATGACAATGAAATATCAAGAGAAAATATGGCACAGTACTGGAAAGGCATAGCAATAGAACGAGAAAAAAATTATACAGTACAACAAAAATAATATTCCGTTACCATACCGATTTACGAAAAAAGTATAACACATTAATAGAGATGTACCGAGGAGAAAAAAATTATAACGGTGGAGACATACGGGAAATACTAGGCAGTACAATACTGATGAAAGACTCTACATATTACAGTACACGATGGAAAACATTATACACACATTACTACTATACTGATTTAAAAAGTCAAGTCATTCCAAACACTTTCAACGCTGGCACACAGGGAAAATACGATGTATAGATATCCCTACACTGTCCATTCATAAACTGCCTCAAGCTAACACAATCTCTATAAAAAAATATGCCTGTCAATTCGTCCACTTCAAAATACATGGTAATATTATAAGTAATATACTGTAAAACATGGGAAAAAGCAAGATATCCTAGATAAGTTTATTGAGTGTTAAGATGCAGAAGTATACAGCCAACCAGCGATGAAATAAATTCAGGAGAAACGATGAAGTAATGATAGAACCAGCGACGATAGAACCTGCGATGGCAAATATAAATAAATACAGAAATAACTGTTCACACAGGCACAGAATTACACGGACATTAATGGAATATGTATCGTCCAAAGCCCTTACTAAGGAAAAATACAAACAAAATTTAATGACCGAAGCTGAAAACATATTAACACACAGAAGAAATACCCCGCACAGGCGCAGAAGTACACAGCCCACCAACGATGAAAAAATGTCAGAGACAATGCTGAAAAAATGCAGGACTAGCAGTACGTTAAGAAATGTAGGTAGCAGGAAGAATATCCATACGTTTACCCACGTAGAACGATATGTCTAGCTCCCAGTGTTCATATATATATAACTCATTTTTTATACATACAAAGACTGTACGTACTGTAAGCTGTGCAGGGAAATAACTATAGGACAAGCCAACGTAAAGGTACACCCACCAGAAGTACAAAATTATAATTAAAAAAACCAGTTACTTTCGGCAAACTAAATTAATGTATTTTCATACATTTGTGTAACCTCGCTCAATTAAGAGATATATCTGATACACAGTAAAATGACCCCATCCTCTCCCTCCCGAGTCCTACTACATGGCTACGCGACTTTAGCCGAATGAAAAGTAACATGCGAACATGTGTATGTATAAATGCAACATCAAAACATGCAGGTGTAAATAGTATTCGCCCTTAATGAATTATGCGAACTAAAACAGTTTTATTCCCGAGATACTAGTCCTCCATGCAGAAATATATCACTATACGAAGTCCAGCAAAGACACGCACATACAGTTCTCATTCCCCACCCTTCAATGAAAGACTTCCCAAGTGCGAAAAAATTGGAGTGTACGGCGTGTATAGGAAACATGTGTACAAACTCGGGCACGTGATTAGCGACCGGGAAAGAGGAAGATTGATACAGGACAACCATAATCCATATAATATGATAAGGGCTGTAGCAGCCCCTTAATGCGTTGGACGACAAGGACATTACGTGGAATATTAGGCAAAGTAGTTGCATTAGAAGAACACAAATTGGTATATGTAGCAAGAAAACTAATATCTTGGATACATGTTGCTACGCCCTAGAGCCTAGGAGGCGGCAAAGTGGATCTGAAAACACCATCCAACCAAAAAATACAATCACCTAGGTGAAAACAACCCTAGTTAAGGCGAAGTGAATAAAACATGGAAGAACAAGAGAGCGAGAAAAAATCTAAATACTATGAGATGAAAAGTAATTCACATGAATTCTGATACTGTGTTTCTGATTTTATTAAGTTTCTTTCTTTCAAAATATTTCGAATATACAAGGTAAACTTTTGTTGCCAATAACTTTTACAAGCGTGAATTTTACAATTTAGAATTTCCCAAACAGGGTACATTAAAAATATTTCGCATTTAAAATTCTGGCTTTATAGCAGTAAAATTTGCCATTTATTTTATTTATTTTGAAAATTACAATTTATATTCAGACTAATATTCACCAAAGGCCATGCAAGAATATTTTTTGGCGCATCATAATATTTCATTCTGAAAGTTACAGTTTATATTCAGGTCGTATACTATTTACCAAAGGCCACAATAATACAGAAATATTATTTGACATATCATAATATTTCATTCTGAAAGTTACAACTTATATTCAGCCCGTATATTATTTACCAAAGGCCAAAGAAAAACAAAAAAAATATTATTTGAATTGTTTTCTCCAAAACAATGAGAAAAATTTCACATAGTTTCGTTTCGAAACAGGCTTTTGTAGGCTTATCCACATGTACAAAACTTTTATTTTATTTTCCCAAAATTTAATTAATTTCGTCGGGAAAATTCCAGAAAAGACACCTACAAACTTTAACTGGGGAGCTTGCAAAATTACAAGATTCTATCCTGAACCCTAGCATTCATTTTAAGGATTATTTTCCAGAAGTTCAGGGAAAACACTAAACCACAATTTCGTCGGGAAAATTCCAGAAAAGACACCTACAAACTTTAACTGGGGAGCTTGCAAAATTACAAGATTCTGTCCTGAACCCTAGCATTCATTTTAAGGATTATTTTCCAGATGTTCAGGGAAAACACTAAACCACTTTCCTGGTTTATTGCATGCACAAAACTTATGGGCATTTCCCCCAGATTGTCCATAAATTTGCTGTTTGTTATTCGTATTAATTAAAAATTCGGCATCTCGTAAAAAATCTTTTATAAAGATTTAAATTTTACATTTACATTCAGAGTGGCCGAAGATAAAAACAAAGCATTTTTGAGTTTTGACTACGTTGTTTTAGGGCATCATGGCCCCTTAAGTTTTGCATATTAGGACATAAAAGTATGTCCTGTCATATGGGCCTACATTACAACCAGTAGCATTCTTAACTTGGTATTCCGAAGCTATCTCGAGGCTGCTGTCTGACCCCGAGACAACTCGGCTCCCATCGTATACAGCATAAATTCCTAAATTCGCCTTAGAGGGGTCTTAATTAATGATCAGCCAATGGCTGCTTTTGTTACCTAATAAGGAAATGTTCAAGGGGCGATGGGTGAACAGTCAATCGCCAACAAACACGTCACAATTACAAGAAAGAAGTAGCGCCATCAGCTACCAATTTAGCAAACAAATGAACATCTTATTGGTACTCCTGCACCACCTCCCTGGTAATGTCACAAGAGTGGGAGGTGACGTGTAATGACCGCAGATCGCAGCGCCATCTAGAGGCGGAATATCAGGCAACACGTCAAAAAAGTTCAGTAACGAAACAGGCTCCAAGTGGCAAAGCTATGTCCGATGTCCAAGTGACGGTAACCAAAGTTGTCGTAACAAAGTTTTACACATATCTTCATGTGTTCCACAAACAAGGTTGGTAAAAAGGTAGTAATAGTTTATAAGTTCAGGCAGAAGATATTTTAAACCGAAAACAGGAAAAGTTCGTTCACTCCATGTACTCGTGTTGCATCGTACATGAGTGGTTAGATACAGTAGTCAAAATGATTGATAGGCAAGGAGACAGCAAAACTCCGTGCAGGCCATCTCATCCACCCTCCTAAAAGGGGGATGCTCCAGAAGACTTCAGCCAGAGACTCCGTCAAGGTAGCCAGCCTCGTCACAGACTCCGACCATCATCTTCAACCGGACAACTTCAGGTAATGAGGATTCCCCAGCTGTAGGATCATCTCCATCATTCAGCCGGAACTGGAACAACCCAAGAAACTTGCGCAAGCATTAATTATTCAACCCCAGAAAAAAAGATATGAGTACTCCATGTCAATTTCTGGCTTTTGGTCAGCATTTGAACGTTCCATTTCCAAAGACAAGTAGCCACGAGAATTTCCTACACTCTAACTATAAGAAAAAAATGCTTTGTCCTTTCCATACAAGAAAAATATCCTAATACAACAACTATTAAAAACATCTTACACGTTAATATGAACATTTGAACACCAATCCAAAATTGATAATGAATTACAACCGTAATCCTAGATGAGCATGAACAAAAATAATGAAATGATCATGAAAATGGACAGGCACCTTCCTTCAGAGAGATCAAGTATACCACAGGCTCATACCTCGAGGAAGAGGAAGAACCAAACAAATCCTTAAAAGACATGATGATTGCAAGACAATAACACTTATCAAAAATGATCAAAACCCTAAATAGAAATTACACTCCAAAATTACGAAGAATACACCCTTCAGTGGTTACAGTGGGACACACCAAAAACACTAAGAGGTGCTTACCTTAAACTGAGTTACATAAAATTGTATTAAACACCCCCAGATGACTCTCATCTTCGAGCAACACTGTCACTGGGGTGAGAAAACGCTTAACTCTAAATGCACCAAGGAATTTTGGGGCAGCTTGGCACTAAAATCTATAGCCTTATTACTTAAATAATGGATTTCCATAAAAACTATGTCTCCCACTTTAATCAACACAGACCCACTATTATAATCTCTCCTAGATGCTAATTTAGAGTGGTATTTACGGAGGTTCTGAGTCGCTTCATCCCATACCTCTTCATGTTCCTGTTTACTGGGAGCCTCACAACAGAAGTTGTGCAACCCCCAAGCTTGGATCAAAGGATGGAACAAACTCCTTCCAAAGAATAACTCTGCGGGAACTTTACGAGTAGCATCACTCATGATGTTTTGAATGCAAGAGACAAATTATAAAGGGCAAAATTCAAATTCCTATGTGTCCCAGTCTGAAATGCCTGCAAGGCCACCTTAAGATTTCTATTATACCTTTCCACTAAGTTTGCTTTGGGATAATAAGGCGTAGTTTGAATTAGTTTAACTCCCCATGCAAAAGCCAAGTTCTTAATTTCTGCAGATACAAAATATGTGGTGTTGTCTGTGACTATTGACACATGTGATCCAAAAACAGGAAGCAACCTCTGGCTAAGGATTTTACAAATTTCTCCTGATTTCGTACTTCTTAAAGGAAAAAAGAAAACAAATTTACGAAAACTATCTACTGCTATTAAATTGGATAAAACACCAACAGGTTTTCGTGGCAAAGGACCAAAAGTATCTAAATAGAGCCATTCCCAGGTGAAATCAGCTACAATGGCATTGTATGGACTTTTTATTTTAACATTACGTGGTTTGGCCTTCTGGCTGTCAATACATGTTTTTACAAGATTTGCTACTTCCTTATTCATCCCTGGCAAAAAAAAAAAAAATAATAATAATAATTTTCTTAATGCGGGAAAATGTCTTATCCTGCCCCAAATGCCTTCCAAAATAGGTGTTGTGATAGTAATGAAAAATAGAACCACATAAAACCTGAGGAACAAAAATCGAAAATCTCTGAGTTTTAGGGTCAACACATCCTAGAAGTCCTTTTCTGACTTCGTACTGCCCACCTTTCCCACTATTTATAACTGCCTTAATTTTATCACATTCTGGATCAAGTTCCTGATGATGCTGCATACTCAAATAGGCTTGGGGGAATATCACTTAAAACATTTACTTGTTCCGTACTGGAAATACCCTGAACAACATTATCTACAGAACCAAATACTTTATCCCTCACAATTTGCTGTTCTGAACTGTCCTTCAAAAGGGCGGAAGCCTCAACCATAACACGTTCTCCTTGTAATTCCTTGATTACGGGATTAATTACAGAATCAGTTTGGCTACCTACATGCACACAATCGTTAGGATCTTCAGAATTAAAAACAACAGACTGAACTGTTTTCACAGATTCAGGGTTCCCCACATGAAATTCATCTGTGTCAAACATCCGGGATGACGCATCGGCTACCCCGTTGTTGATCCCTTTCACGTGCTTAACTAATAACTTAAAACAAGTAAGGCGTGCTAACCACCTAGCCAGACTAACAGCGGGTTTATTTGTGGTAACAAACCAACTCAGGGCCTGATTATCGGTATGCAAAATAAATTCTTCGTTCTCCAAATAGTCGCGGAACTTCTCCATCCCATAGATGACCACCAATACCTCCTTCTCGTAGGCAGAATATCTTTGTTCTGCAGGATTTAAGAGCCTACTAGCATAGGACACCTGAGCTAAGCTACCTCCATGTTCCTGGCACAAAACAGCCCCCAGGGCCTTTGAACTCGCATCTATCTGGAAAATGAACTGTTGATAAAATGTGGAAGTTGGAGAACTGGGGGAGTAGCTAATTTTTCTTTCAAAATACTGAAAGCATGATTCTGAGTTCCCCCCCCCCCCCCCCCAAATCCAAACTCAACCCCATCCTCTTAAGAACATGTAAAGGTACTGCTATGTTAGCAAAATCCGGGATAAATTTCGAATAGAATCCCACTAAACCCAAGAAATTCCCTAGACCACGTAGATTTTTCGGTACTGGGAAGTTTACCACCGGCAGTATCTTTTCGGGATCCATCAGTAATTTCCCTTCTGAGATAATTAACCCAATATATCTAACATATGTTTTTGCCCAAGTTACCTTTTCGAAATATACAGTTAACCCTGCCTCCCTCAAAGCCTGAAGAAAGATTCTTAAATGTTTGAGATGGTCTTCAAAAGTATTACTATACATGCTTACGTCGTCTATATAAGTAAAAAGAAACTCATACTGGAACTTCCCCAAAATCTGGAAAAGTACACGCTGCATAACCTGAGGGCCGCAATTTACCCCCACAGGAAGCCTCTTCCTGATACTGCCCCCATGGTGTAACGAAGGCCAACACTGCACGTGAATCAGGGTGCAGATCACATTGCAAAAATGCTGAGTTTAAATCAAAAACTGAAAAATACCTCGTGTCCCCGTCATGTTGAAACACGTACTCGATAGTGAGGAAGGGGTAAGGATCAACATAAATCTGCTTATTTACTCTTCGGTAATCTCATATGACCCGAAATTCCCCTTATGTTTTCTTTGGTAATAAAAAGGCAGGACTGGAAAAATTACTAGTAGACGACTCTACTATATCTTCACTTTGCATATCCTGAATGATTTTAAGAAAAATGTTTATCTTAGGTGGAGCTACTCTATAGGCCATGGAAGACACTGGTTCTGGGTTTTTATATTTCAAAACTACAGGTTGCTTACTGCAATGACCTAATTTCCTAGTTACAACATATGAAAATTCCTGTTGTACTTGCATAAATTTTCTCTCTTGACCCCTATCTTTTAATTGAACTGCTTTTACAGAAATGTCACAAAAATTGAACTATTTAGCGGCTTCTACAGGTTGAGATTTACAAAAGGAAAATATTAACGCTTTACGACATACATCCAAAACTACTCGAGTCTTACCAAAAAAATCAACTCCCAATAACAATTCGTGGCACAGTCCAGGTGAAATCCTGAATGAAAATTTCCAGGTGAAATTGGAAATTCTTACTTTAAAAACTGCTACACCAGGTGAACTAATCACTCCCCCATTTGCAATTGAAAAACCTAATTCTTCTCCACAGAGAACTTTTATAGTCCTTTGTCCTTTGGGCAAGTTAGTAAGCAAAAAATTGCAGAAATCGTGGTTAATCAAGGAACATGAAGCACCAGAGTCGAGCAAAGCTGCCGCCTTAACTTGATCGGCAATCACTACTGGAATATACAATAAACCGTATTTACACTTAAAATTCATTGCATTTATGGATGATTCACCCACAAATTAATCAGAATTCAAAGTACATTCTGATTTTACATGACCTTTCTGATGACATTTAAAACATACATAGTCCTGGAACCTATTTGTTTTTTCCCGAATCGTTTTGACACACTGTGACTGGGAGTACAATAACCTGGTTCTAACTTTATTTTTATCTAACTCCTCACTATGTGGTGGTACTGCAAAAACTGACTTGTGATGAAAACAATCCTTTGTCACATGATTATTTCTTCCACAAATTAAACAAAATTTCCAACCTGGTTTACTCAAACCCTTTTCCCTCTCAGAAGTTTTTAAATCACGAAACTCCACATCACCCGAGCAGTCTCTCAAAGTTCTTTCAACTTTCGTAACTAATTTCAGCAATTCCGAAAGTATGGTTAGTTTAGTCGCAAAGCAAAAGAGTCGACTGTATCGAGAATGAATGCTGTGGAATACAATCTGAGTGAAATACTCTTCTTCACTTGGGAAACCTACAACAGTCACTACCACCCATAATTTGTTTCACGAACTCTTGCATAGATTGGTTGGGCAATTGTTTATGTTCTAACAATGGAAGGCCAAAAATAGCAATAGCTACTTCGCTTGACACTTTCACCAGACAAAACTTTACCAACTGAGATATCCCCATTTTCCCTCCCGTGCTTTACTAAATTTTGACTGTAAACTCCCAGGAACCCTAAATGTGGCTGCAGACAAAATTACTTGTTGAACATAAAATTTTTAGGCGATCACAGCATTTAATTTAACAAAAAACTTGGCCACATCATCAAGTGTCAATTAAGATAAGCAAGGATTTTTTTCTGACAGTTCTGAATGAACAAGTTTCATTATTTTGAAAAGTGGGTAGGGCTTGCCAAGGACTGCCACCGCCCCCACGCCGACATCTTTGTCATCGTCTCGACGCACCAAGGCCCGGACTTTCACACGAAGCTCGTCTGTGGATTCAGTTTCAGCAGCATCTACCACCGCTTCGGTAATAAGTTGGAATAACGACGGTTTTGTCGAACGTTGAATACAAGTTGTAGACAGTGTAAAAATTATCAACAGAATCAAAAACCTTTTAAAATTAATAATATATTTCCATAACTGAAAGGACCTTCTTTTTAATCTACACTGTCTTATCATACTTCATGTGTTTTTTTTCCTTCAAAATATATCCTGCTCACCCTTTCCAACAAAAGCAGACTGCGCAGATTAATTTTTGTTACGCCCTAGAGCCTAGGTCGCGGCAAAGTGGATTTGAAAACACCATCCAACAAAACAATACAATCACCTAGGTGAAAACAACTCTCATTAAGGGGAAGTGAATAAAACATGGAATAACAAGAGAGTAGGAAAAATCTAAATCCACTGAGCTGAAAAGTAATACACATGAATTCTGATAATGTGTTTCTGATTTTATTAATTTTCTTCTTTTTAAAATATTTTAAATATACAAGGTAAATTTTGTTGCCAATAACTTTCACAAGTGTGAATTTTACAATTTCCAATTTCTCAAACAGGCCTTTATAGTCGTAACAGTTGCCATTTATTTCTCTTATTTTGAAAATTAAAATTTATACTAAGGATATGTACTATTCACCAAAGGCCATGTAAGAATATTATTTGACCCATTATAATATTTCATTCTGAGAGTTACAATTTATATTCAGGCCATATGATATTTACCAAAGGCCAAATATATTCAAAAAAATATTATTTGAATTGTTTTCTCCAAAACAATGAGAAAAATTTAATATACTTTCGTTTCAAAACACGCTTTTGTGGGCTAATCCACATGTACAAAACTTGTATTTTATTTTTCCGAAATTTAATTAATTTCATCGGAAAAATTCCAGAAAAAACACCTACAAATGTTAAATGGGGAGCTTGTAACATTACAAGATTCTGTCCTGAACCCTAACGTTCATTTTAAGAATTATCTTCCAGAAGCTCAGAGAAAGCTGTAAACCACTTTCCTGGTTTGTTGCATGCACAAAACTTATGGGCATTTCCCCCAGATTGTCCATAAATTTGCTGTTTGTTATTCGTATTAATTAAAAATTCGGCATCTCGTAAAAAATCTTTTATAAAGATTTAAATTTTACATTTACATTCAGAGTGGCCGAAGATAAAAACAAAGCATTTTTGAGTTTTGACTAGGTTGTTTTAGGGCATCATGGCCCCCTACATTATGCCTATTAGGACATCAAAGTATGTCCTGCCATATGGGCCTGCATTACAACTAGTAGCATACTTAACTTGGCATTCCGAAGCTATCTCGAGGCTGCTGTCTGACCTCGAGACAACTCGGCTCCCATCGTATATAGCATAAATTCCTAAATTCGCCTTAGAGGGGTCTTAATTAATGATCAGCCAATGGCTGCTTTTGTTACCTAATAAGGAAATGTTCAAGGGGCGATGGGTGAACAGCCAATCGCCAACAAACACGTCACAATTACAAGAAAGAAGTAGCGCCATCAGCTACCAATTTAGCAAACAAATGAGCATCTTATTGGTACTCCTGCACCACCTCCCTGGTGATGTCACAAGAGTGGGAGGTGACGTGAAGTGACCGCAGATCGCAGCGCCATCTAGAGGCGGAATATCAGGCAACACGTCAAAAAATTTCAGTAACGAAACAGGCTCCAAGTGGCAAAGCTGTGTCCGATGTCCAAGTGACGGTAACCAAAGTTTGTCGTAACAAACGTTTACACAGCTCTTCATGTGTTCCACGAACAAGGTTGGTAAAAAGGTAGTAATAGTTTATAAGTTCAGGCAGAAGATATTTTAAACCAAAAAACTGGAAAAGTTCGTTCACTTCATGTACTCGTGTACTTGAGTGGTTAGATACAGTAGTCAAAATGATTGATAGGTAAGGAGACGGCAAAACTCCGTGCAGGCCGTCTCAACGGCAGGTATGGTCCGTCGTACACACCCCCATCATATAAATAATAGGGGTTTGCACCCTTTGATTGCATGCAACACGTACACCGTAAGGTTGAATTGATTGTGGTTACCATGGTATGAAGCAGGACGAAGTAAGTAGCAAATAACCCCCCCCCCCCCCCCCCCCTCCCCCTTGTTGCAACTCTCTAGGACCCACCGTTTCCGGTTAAATCGCAAACAAAGGGTAAAGTGGTAGCAATATTATGACCTAATGGTAGGAAACCCTTCCCGCACCCGGAGGAATTCAGCGGGGAGTCCCCGCCGAATCCATGAAGAGAGTGCGGCGGCACGTAACAGCGAGGTCTTGAGAGCCGATGAGGGCGATTGAGGTGAGTATGGAGCTGCGCCGGAATGGAAGGGCGGGGAAAATGGGAGATCCTCAAGGCAAACCAATTACAATTCCCAGCTGGGTCACCCCCCGGATATTCGTATGTGGGCATCGTGCCGAACGATGCCGCTGGTCGGCGGGTTTTCTCGGGGTTCTCCCGTTCGCCCCACCCTTTCATTCCGGTGCAGCTCCATGCTCACCTCAATCGCCCTCATCGACTCTCAAGACCTTGCTGTTACGTGCCGCCAAACTCTCTTCACGCATTCGGCGGGGACTCCTCGCTGAATTTCTCCGGGTGCGAGATGGGTTACCTACTCACTAGGCCATGCTATTGCTACCACTGCACCCTTCATTCTCGATTTAACCGGAAACGTTGGGTCCTAGAGAGTTGCAACTAGGGGAGCTTATTTGCTACTTACGTCGTCCTGCTTCATCCCATGGTAACCACAATCAATTTAACCTCACGGTGTTCGTGTTGCATGCAATCAAAGGGCGAAAACTCCTATTATTTACATTATGGGGATGTGTACGACGAACCACGCCTACCATGTATTCAAGATCTTAGTTTACTTGCTCCGTATGCCAATTTGTGTTCTTCTCACGGAAATACTTTGCCTAATATTCCACGTAATGTCCTTGTCGCCCACTGCCTTTAGGGGCTGCTACAGCCCTTATTATTTGAGATGGACTATGGTTGTCCTATATCAATCTTCCTCTTTTCTGGTCACGAATCACGTGCCCGAGTTTCTACACATGTTTCCTAAACACGCTGTATCGCAGTCAGTGCATTACGAAGATCATGAAATTGTAGAGTTATGATAATCCCTTTCGAATGATATAAAGTTAATCCTATATTTATTTTAAAATATAAAAAAATTAAATGTGAAATTACTTACTAATTCATGTGAAACCAAAGATACTTTCTGATGGTGTGAAACCAAGAAATAGGAAACATATTGGTACATTCTCCACTTGCTCATACGTCAAACACACACACGTACACACTTACACACGTTTTAAAGCAAATTAAGGCAAGAGAAAACCGACCACCCATTACAGAAATAGGGAATAAATTCCCCAGTAACGAACTTAAGATAATACTCTTCATGCCCCGAACAGTGTATCATATATATATACATATATATTTCCGAATCGAAACAGTATTATGAGGTGGAAAAAACCTTAGCATTGTAAGTTGTCGTGTGGTCATGTTGTCATCTGGAACCTCCAGCGGAAACATACATGTTTACACGCCAATGACCTAACAATTAAAAATAAATGTCTTGAGGTTCCCTACTCACCCCCCTCGCCAAAACAAATTAGTCGGCAGCCCCCCCCCCCCCCCCCTTCTCGACAATACCCAGTCAGCCATGCTGGTGCTGTCAGCCATTGTAGCAACTATATTGGATGCAGGTAACCTTAACCATGACCTTGACTCCATGACCTTGTAACGGTTGTAAAAACGCCCATATGACCATATATCTGAGTGACTTTTATAGCATGCCAATACTATATTTAATGCTAATTTTTATGCAAAAAAATGATGATATTTATGTATTTTGTTTGACACTTACTTTGTTTGCAATGTGGTTTGTTAATTTGCATTTCACACAATAAATTTTGTCTATTTTTATTCTTACACTAATGTTATTTTGTTTTCATTTTATATTTAATTATGGATGATTCCAGATATAAATTTGTTTACGTTTATAGACGGCTACGGTCCGTCGTCAAGGGCAACGAGAGTTGGTTGATTTTTTATGAAGTAGCCGCCTTGTGATTGGCCAGGTGAAGGCGTCACCTTAAGGTTAGGGCTTACCCAGTTAGTCATGTTGCTTTTTCTTCGCAGCTTTAGGCGGAGCCTGACGTGTGTCTCGCGTCCGGCAGGAATTTTTAATGTAGTACAATTAGGTTAGCTAGTAACGCTGGTGACGATTTGACGTCACAGACCAGCGGAAGAAGACCGGTGCCATTTGACAAGAGAAGAGGGTCTGAGTACGGTCGTTATCGTTCCCTCACAAAGCACACTGATGTGAAGTTAGCTTCAAATCCCAGCTTCGAAACTTTGTTGCCAACCCCTGCTTAAGAAAGTTACTATGACTCACGCCGTATCCCGGAGGATGTCTGTCCACGCTCAACGGAAGAACCGCGCATGCACAAGATGGTTGCTTCGGGAATGCTTAGCGGTGCTCGGAAGTAGAATGTTCAGAAGCTTATAAAAAAAAACTAAACACGATAGGTTCATAACAAACCACACGTAGCTCACAAAAATCTGTAATATCAATATATGTAATATATAAAAAAAAGTCCGGGTCCGAGACTCCATTTTCCTGCTACAAGCCTTTGAATTTCGCAATTAGAACTCACACCTCGAACAAAGTACCAAGTTCAAAGGTGAATATTTTAAAATCCAGCCACTTAAGGTAATGAGTACAGTGAACACGTAGCTCACATGTGCCTATAGTAACAAGATATTCAGAAAAGTTCTGATTCCTAGTCTCCTTCTCATGCTACGAGCCTTTGAATTTCGAGCTAAACTTGTGACTCAGGACGAATTAGCGATTCTGGGACTCGAGTTTAAGGCCGTATAAAATAAAAAATTACGCATGATACAGCAGATTTCACACAGTATTTTAATAACAGCTATACAGTTTATTACAGGATGTATCAGATTAATTCCTAGCGAGTGTCGTTTTATTTCTAAGAGCCAATAAACTTGTGACTCAGAACGAGTTGGCGATTCTGGGAGGCAAGTTAGTAGTAGGGTTATGTATGTTTTGGTACAAGGGCTAGGAGATTAAGGCGCGAGGCGTCCACATGGCGGCCGGCACCGCCAGCTTGTTTCCTGCGGCCATCTTGGCGGACAGTATGTCGTGCTCGTCATCTTGGCAGCCAGTATTGCATTTTTCCTGGCCTATCATTCCATCTTGATTTTTCATGCTCTATCATTTCTTATCATTTTTACTCTGCTCTGTAGGTATGCAATAGGTATTTTTGTTACATTCATAGCACCGCAGTTAGCACAGCTCACACTACTGTTAGTATCACATGCACTACAATTAGCACCACAGTTAGTATCACATGCACTGCAATTAGCACCACAGTTAGCATCACATGCACTACAATTAGCACAACAGTTAGCACCACAATCACTGCATGCACCGCATGTACCATAGTTGCCACCACATGTACCACAGTTACAAAATGTATTAAAAATATGTATTCAATTTTAATATTCACAACCCTAATCATGCATTATGAAATTGGCGACTATATCTCAAATCGTTCGGAAATTACCATCAACTATGCTTATAATTAGACATAGGGCATACTTGGCCCTGCGACCCTTTTTATTGTCATGGGTGATGACTATGTCATGAATATGGTAGCTATATCTTAAATGGTCCGAAAATTACAGCAAACTATGCTTATAAGTAGACATAGGGTATACTTGACCTGAGACCCTTCTCTTCATCATGGGTGATGTCCATGAGGAAGAAAAGAATCACAGGGTCAAGTATACCCTATGTCTACTTATAAGCATAGTTGGCTGAAATTTCTGAACTGTTTAACATACAGTTGCCAAATTCATAACATAGGCATCACCCAGGACAAAGAGATGGGTCGCAGGCCAAGTATACCCTATTTATATTTATAAGCATAGTTGGCAGTAATTTCAGAACCATTTTAGATATAGTCACCAGATTCATTACATAGGCATCACCCACGACGACAAGAAGGGTCACAGGGCCAAGTATACCCGATGTCTGTTTATAAGCATAGTTGATGGTAATTTCCAAACCGTTTAAGATATAGTCGCCAATTTCATAACTTAGGCATCGCCCACGACATTGAGAAGTGTCGCACTGTCAAGTATACCCTATGTCAACTTATAAGCATAATTGGGTGAAATTTCCGAACCATTTAAGATATAGTTGTCAAATTCATATCATAGATATCGTCCCCAACAACAAAACGAGTCGCAGGGACAAGTATCACCTAAGCGCACTCATAAGCATAGTTGGCTATAGTTTCCAAACCACTTAAGACATAGCTGTCGAATTCATAACATGTCTATGTCTATAGCCCCCAACAATGAAAAGAGTCGCAGAGACAAGTATATCATAAGCATACTTATAAGCATAGTTGACCATAATTTCCGAACTATTGAATTATCTAAATGACTGACAGATATGAATCAATTAACAGTTAGTGTATATTATACGAGCATCGAGCACTGTAAGTTATATAAGATGAAAAAAGAAAATGTCATTTTTAAGTGTGGGGATGATAAGTTTAACACTGCAAACAGATATTTAAAAGAAAACATAAAAGAACGCCACCATAATTTTGTCCGACGGGATTTTATTGATTTTCACAGAAAATATTTTGACTTCATCTGCACCACATGGTACTCTACGAATTTCATCCAGTGGCATCCATGCAACCTAAGATTGTTTTCCACATCTGCATGTTTATTCTGCCTGTTCATGTAGTGCCCCGCCTTCATTAAGTGCTGTTTTGTGTAATTTGTACGGCGATATTATTTTATCCTAGCCTGCTATGTCTTTGACCATCGCCACACAACACGTGGTTTTGGGATGAGTCCCGACGAGTAAGTGCTAGAGAGAGTAAACACACATGGTAAATTCATCTTTTCATTCCCCGTGTCCTATATCCAGGAAAACCCTACAGTTCACCCTAGTGGCTGTAGACCTCTTTCCTTGTGGAGATTCTGTCTTCTCGTACCACAAGGAGATCATTCATCTAGGAGTGCACGAGTTGAATTACATGCTGGAGGAATCACCCACCAGAAATGGCTAGTCACGTCCGAGGTTGACCATTTAATTTCATTCTGGCACGAATGTGTAACTGGAGCAAAATAAAAACAACTCTACCACTGTAAATCTATGTGTATTTGCAGTGTCAGAATCCAGCTTCTACTCCAATTTCTGTTTCAAAGTGCAATGTTTAGTAATGCAAAGTGTTTTGTAAGTACACACAGGTGAGACGAACACACGAGATCCCACAGCATCCCTGAGATCCCAAGTCTCAAAAGTGCAGTGTGTAGGAACCACCGCTGGTGCCCATTTACCAGTCAGTAATAGCGGATTTGTTCATCTCCACGTCTCACCTGACGGTGTCAGTATCTTAAATGCTTTATGTGGAAATTGCAGCTCTGAGACAAGCAATGTAACGGGAGTCAAAAAATGTACCACTTTAAATAAACTGGACCACTATGGTGCTAAATTTGAACTAAAATATTCTACTTTAGAACTGAGAAAATGAGTTTTAACCATAATTAAATCACATAGTTAAAATTCTCTCTTGTGTAAATTATATTTCTAAGTTCGAGACTCACATTATGTTTAAGACTCACATAATTCCACTTATTATTCACGTAGTCGTTTGAAAATTTCCGATTCGATGCATGTAATTTATTCATACATAGAACACTCTGAAATTCTCTGTTTAATTGCATCGAGAAAACAGATCGTTTAACACGTAAATAACATCTTTCAAATTCGCCTATCTACCATCTACGAGCAATATCCCACCAGAAAACATAACATTTACACTTAGGCCACTCTTAGAAATGGTTTAAACAATTTGGAATTATCTCGTGTGTTAACCCTGCTGCTGTGTTCATGTTAACTTCTAGTTTACTGTGTTCGGGTCCAAATGGTCCCTTCACTTTTTTTTTTTACATGAGAAAAATAAAATTATAAATGTTTATAACCTAAGAACAATTTTAAAGCAACATTAAATAATGTTAAAATATTTAACATCTAAACACAATTATGACAATTTTACATTGCCCAAAACTAGACAATTAATTTATTCCATTCTTTTGGATAAATAAAGTTCCAGTACAGTATCACACATTTTATGCATATTTGACGCAAATAAGTAAATTCCAGATACAATTATGATGATTTCTAAACAACAATTGCAGTTCAGTATGAAACATGTTTCTCACATTTTTGCTGCAAATAGGTAAAATCTAAATACATTATTTACTTCACATATTATGCACAAAAATTTACACAGTGTAAATCCATTCTAGTGGGTAAATAACAGTTACAGTTTAGTATCAAACACATTTTGTGCATACTTGAAGCACTTGTGATTCACAATAGTATTTTCCACATTTACTGTATTACAAGTGTTTTGATATTTGTTGTCTGACTTAGAACACAAGGAGCAGTGACCCCTTTTTCTGCTACAGCTTGCCGCACCAGACATTTTATGAGTTGAGCGTTCATCTTCAGTTGCTTGACTTTGAAGACTTCGCACAATATCAACAGCATGCTTTTTGTTTTGGAAGTACCTCCCTTCCTCCAATGTGTATTTAAACCAGTGACATACACAGATTTTCAAGAAAAAATCTTCTTTTAGTCACTGACTTTTGTTTCAGTTTGAATTCACTTTTGTAAATAGTATGCACACATTCACTGCTGAAGTATCAAGAACATTTGCGAACACCACAACTGGCCATCTTTCAGTTTTTCTTTAGCATGTGTAACATGAAATCATTTTATCCTAAGTGTCCGCGGCACCCTTAGTCTTATTATAATCTAAATTTGCTTGTGGTTTCTTAGACACTGAATTAGGAACATTTTTATCGAAGTGAAAATATGTACTTTGAACAACAACACTCTTAGTTTTTAGGAACATATGACACAAACATGGTGGTGTTTGTGAATGCAAAAGTGGATGAAGAAACTTCATTGTTCTTGGTGTTGAGCAGTTAATTTGGAATGGAAGGTTGGTTTTTCCTGATTATTCCTATCATAGTTACATTTCTTTTCAGTAACATTTGAACAAGTTCATACGATGTAAAGAAGTAATGAAAACTAATATTATGTCCCTTCAAACCATAAGACAAATCAAGAACCACTCTTAAGGCTTGATTTTTTTCTGAAGACTGGTTTGGTTGTTTGCCAGTACATGAATGAATATTCCATACATAACTTGTTTCATTGTCACCGAGAACCAAAATTTCAAACCATACTTTGGTGGTTTGCTGGGCATGTACTGTTGAAAAGGGCAGTTTTTTTCTAAATGCAACTAACTGTTCACCAACTGTAACAAATGCACTCGGGTTGAAAAATATTGACAGTGTTTCTGCCCATGTCCCACAAGTCACGAATAACAGCAAACTTGTCACATTCGAAAAAAAATTTTGCAAACTCATGGTTGCTCTGAAAATTGGCCTATCCTTTTCTGCATCCCAAAGACTTTCTGTTGATTCATTGCATTGCTTGAAAACGCCTATGCAAGTACTTATGTGCAGAGGCGGCGGAAGGTGTTCGTAATTAGGGGGTCAAGGTCAAAAATCAAGATTGAGAAAAATTTATTTTGCGTATGCATTGTGCAATATATAAAATGAAATAAGCTCTAGGAAGTATCTCAGTATCACAGGAAGAAAAATATTCTAACGTCTTTAATATCAAGACTTACTCAAAACTTGCATAATACATGTACGGATGTACACATAATTTTTTTAACATGTTAATTGAAACTTATGTCGATTAACGATTATAAACAAATATCGGAAATCAGATTATACAAATTCTATAAATACTGCACCAATACACCATAAAGGGAGAATTTCAAATTTTAAATAAATTATATTTGAAAATAATGCTCGTGTGTCTTTAAATATTAATAAAACATAATAATAGTTTCTATGTATTAAACACAGTTTACATGTGGCTGTGGCTAATAACTAATTTTCTTGATTCTTTTGAAGAAATGAATTTGCTGGCAATATCCAAGTTGGAAACACCTTTTGCCAAATCTCGATTTACAGCCAATACAGCGATATGGTTGAGATATTCTTGAGTCATTATTGAACGCAGCCATGTTTTTAAACGTCTCAGGGCGGAGAAAGTTCTTTCAGTTTATGCCGATGTTGCTGGTAAAATAAGCAGCAGCCCTAAACAAGTACACACTTCTGAAAATAATCTTCGGGTTTGTGATTGTTCTCTTCTTATGGAATCTAACACACCATGAAAACTATTAATTTTCCTACCAGCAGTTAGTTCTGTCAACATAGCCAATTGCCTCGTAGACTTCTCGACATTCAAATCTCCCTTGAGGTGCTCGCAAATTTGTAGCACTTGATCTCTAATGTTTTCCACCTCCCCATTCGATGACTTTATAAGAACATTTTCAATTGTTTTATAAATAGCTACTCCTGAATGTTTAAAACGTGGTTCGATTTCGCCTTTAATACTGCCGATAACAGCAAAGTACTTTAGTCTCAATAACTGCTTGGGGCTTCAATATTGTACTTGTGGTGATGCATTTATGTTGTGTTATAAGCACTTTGGAGGTTTTTGGACCCAAGAGAGGCTAATTGACTATAAATCTAGATATTCCCATCGTTTCTCAACTTTCTCCCACAACTCAGTGAACTTTTCCCCTGTTCTAAGGTCAGTAAGACTCCCCATAACTATTTCCATTTGCCTCAAGGTGGATTTGATGCTGATATCTGAGGTTTGCATATTTCTAGCAAGTTCCTCTGTAATACCAAACACTATTACTGACACTTTGAGGTAAAATGAACTGCTGGTTTTCTCAAAGAAAGCAGACAATCCATTTGCAACAGACTCTTTGTACTTCAAGCTGTCAAGTGCACTTAGTATTGTTTCATATTGAGAATTCACTACGTTCAAAGACTTGGATCGCACAATCCATCTCGTATGGCACAGAGGTTTCAGTGTAGTATTTTTTGCCAAAGCTGTATCATCAACTGCTTTGTAATTGAGGAAACTAGTAGTTCTTTTGTCAGATTCATTAAAACATTTCGCAAGTGTATGGACATTTTCCAAAACATTCAAAATTTCAGATACAGTGCTAGAAGCATGTATGAGAGCTAACTTTAAAGAATGGCTGAAGCAATGCATGTAAATAGCTCTATTCTCTTTGGAACTAATTACAGCTAGGGGCGTCCTAGCTGTGGCCACTCGTGTTTTTAGTACCGTCATAGCATTGACCTCGATTGTCTTCTATAGGTAGGTCTAGCCTCAACAAAACATCTTCAATAATAGCTGCTAAAGTGTCTCCCATAGTTGAGGATGTCTCATACAACCCAATGAAATCATCAAAATCATCATTCACATGTCGCAAGGAAATGGAAACTTTTTCTTTTGTCGAATTTTCGGTCGTTTCATCTACAATAAGAGCAAAGTACTTATTCTTTTTAATGTCCTGATTCAAATTGCACACTACTGTTAAAGATAATAACTGTAGTATTACATTCTGGATATCACAGGAAAGCCTGTTATGCCGCTTGAACAACCAATCTTTAATGCCAGGTATTTAATTTCCTCTTAATTCAAGTAGCTCATACAAATTACACTCATTTTATTTTTTGCCTCTTAAAGTAAGACCACGAAATAATAATTGTAATGAAAGTTTTCTGGACTTTTTCCATTTCCTTGCTAACTTGGGCAGATAACCTAGCTGAAACTGGTTTCTGATTGAAAGCTAAAAGAGCTTCTTCGGAACCTTTGTGAGATTCACAATTTTCATGATATGAATATTTCTCGGAAGCTTTTTTCCAATTGCAATATCCAGAAACAATGAAGGTTGGGTCAACTTTTGACCTAGTGATAAATTTTAAGTTAAGCTCTTTAGCTCGCAAACAAACACAACTTTTTACAGTTCCTAATGCATCATCCCAATGAAACCAGGGCCTTTTCTTGTACCATTCTGCTTTTCAAGAACGAGCTACTCCACTTATTTTGTTGCATACTGTATACTTCAAAACTGGGATAAAGTTGTACAGTTACCACTTGCAGAAGGCGAACTTGAAGTTCCAATAATATCTGCGGTGGCTATGTCTGATTTGTAATAACTTAGAAGAACAGCACCCAAATCTTCAGTACACAAAGATGTAGATTCACGATCACGAATACGCACAGCATCACCTTTACTATTGTTACTGCTAGTGCTGGCTGGGTCTGGTTTACAATCAGTTATAAGTACTGTACCCTTAACTTCACTGCAGAAACATTTACACTCACTATCACTAACATTTACATCACTAGCACTATCGTCGCGATTTTCAATACATTTAGATTTTCTTTGAAAGAAATCTGTTACCTGTTGCTGTTGTCTTTTCATTGTATGGTCTATTGCTCTATGACTACGTCTGCATTAATTATATAAGCTCGCACAAGGGTTCAGAACCGGAATAAAATATACAACAAACCAAACATTAGAATACACTGGCAGATGGCGCGGACGCACAGGATTGACTGCCAGTTCAACGCACTACTCGAGCGAGTGTCAGCTTGTTACAGGCCGGGTTGCCACCTGCCGCGAACAAGGAAGAAATCATAACAAAAATAAACATACAGTCGAATCTGACGGATGGCACAGGCTCACAGTGCAGTGCTGTCAGTTACAGGTTGCCAGCTGCTGCGGTGTGTATGTTCACAGTCAACCGCGCTATAATGGCAGACACCACGCCAGAACAACCGCGAGAAGGCATCAAGACCTCCGCGATCGCGAACGTGAGTAATTGGGACATTCCGGTCGAACGATGCGTGCATTGTAACCGGCAAAGAGAAATCAACCTGCTAGATGCTAACTTGTGGGGGCAACCTATCTGCCGATGCACGTCCGACAATACGCCAGCGCCGGCAGAGCAACGCCTGTGCACGCTCACCGGATGTGATGCGCTTGTGACGGGTACGAGATGCGCTATGTGTCAAAAGGGCAAAGGAAACTTACATCTGAGATGTATCGGGCCAGAGGAGTATGTGACTTTTCGCGATGGCGTGATAAACTGTGACGAGTGCCGTAATAAGAACTGCGTGGAGAACGCGCCGCCAGAAACTGCGAAAAGCAAGACCACGCTGCGCCGCCACCGGCCGTCGTAACCTACACCCCACAGGGTTTGACAGGACCTGACCGGGACACGATGCCGAAGATCCGGGTACGTTCGTAGCCATGTGCGAGGTGATGTTGCACAGACACCGTGTGCACAGAGGCGATTGGACGGAAGTCACAGCATACAGGCTAAGGGGAACTGCGGTCACGTGGTGGAACTTGGTACGGGACTACTGGGCAACCTAGGAAGAGTTTTGTGAAAGATTGTTAGGCAGGTTCGACATGGACGGCGACGCCATCCAAGAACAAGCCAGGCTTCATCACGAACAACAACGCGAGCGTGAGGGAATAGAGGAGTTCATACAGAGGAAGTTAGGCCTGTACAAACGCTTGCACCCTGGGCAGTCAACCCGCGGAGTGCTTGAGATTATTGTAGGATTGTCAACACCGGACATTAGGCCGTTGTTGCGTGGAGCCAGCCGGGAGAGTGTAGAACTGTTTACGCAGGAGGCGCGTGCCTACGAACACGATAAACAGGCGGAACAGACGCACAAAGCGCCAGAGCAACACAGTGAACCGCCACCGCCTACAACCTCCCCCCCCCCCCAAGCTATTGATGTGTTGCGACAGTTTTGTACGTGAGGGATTAATTAAGGCTATTACAACCAGAGTGCAGCCACGCCGCTTATAATTCGCAACCACCTACCAACGTGACTGTGGGAGCTTGGGAACTCCGTACAAAATGCGATTTGTGCCCGATTTGTGTGAAGAAATGATTTTGCGGTTACCATGGTTGATCGACGACCAAGCAGTGATTGGACCACATTTCGACAGTCTTCACGTGGGGGCACGTAGGAACAACGTCGCTGACACCAACAGCTGCCGTGCCGCCGGCGGAATTCTCGCACAAGGTGTCAGAACAACATCAAGGGAAGCTGCAGCAACTGCTGGACCAGTACGCCGGTGTGTATCACACTGAGGGAACACTGCAGCGTACGGAGGTCGCCGACCACGCCATCATCACGACGCACGAGGACCCGGTGTCCTCCAAGCCACGGCACCCAGGTATTTTCTTCCGTCGCTTTATCAATCAACAGGTATGTGAGATGCTAAGTGACAATGTAATAGAACCTACGCAAAGTCTCTACAATTCAGGACGGTGAATGGAGGTTTTGTGTGGATTTTCGTCCGTTAAATAAAGTAACAGTAAACATGCCACCTCCTATAATCAACATAAAAGTCACTTTGTCAACACTGCGGCCCGCTACTGTGTTCGCGTCTCTCGATTCTGGATATTGGCAAGTGCCTATCCGCCCTTAGGCCAGAAAAATAACTGCTTTACAACACCAGGTGGGCGTAGATTCCAATTTGTTGCGATGCTATTCGACTTAAAATGTCTGCGAGCAGACTAACATGCGTGATGTACGAACAAATAGTTTTGTTAAAATAACAGAAATTTGTTCCCTAACCGACCGGAAAATTCCTGCCAGTCGCGGAGATTAAAATTAAAGTTTTTAGGTTTTAAAAGTTTGCTGATGGCGTGGAAAACGTCAAAGAATTTATTTTGCATTAGAAACTATGATGTTAGGACAGAAAACCCGTAAGTTTAAAGAAAAGAGCCAGAAAAACGGGCTTGTAAAGTGAAGTTGCGGTTGTAACTTGGCCAGAGGGCTCTGATTGGCCGGAGGTCACGAGGTGGGTGGGAGTTGCGGAGTGGATCAAGAGATGGCAGCATTATCGTTAGTTTTCCGTGCAAAGTTTACTGTTGATTCGTAAAAATTAAAGTAATTTGAATAGGGCAACCAAAATGGTTATTTAAATGTTTAAAGTATCTTAATGGTACTGTAAAATTTAATTCATTAGTAATTAGCCATATAAGAGGCAAAATAAATGTTTGAAAAAACTGAATTTTGGTGCTGATTAATGCTGTTATGCAAAGAATTTAAAGAGATATTGTTTACATAACTTGAAATTAAATATATGTGGCCGTGATTAATACAGTTTTAATTTGTAATATAGTAAAGTCGGCAATAGTTTTGTACTGAAAGGGTATTAACTCATTTATGAGAGCGAAACTAGGTGCTGTGATCCATTGATTTTAGGTATTAAATTCACGGATGTCGCTCGGCATAGTGTAGTATTACTGTATTGTGTGTTACGGGGTCGCTCCAGAACAGCTTTGGGTAATTAGCGGGTCATGTAAGCCAGCTAGGGGTAAACGAAGCCATGGCCTCCAACAGTAACATACTTCTCTCGTGCTTGTCGGATGTACACCGGGCTAGTGGGATGTATGGGCGGAAATGCGCCAGTAGGGAATAAAAATCACACTCACGGAGAAACTCCACCAGTTCTCGGAGTTCTCGTAGAGTGTCACCCATTCCTCCCATCGATTTCTGCGGGAAGAGGCGAGATAGATTTGCAGACTGTGGTGCAGTTTCTCTCTGGTTTTCTGTTTGAAGTACTGTTGTGTGAGTGGTTTTTACTCGAGATGCATTGAGTGCCTGCGAATAGGAAACTCCTTGTCGTGTATGCCTGAACACGGTGTTGTTTACCAGATTCATGGATGGTGCAGGTGCTGAGATAGATGTTGCGTTTTCGCACCAAGTCCAGGAACTTGGGGCAGGCTTTAGAAGAGGCAGCGTGTTCGCCTGCACAATTACTGCACTTTGCTGTTGTTTCTGGCTGGATGCAGGCACTCTCAGCGTGAGGACCGGCGCAGTGTGTGCAAACTGGTGGCATTGAACAGAAGTTCTTAGTGTAGCCGACTAGTTGGCAATTCCGGCATCTTGCCACATCTGAGGAGCGTTTCTGGTAAAGTCTGGGGTGAACTATGGTCAAGTTGACCTTGGCGACGGTGTAGGGGGGGGGGGGGGAAGATTCATGTTCTGCGCCGCAGTGGCGCCGCAGTGACGCAGAAGAAGCGCTGGGGCTCCAGCGTGAACTTGTTTGGGTCGTGAGTGTCCGGGATTTTTTTCTTGAATTGATATATGTGCTGTACCTCGTAGCCGGCGCATTCGAGATCCAGTTGTATTTCAGCTATGTCAGAAGTGGGGGTAAGATCAAAAATAGCCTTCTGAGTAGTGATGGGTAGTTCACGAACTACCAGTTCATTTTGAACTGGTCTTGAAAAAGAACTAGGTACATAGTTCACCGCGACATAAAAGAACTTGTGGTATGGGTCAGTCATTCTCTCAGTACCAGTAACTACGCCAGGTGCGCCACTGCGCATGCTCAGATAATCCGTCGTACGTCGCTCCCTGCAGATTTACCCCCTCCGGTTATCCACCCCTCCTTGACTGGCCACATCGCAACTTGCATACTTCTTATCTATCTGCCTCTGTCTATCGGTATGTGTGTTTTCGCTCGTTCAGCACTGCCTCGAGCTGTAGAGATCGCAGACCTACCTAGTTCAATAGTGACATGAGTGGCACATCGGTCGGGACCTGCAGGACACACAGCACAAGACAGTTGGCAGACATGTGGCCGTGCAGCGATCTTTCATTCTTTCTTACTTTCTTGTGCCGACCCCAATTGCGTAGTTGGTTGCACGCCGGTCTGCGGTGCGAGGGGCTCCGGGTTCGAAACCCAGTTAGGTTATGGATGCTTGTGTCGTCCATTTAACTTGCTTCATCCTCTTCGGCACCAAACACCTCGCTGTTACGGTGTTGTAAAACCCTCTCACTCACTCGCACTATAAATACGATGTTGCCAGACATACGGAAATTCCCGTATCTGTAAGAAAATACATCTGATAGCCGAACTAATACGAGTATAGCTACGACAGTAAAATATAGAGAAACCCTCATTAATGTAATGACAAGTTTCACACACTCGCACTAAAGAAGTGAAAAATGTTTTTTTTTCTAATATATTCACCCAATACTCGGATACAGCTTTTTGACATTATTTGAATCATATTAAAATTAAGTTATTTTTGTAATTAAAGTTCTGTTAAAATGTTTCTAATACTGGTACGAATAAATCCAGTGTGTTGGAACAATTTTTGTTGAGTTTGTACACACCTGACTTGGAAAAATTAACTTTACACCTGGTTGTCTCTTGCAACACAACCTATTATAACATTGTTGTGGTCGTTACTATCAGTGTCAAAAGTAATTTGGTGTTACATTACACAGCATAGGCGTGGATAACACAGTATAAAGATATTTTCACTACTCATTTATCTTACTTATATATGAAAAAGAAGTAATTTCATCTACACGAAATAAAGCAGTAATTCTTTAGCAATTAATTTACAAACATTACTTATTTGCTCCTCTTTCCGTTTCACGCTTGCTTAGGTTCTTCTGGGGAGGGGAAATGGAACTGTGAAAGAAGAAACAGAGAAAGACCTATCTAGATCTCGGACCGAGGTTACACTTGCGCTCTGCAGTTCGCCAGTACGCGTGATCATTCGACTGTGACTTATATAGTTCAAAAGAACGGTTCCCAATGAACTGTTCTGAAATGTGACTAGTTCGGAACGACCTAGTTCGTTCAAGTGAACTATATTTCCCATCACTACTTCTGAGGTTTGTCAGAGTTTGCACAGAAAGTAAAGTGGTGTATGAAATTAGCTGCGAGCATGGTGCAGGCTGCCTGGTGGTGCTGAAGGCTTGAGGTGATTATGTGTGTGCCTTGTGCGGTAGAGAGCATGTGTGCCAACAGGTTGTGCTTTGTGGTGTGTGGAACCACGATTCTGAAATTTTGTTTTCTTGGGTTGGTAAGAGAATGCAACTGGCTGTGTGCGGGTGGGTGGTTGGCCTGAGGGGCCAGGGACTGGCTCTACTGAAGCCACATCTGTGACTTCCCGGAGCAAGGAGAACTGGTTTTCAACCGGAATAATTGTTGTTGACGCTTCAGACGACGTCTATTTGCAGGGACGTTTAGTCTCTGACTGCTGGTTTGCATTCTGACTTTGGTTTTGCTTGCTAGGTTTTCCTTTCCTTTTCTGGAGTTAGAATTCCGCATCTATCGGTTCCGACTGCTGTGGGGGAAAAGGGCGGCGGGGGGGGGGGGGGGGTTGTGTTAGTGGTATTGTTGATCTGAAGTGTAGCTGGAGCCCGATGCGGTTGTTGCTGTACTTGCTGTTGCATGACGGGTAAGATGTCACTGTACAAGGAAGGGTGAGTTGTCAGGTTTGGGTTGGATTGGATTGGAGGAAGGTAGCATTGTCCATGCTACTTCCGGAGGCCAGGATGCGCAGCAACCCCACACCGATTCCATGACCCGCTAGGGACATGGCGGTAGGGGAGACCTGTCTGGAGCGACGCCGATGTGTTGTAAGCAAAGTTCGAACAGGTGTTATTAGTGTGCCTAGTTCGGTGCAGTATACTGTGACCGCTGACCCACTAGGGGCTAGGCTCGAGGTGACCTATTGGTAGGCCTACCACAGTACCCAGGGTATAAGCTGCGAGCTAGGGATGTAGATTCTCTCGGAGGAGCGCGCTGAGATGCTGTCCGACGTGATGATTGCCCACCATGCGGTGGAATATTTTATAGCAACAGGCGAAACACAATTTTTTGTTGAGGTTCACAACCGCTAGAGTGTGTCGTGGTAGTTGATATTTTTTACATTGTCGTTTGTAATGGCGGAAACGCAGCGATAATAGAGGAATTTTTGTTAATGCTGTTGATATTTCAAGATGACTCGTTTTTTATTTCGTTAATGGGTGCATAATGGGGAAGAAGAGGCCTTGTGTCCCAGGATGTGCAGAGAAACTTTCTGTAAGACATTTGGTTTCCACTTAGAGACGAAGTTTTTCGTGCGTGGTTACATAGTACAAGGAATCCGAAGTTACAAAGCGTAGACAAGAAGAAAGTGTACGATACTTATCTAGTATGTGACCTGCACTTCAATGATGAATGTAAAAATGCTGGGTCGAAGAGTCTAAAAATTTATTCTGTGCCTTCACAACTTCCTCCAGGTAAGTTGAATGTCATGCTGTATTCTTCGCTCCAGTAAATAAAATTCATTGTAGGCCTAAGTAACGTAATTTTTGTAGCACGTCATGCAGAATAATTACTTATAAGATGTAATGAATCGAACTTGAATGTGGTTTTTCATGACGTATTATGTAAATGTAACTTAAGTGCCAAGGATGTTGCTTGCAGTATAGTTCTTACTTAAATTGTGTCATTATGGATATTGTACCCTTGAATGTCTCCTTCAGTCAAGGGCTCGAGCCACTTACCCTTCTTGAACACTATTGTTCCTGTCCGTGCGTTACTCTTTTTATTTTGTACGGTTAAGATGGCGTAACCGGCACCTGAGAAAATTAAGTCTAAGTATTTATATTCCACCCGCTAATAGCATTTTTAAACCGTTAATGAGTTGATAAATTTGTTTTCTTGGTATTGTAAGTACTACAGAAGAGAATTTAGTTTAGTTTATTTCGTACATTAGATCTTCTGTGTGTACAGGCTTGTGCCGATAACTGTAACAAACTAATTAATCTTCTCGCTAGCATTCTCCGTGCTAACAGGATATAATTTAAAGCAATCACGTCTTCTCTGTCCATTTCTAACCTTTGCGCGGGACGAAACAAAATAAACCAATTTCTATGGACAGTCGCGATGAGTGGCGATCGACTGTATGTAATCAATTTTTTAAACGAAGGGTATCCAAATTCGGGAGCTGCACCCTTCGTCGCGAAGGGCACAAAGGGCCATCACACAGGAAGGGCTCAAGGGTAAGTGGTCAAGGTCAAGGCCACTGTCTGCTACACTGACTGCAATATGCACTGAGATTAGATTATATAACTTAAGGTCAATAACCATTACCATTGCATTGCTAAAGAATAGCAGACAATATCAAACCCACCCTGTCTTCATTCTTAATATACCTATCCTTGCTTATATGCATCTGTAATTATTGTATATCCGGACTACCAGTGTATCTATCGTTTTTTGAGTCAAGTGACAATAGGCCTACAATATCCATAATGACACAATTTAAGTAAGAACTATACTGCAAGCAACATCCTTGGCACTTAAGTTACATTTACATAATACGTCATGAAAAACCACATTCAAGTTCGATTCATTACATCTTATAAGTAATTATTCTGCATGACGTGCTACAAAAATTACGTTACTTAGGCCTACAATGAATTTTATTTACTGGAGCGAAGAATACAGCATGACATTCAACTTACCTGGAAGAAGTTGTGAAGGCACTGAATACATTTTTAGACTCTTCGACCCAGCATTTTTACATTCATCATTGAAGTGCAGGTCACATACTAGATAAGTATCGTACACTTTCTTCTTGTCTACGCTTTGTAACTTCGGATTCCTTGTACTATGTAACCACGCACGAAAAACTTCGTCTCTAAGTGGAAACCAAATGTCTTACAGAAAGTTTGTCTGCACATCCTGGGACACAACTAGGCCTCTTCTTCCCCATTATGCATCCATTGCCGAAATGAAATATCCAATACTATATCATTGTACAGTCAATATGGCCAAAAGAAAAAAAAACCTTTCCCTAATTTCATATTTATATTATAAAATTTAAAAAAAAATTAATGCTGTAATAGTGCTGCAATAATGCAGTAGTAGGGTTTAATACTTAATATGTGTTAAGACATGAAATATATGTTTTGTCTAATCAATAATAATTATTGAATAAACAAAACATATTTATATGTCATGAACAGAAAAAAAAAAAAAAAAGCACATTTATAATAGTGATATTTGAAATCCCCGCCTCGTGTGAATTTAAATATACCGCCACAAATTTTAGTTCTGGTTCACAACCGCTAGGGGCGCTGAAAACAGCGTTTCGTTTACCAACATGGAAGATACCCTTCTATACTCCCTCTGTATTCTATGCTGCCCACGAGTGGAGTGCCGAGTCAGTGCGAGTGGACTACCCGAGCCATTTTTCTTCTTTTTTCCTAAACTACATTATTCTAAATGTTAAGTGTAAGTCCGAAGGTAGGGCCGGGTTTTAATTGCGTCTCAGGGCTGCGCCCCTTACACCCAAAGGAGAGGGAATTGTATGCAAAGGAGCCGGGTATCGCGGCCGAGAGGGATTGGGTAGGCATGGCCTGCACTTTGGGGCCATGCCTACCTCTATAAATGTACGTGTATTAAAGCTACGTTAAGAAGGGGTATGGTAAAACCCGCATAGGCACGGTAAAACCCATATCGATAGTAAAGGAGTTAAACTCGTGGGAGCACTAGTGAAAATGCTCAAGGAGATAGCAGGTGTGGCGTCCATGCTGTTTAATATGGGAGTGAAGAATCTAGTCGAGAGGTGGCGGGGCTTTGGGCCAGCATGTTAAAGGCACATGCACCCTTGAGGTGGAACTGCCATCCATGTTCCTGCGTGGGCAGCCTGACTACCCGCACAGCAACACGGACAGCCGTGACTTCAGGTAGGGTCCTTAAGCTTCCTGCCGAGGGCGCAAGAAATCCGGGCAGCTCAGTCATGTTACCTGCTCCATCTTCGCTCTTATGCGCCGACATCAGGATCTCCACGGCGCGGGTAAAGGTGGGGAGTAACGGATCGGGTAGCCACCCCCTCCCCCTCCTTCAAAATCTCCCTCGGTCGTACATCCAGGAGCTACCAGTTGTGGAGGCGAATCCGCTGACCCACGAGTGAAGGCTGACGCCATTGCTAAGTTCCGATGCTGTTCCAGTCCATTCTGCACACATCTACAGTTGACAGCACACAGAATCCAGCAGTGGAGTAGTTCGCCACACTTCGCATGTTTCAACACCTCGGGATACCTCCTACATCCTCCGCCTTGATCGTTGGACCGCCCCCAGCAGTTGCGCGAAGCCATCAACAACTGAGCCACCCAGGATTCCGACGAACACAATCGTCCGTCACGGGGGCCGGCGCGGTCTCCGGGGAGGGCGAGCATCCTGCCCTGGTTGGCGTGGGAATACTCTGGTCAGCGTTTCTGCTTCGTGCCTCGTCAGTGGCGCTCGGCCTTGTCCGAGGTCGGGGCAGCTTGTGGCTGTCACCGGGGGAAAGAGAGGGAGGAGGGGGCGGCGTGCCTAACGGGTTGTGTAACCTTCAGCTGACGAGAATTCGATTAGGTAGTTCATGTTGCCTGGTATTGTGTGCGGCCGAAAATTCACGCGGAAGATTCTCTCTACGTATTTCTTACGTCTGTAGCAGTGGAAGTAGGAACCTTAGCGATGAGTCGTAATCGAAGTTGATTAGAAGTAGGAGCGGCACGCATCAATGCGCCCTCCCCCCCCCCCCCAACCATACCCCTCCGTTCCGATGAAGACTCATCGTGGAACAGGTGGCGGAGAAAGGCGTAGGCCCCCTCACTGGAAGGCCTAGCAGGTCTGAGTAGACGTGATGAGGTAGGTAGCACGATTTTTTTCAGACAGGTAGGCGGCACCCTTAAGCTAGAGTAGCTTGACCGCTGTAGCGGCGTGTGTTCTGTGTTCTCTGGTCGTCCGGCCGGCGAAGCGAAACGTTTAGGCATGGAGTGGCGGCGGGCGGCCGGCCGGCGACCTTGGGTGCCCTGGTGATAAGGCGAGAGTGTGTATTCCCCCCTTGTAACAAAGATTACTGGGTTAGAAGCAGTGTGTGTCAGGTGTCCCACCGGCCTACATTTTTACGCGTGCCATTGACAAAACCCAGTATATCGCTGGTGGACATTGCAAGGGAACCATGCATAAAATCCTGAAAGAAAAATTATATAAAACAATGGCACGTCAAAACGAGAGGATTAAAAATGTTGATCGTTAAACAGTTCTGTACAAGCCTTACTCGTGGAAGACGGGGAAGCGTCACCCCTATCCTGGAGCTTGCTGAAGTGAGTTAAGAAAGAAAATGAAAATCTTTCCAGGGAATCTTTGTGTCTGTCAGAAGCTAAATTGTTACGTGTGAAAGAGAGCTAGGTGGACAACCACAGACCATTCAAAACCTGGGTTGACCGACTAGACGAATAACAAAGCGAGTTCACTACATGCATGACTATCGCGGCAAATTGTGCGCACGTTGGTCACTTAATACAATAGACATAAACACTCAATAAAATTGAAGTTAAAAAATATCTTTCACCAGGTTTGGGGCGCTTTGAAGCTGCCTTTGGGGTTTAGCCTGTAGTTTGTGCACAAGATATTGCAAGCAAAAGCACACACAAAATATAAGCATACAAAAGTTTAACATAAAAATCCCCTCATACAAAACGGCATTCTTCTTGTAGGCGATCTTCACATATACACTGTAAAAACGCATTGTTACATTTAGAGGTTTACCTACACATCAAGTGAGATTTCAGTGATGAAAAATATAAAAAGTTAAAAATGTCATTGTTACGTCGAAGTCTCTACTGGCACTGTGGTGAGCGTATATTTGTAATACTACCTACTTAAGTGGGCTGTCGAAGGGCAAACAGTATGGTAGGGATGTTCTTATCCCAATGCTTGTGATAGTTACCCACACTGATACGGAGGCACTTCTTGATCTCCTGGTTCCTCCGTTCAGTGGGGTTGGCTTGTGGATGGGAGGGAGGGGTAGTCCAGATCTCTACCCCCCATCCCTGACAGGCGGATTGCCATTGACGGCTTGTAAACTGTGTGCCATTATTTGTCAGTATGGCCTTCGGATAACCCCACCGCACCAAGAGCAAGTAGCGGTTTCCTTTTGTGATACGTGGATACGGCCCCATTAGGTCGGCGGTGATGTGGGTCCAGGCCATCTTGGGTCTCTGTGGTTTTGCGGTGGGAGGGGGAACCGGGTATGCTTTACCACGGCAGCACGTGACACAGTTGCTGACGTACTGCTGGACATCGCGACTTATCCCATCCCAATTATAACTGGTTTTAATGTCTAACAGTGTTTCCCTAGTACCCGGGTGACCAGCTCGGGGATGGTCGTGTTGAGGCCCGGACCTATGGCGGGGTGAGCAGAGTCGTCGCCCCGGGCGCCGAGATGAAAAGTGAGTCAAAATCAGACGAGAAAATGATCCCCCCGCAATCATAGTGGAAATTTGGCACGCGCAAAGGTATTTAAACACGTGTACTGAGATAATGTTGGCAATCCAAGATTGGTATAAAAAGGGCACAAAATCTAGACGACTTTACGAATGTGATGTAGTTGTAAATACTGTGCGGCATTCTATTGATGAAATTGACTTATCGGTGAGCTACTGAAGATCTGAGGCTTAACGCATAATGTGCTCTGAGCCTTGCAGTTCGAATTACGTGATGTAGTTACCGTTTGGAAACGTGCAACATTCTCATCGAGTGTGCTTTGTTTTGAGAGTTTATCTGCATTCTGAGAATAGTTGGTGATTAACCATATTTACATATGGCTATTGTGACATCAGACGATATAATTCTGTGATTATTGATCTTAACTAAGAATGTGATTTTATGTCTTGTTATCTAATGTGGTAGGTTAGTGAAATAAATGCTTGCCTTTTCTGTGTACGTACATAAGTTTTGTTTATAGCCTATGCTATTCACGGTAAAGTAAGCCCTTTTTGAGACCCTGCTAAGATTTTCCTTTCACACAATTTTTGTCCTTCTGCAACTTTTAATACAAAAAGTGCTGTCCGAGGTGTGACTAACAGTCTAATAAACGCGATGTTAACATTCAACTGCTCTCAAAAGTTAACTTCTGAGGCCACCATAAAATGTATATATCTGTTGTATTTATGAGAATGATATAGGCCTATTGCCCTGTCACATGATGAGATTATCACACTTCGCCTACTAATTATATACCGAAACATTCGCATAGTTGTGGGGTCATTACAAGAGAAACTAATATAAATTATTATCAATTACAGATATCCCAGTTAATAATATTTTTACTACATATACCATTCATGCTAAAAAGTATTTTTATAGGCATGTGTATTTAAAAATTCTCAAATATTAACAAAAATGTTCAAAATTTTAATTTTTTTTTCTGGTTCCTCTCAAAGCATTGTAATATTACCTAAATATGTTTTAAAACAAACTACATCAATGCTTTATATTCTTTGCACATTGCATTGTAACTCATTTATCAATAGCAAGAGACCGTGCCATTTCGAGTTATAAAAGAACACTTTCTTTACACTTCGCAATTCTGTGCATCCTAGAGTGCTACAGTTAAGGTCGTTCATTAATTGGTTGTTGGCCACATTCGGACCTCACTCTCCTGGTCGATTTAGTATCGCAGAGTTAGGTCAGCCGAGGGCTAACTTTTTGCTGTTGGTTCATAAATCTTATAGGCGTGTCGGAGTAGTGAATGTTATGTGACGTACGTGATAACAGCATATAGTTTAATGACACGTAGCTCGCTTCTGAATTATTTCGAGAGATGATAGGAAAAAATATTATTGTTAAAGTCCCTATTATTATGCATATGAAATTGTTTTTATTTCTAGGCAAGTTATGTCATACGTAAGAAGAAATTCGGTCAGAAATAGTAGTTTATCTGGATGTTGGTGGGGTAGTTAAAATAAATGAACACATTTTTTTGGGATTTTGAAACGCCAGTAATTATGCAGGAGAAGGTTTGTCATAACTATTGTTAAGAACTTATTCCGAAAATGGACTAAGATTAGAAGACTGCCGTGGCCAGGGATACGACAATGGTGCGAATATTAGAGGTAAAAGTAAAGGTGTTCAAGCGAAAATTCTTCAAAAGAATAAGAGCATAATTTATACATTGTGGATATCATTCTTTGAATTTAGTAGTTTTGTATGCAGTTTCATCATAGACTATTTCTATCACACTGTTTGGTGTTCTGTAGAAAATATATATGTTGTTCTCAGCTTCTGTTCAACGTTGGGAAATTTTGAAGAACCACGTGGCCAGTCACTGTGAAACCACTAAGTGCTACTCGCTGGGAAAGTAGAATTGATAGCGTCAAGGTTATTAGATATATCTTTGAAGAATGTGTATGATACTTTAATTGCAGTGTTGGAACCTAGTTTGGCAGATGCTGGTTTGAGGTACGAAGCCCACTCTTTAGCGGACCAGTTACTGAAATATGAATTTTTTTAGTTCTCTTGTTGTATAATACGATATTTTTTTTATCAAGTTAACATTGTGAGCAAATAAATTCAAAGCCCAGTGATGGATATTTATAATGTCACCACTTTATTCAAGAGATATAGGCATATAGAGTATGTATTTCCTACAGAAAAATGCAGTTATAACAGCAAAAGAGCTATCAGGTACATTAGGAGCTGATGCTTCGTTTGGAGAACCCACTCATTCACGAAGAAAGAGGGGGAAGTTTGAATATGTAGGTCTTGACGAGTCAGCAAATTATAGTCCCAAAGAACAGTTTAAGCGGAATTTTCCTATGTCACATTTGATGCTGCACAAACACAAACACAAAAATGTTTGGGTATTTTTGTATGACTTGTGTCAATCCCCAAAACAACTAGACAATCCTCACGTGGCTGATAATGCTTTATTGGACACATGTATGGTATTGCAAACAGCTCTAAGAAACACTGATGGAAGTCATTCGGATATTAATGGCTCGAAGCTTTGGGAAGAATTAAAACACTTCCAGTATTTTGTATCACCATTTGTGAAGAGTTCTCCTAAGGAAGTTTTACAATACATAGAATACGAAAAAACACGAGTACTACATTTCGTAATATTTGGGTGTCGCTTCGAGTAATGCTGACTTTGCCAGTGACAGTAGCTAGCTGTGGACGCAGTTTTTCGAAGTTAAAACTGATCAAGATTTATTTTCGATCTACTATGAGTGACGAACGGCTCTCATTGTTGGCAATATTGTCCATAGAGAATGCTATAGCTCGCAAGAAGTGTACATAAATGTGCAATTTGATTTGTACATAAAAATTATATATTTAATTGTTAATCTAAGCGAATCTCTTCTTTAATAATGTTACACTGATAATAATAAAGTTACAGGTCTTATTTTCTCAGGACAAAAAAAATCATTAACTGTTCCTATTATAAGTTAATTTTCCCATTGCATAGGAGTTGTATGTGTAAGAATTATTATGGAGCCTTAGTTCGGTACTAACGAAGTTTGGTGACAGCGTCTAGATAAATGGCGAATCAGGCGAGGATGTGACAATAAATTTAACACATTATGGTGATTACATTAATGTGAAATTCGTTTTGTATATCAACGTTACATCTTAAATGAAAGTGACATGCAAATTTTATTTGTCAATTTGTTAAACGAAACTGCATTTGTATTCTAATAATTTTAATTTTAAATGATAAAATGCGGGTGTGTGTTCATTGCCCCTCACCTTGGGCGCTGAATGATTTAAGGCCGGCCCTGGTGGTGATGGTGCCGACATATATTGGTGCGTAGTTGTGGTGGAAACCATATCTTCCAAGGGGTATTGGGATATCCGCTACCGCTATTCGTCCACACGACATCATCCCTTAGTTCAAAACGTTGGGGCTGTTCCCATAGTAGGCGTCTGACATCGGGATCCTCCTGCTGGCTTAATGTTGTTTGCTGGCTGGTTATTTGCAGTCGGAGAAGACGGATTTGCTCTTCCAGACTTCTTTCGACCTAAGAGAGTGATAAAGGGGGGGGGGGGCATTTTCTTCTCCTCTTCCTCCTCAGCTTTTTCCTCCAGTGTCGGGAATCGAGACAGGGTGTCTGGTAGGTCGTTCTCCTTAACTGGGCAACGCTGGACCTCGAAGTCGAACTCAGTAAGGCACATGTCCCACCGGCCGAGCTTGGCCTTCGAACTCCGGGACTCGTGTAGCCATTGTAGGGCTTTGGAGTCGGTTCATTGAATGAAGTGTTGCCCTTTGAGATAATACCTGTATTTCTTCACGGCCCAGATAACGGCCAGACACTCCTGCTCATTGATGTGGTAGCACTGCTCTGTTTCGTTTAAGCGAGTAGGCGCATACGCTATCGCATGTGGATGCCCTACGTCTTGCTGGTACAGTACTGCGCACAGGCCGTTTTGACACGCGTCCGTTAGCAGTATTAAGGGTTCGTCTCCTTGTGGTCGATGGAGTTTGTGGATATTCGTGAAGCCGTTATTTAAGTCGGAAAACGCTTGTCATTGTTCCGGGCCCCATCGCCGTGTGTCTTTCTCGAGGAGTGGATGCAATGGTGCCATGTATTTTTGCAATATTTGGAACGAAGTCTTGTTGCCATTTACACAGACACAGGTACCGTTGTAGTTGTCGCTTATTTGAAGGTTCTTCCGCTTCTTCAATCGCTCGTATTGAACTGAGTTGTGGGAAGTTTCCCTCAGGTGATATGACTTGCCCCAGATAATCTATTGATGACTTGCCGAAGAAGCTTTTTGACAGCTTGCAAGTCATTCCGTGCAATTCGAGTCTTTTCAAAACTCTGCAGATGGCCTAGGTGCTCCTCCCAATTGTTGGAATATATTATTACATCGTCGAGATAGGCGAAGCAGAACTCGCCGATGTAACCTGTTAATGCTTCAGCAGACGTTAATCGTTGAAATGTTGCTGAGGCGTTTTTCAAGCCGTACGGCATGACTCGAAATTGAAGTGTTTCGCCCTCGGGTGTTGTAAAGGTCGTATATTTGCGACTGTCCGGGTGGACTGCAATCTGCCAATATCCAGACTCCATGTCGAGAGTACTGAATATTTTGGCCTTGCCAATGTCTTGTAGTGTACGAGACAAGTCTATAGCTGGGGAAGTGATTGGGTGGGTAACTTCGTTTAGCGATTTATAGTTTATGCAAAATCGCAATTTCCCTTCTTTCTTAGGCACGAGGACCACGTGTGAGTTATGAGGCATTCGATGACTCCACGATTCCTTGGTCCTTCATGTAATTGACCTGCTCCATAATGAGGTCACGACGGCTGGCTGACACACTGTATGGTCGATTGTAAACCGGCACGTCATTGGTTGGCTATATTTCGTGCTGTATAGAACATGTTTGTCGTAACAGTCCTTGTCCGAACGCTCTGGTGTGTTCATCTAGTACGGCTTTTATTTGGTGGAATTCTGGTTCTTCAAGTTCATGGTTAATGCACATCGGGTCAATGGGAATTGGTGGGATGTCGGCTGAATTTTGATCCCAATTTACTGTGATCCGGTTGGTTTCTTCCAGATAGGCTCTACGTTGCCCATAATCTAGAATACATTCGATTGCAGATGAGCCACGGATACCCTACTATTACCGATTCGGACAGGGTTGGAGAGACAATAAATTCTGTCTGTGTAGAAATACTTTGTAGTTTTATTGTCAACGTAATTCTTCCAGTTACGATTAGGGTGGAGTCAGGTTGCGCAATTTGTACTGTTCTGGTTTGCGGTCTTATTCCGGCGAGTTGGTTTGGTGTTAACAAATTACTCAGGTTAGAATTGCCTATGGCTGCTGAATATAGTAAGGCGAGTACCCTGTCGTTATTTACCTCCACTTATATGTGGGGGGCTATGGGAACCGGTACTTCCTCAATTCCTGGAGGATGGGCCATTGTAAACCTGGGGTGGTGGCCCGCTTCACACCCCCGCGTCAGCATTTCCCAACTTGCTATCGGGAGTCTGTTTTTCAGTCGAACTTACTGGGATAGTTGACGGCGTTTTGTAAAGTCATTTGCGTGGAATGGCTGCCCCCTCCGGTTTCCGAGGGCAGTCCTTATTCCAGTAGTTCTCTGGGCAGAGTCAGCATTTAGGTACGAATGCCATGGGGGTGGTTGGAGCTGGTGCGCCATTAAGGGATGCACTCTGTAGTGTTCGTACCTCGGGAACTTTGGCCGATACTGGTTTTTTGAGACTAGTCTGCGTTGCAAAGTTTTGTCCTGCTTCTCGGGCACAGTTAATCAGTTCGTCCAAGGTGGTAGGTCTAGTGGTAAGGTGGGCATTCTTGAGACTAGGTAATAGCATCCGACTTATGGAGCTAACGGCTGTAGCTTCATCAACACTGGAGAACACGGGTATAAACATATGTTCCTTCCTCCATATTAAGATTTCCGCTTCGTCGTCGAGCACCTGAGTCTGGCTATAAAATTGAGTCGTCAGTCTGGCCAACACCTACTCGCCCGTGGATTCTGCTGCGAGCCTGGTACTGAAATGCTTCCAGTCCGTTAGGAATTCACCATATCTTTCCCACCAAGTGAGGCCGAGGCCCTTCAAATGTAGTTGGGCACTATAGACCCATTGTTTCAGTGGCAGGTTCGTTTCTCTAATTTATTTATCACATTCTTGCACGAATGCTACCGGGTCCTCATGGGGTCGGCCTGCGAAGTCGGTTATTTGAATGTCGTCGTCTCTACCGGTTGCCGGATGGCGTGGTGCCATTCCCAGTTGTATGTAGATCCAGGATGGCTTAGATCTTCAGGAATGAGAGATGTGCTTTCTTCGGCATCTCTCACATTGGTAAGCCACTCCAGGCATAGACACACTCTCGTCGGGCCACCCTATACATAAATGATGATAGGGTTCGCTGCATCTCGTGCACCTGATACGATTTATACCTCGGCCGGGACACGTGATTTCATTGTAGAAGCTCGTGGGTTGTTGATGGCAATTCGTACAACTGTATTTTAGTCCTCCTGTTTCATATGCCTCTTCAGGTCAGCCTAGGCAGGCATAATGATATGTCTTAGAACATTACGTGCATTCTATTTACAGTGTGCCACTGCCTGTGCAGTTAGCATGGGTACACTGTATGTCGGATTCATTGTCGAGGTTTTCGCCTGTGGCGGCATTGACTTACGAGTCAGAGATTTTCGGAGTCAAGGGCGTCTAGGAGTGTTTCGTGGACTCCCGGTCCCCTTGATTGATGGTTGCTTGGTTATGACCCTTAGTTCTCAGGGTATGGTTGGTCCAGTTCATACCGTTTACTGCGCACAGCTACTTGACTGACGCCCCATGTTAGGCGCCAGAAAATCTCTTGACGCATGCCCGGTTAGACTGACACGCATGTTGGTAGAGGATTTTTCCGCTAGACCAAAAGTGGGGTGATTTTCTCTGGTTACAAGGCGGGAGGCGAGGAATGTTGGTTACAACTTACTTATGCTGTCGTCTTCGGTGTTGTGGTTGATCCGGGTTTCACGCAGTAGTGGCGAGCTTGATTCACTCTGAAGAGGAAATTCCAGTTGTAGGCTTCACTGCTCCAGAAGTTCGGATTTGCCCAGCCGTACCCTGTCTCAGTATGGTTTAACAACTCTCTAACCACAGGGTGGCACAATGGATGGATGCGCAAGCAAGGCGACAAATATATTACAAGTACCGGAGCAGGTGTCGCACCTGTTCCGGTACTGCTTGGTGTCCCAGTTGGGTGGTGCGGTCCCGCTCCGCCTGTTTTTCCTCTGTAGGACGGGGTAGTGCACTCAACTGTATGGCGGCAAGGAATGCTGCGTTTTGTTCCCTACGCTTTTTGCTGTGCCTCACCTGGTAGGGCAAAGAGTCGCTGCTTACAATATACGGGGTGCACCCTAACAAAGAACAACCTTACAGTGTGTGTCCGGTTTTGACTTGCTGACAGCCTCGGTAATAGTTTCCACTGATCCCGCACGCTATGCTGGGTGATCAGAGACGGGGAGCTGTGTGGGTCACCAATGCCTCCACTGGATGTGCGTTCATACACAAACGAGCTGCAGGACTCAAGTTACAGTTACCCCAGCACTAACAGTGCTCTGGTGTAAAGAAGTAAACTGAGTTTGTCGTCCCTCCTTGAATGAAAGTGTTGCTAGTGGTTGTTGCTCCTCTGTTCCTCTCTTCCAGCACTATACAGTGCTCTGACAGTTTGAAAGCCGTCTAATAGGCGTGTGAGAAAACTGACGGTCTCCTGAAGGGCGCCCATAGTAAAAGCTAATTCGGTTATATAAAAGTCCCGGTTCCTGTCAGTGGTGCATGTCGTAAACTATTCTAGCGGACGAACAGTAAGAATCTCTATGAAAGAAAAAGCTAAAGTATAGGAAACAAACTAATTTTATTGAGGAGTCAATAAACATGTGACGCGTGCTACCACCTACCAAGCAGCAGAGTGCTGAAGGAAACTACGCTGGCCAGGTGTAGGCGACCTGGTTCTAGGCTGTAAAGGGGAAAGATAAATCTAGACGTTAAAATATATATTACTACTAAACTGTTCTAGTCAAGGTGTCTAAGAGGACACAAAGTGAATTTAATACATATTGGCGAGTGTGTTTGCTGGTTGTCGGTTGACTGATCGTCGATGGTGAAGAAGCCGCTGGGGGTGTACTCAAAGCTTAGAAGTTTTCTGGAGGTCAGGGCACTAGGCAGTGCTCCGGGATCTAGCGAGAGAAGAAACAAGAATGACTGCGATTGTTTTTTCTGGCGAGCCCCCAAATCTCGCTATGCCAGCGTGAGCACCTTCACAATTCAGTGTGCCCTCCGGCATGCATGTTTAGTAGCTAAGTAGGTTGGAGAATGAGATGCGTCTCAGGGCAAGCCCTTTACGCCTTAGGTCGAGTTTAATTATTATAATGGGCTCATTCATCGTGGCTAAGCAGGGTTATAGTGCCTTGGGCGCAATTGTAGCCGTGTGCACATCCCGAAAGAACGAGGATCTAGATGGAAGAGCATAGCAAACATGCAAAACGGAGAGGGCCGTGGAAAATCTATGCGACAGTCACGGAGGATAATATAATTCCTTTTAAGTGGATTAAAGCTGGGTAAATAAGGGTATTTTTTAGTTCGAGAAGAGAGACTTCTGTTAGTTTTTTGCGGGGTGAAATCAAATGCGATCGCAGCTGATGTGTTTTGCAGGGGATAGAACAGCCCCTGTGCCGATGCCAGTCATCGTGTGCGCACAGGCGCTCTTGAAGTTAAGATACTGTCAACACTGCCATGTAGGCGAACCTGCACTGCAATACCGACAGCAACTGATGATGCAGAGCGCCCTGCTTCTCGTAGAGTGCGTCGGAAAACCGGCCAGCTCAGTTATGACACCAACTCAATCTTCGCCCTTCCGCGCCGATGCCAGGATCTCCAATCCATAGGTGAAGGTGGGGAGAGTTCTTTCGGGGAGGCACCCTCTCCCCTTCCTCCAAAATAGGCCGTCGGTCTGGGAAACGCGAGACATCCGGGGTCTACCAGTGATGGTGGCGAATCCGCTGGCCTAGGAGTGAAAGCTGACATCGGGGTGCTTCCAAAGTCTGATGCATTCCAATCCATCACGCATCCGCAGTCGGCAGCCCGCAGAATCCAGCAGTGAGGATCGCTACACTTCGCATTTTTCAGCACCTCGAGATCCCCCTTCCCGCCTTGATCGTTGGGCTACCTCCAGCAGATGGGCTTTGCCATCTTGTACCGAGCTGCCCAGGTTCCCGATGTTCACGACGACGGCACTTTCGCGCCGGCCAGTTTGTTCGCGGGCTGGTATTTGATTATTTCCAGCCACCCCAGAGCCTGAGGATCCCCTAACCACCACCTGTGGACGCGACGAGTTGCGGATAGTCGCCGCACCCAAGTTGCCATGGTTCCATCGCACTCGCAGATCCTCAAGTGGCAAACAATTCCCAGCGAGCGAGCAGCACGAGCGCGATATTCATCCCACGACAGCTTAGCTCGTACGACTGCCTGGGAGCGTCCGGACTTACGGTGAAACTTGTAGTCTGCCGGCGCGGGCTGCAGGGAGGGCGAGCATCCTGCCCTGGTAGGTGAGAGTCGAAAAACACTGGTCAGCAGTAGTCAGCGTTTCTGCTTCGTGCCTCGTCGGTAGCGCTCGGTCTTGTCCGAAGTCGGGGCAGCTTGTAGGCTATCAGCGCGTGGAAAAAAAAAGGGGGGGGGGGGGAGGCGTGCCTGTCGAGCTGCAAAACCTTCAGGTGACGAGAATTCGCTTATAAGTTGCTGTTGCTTAGTAGAGTAGGCAGCCGAGAATGCATGCGCAAGATTCTCTCTACGTATTTCTTACGTCTGTAGCAGAGGAAGTAGGAACTTTAGCGATGAGTCATAACCGAAGTTGATTAGTAGTAGGAGCGACACGCGTAAGCGTACTTAGATGATGTACTTGTCTGGTCAAACAGCTGGGAAGAGCACCTTCACCACTTGAGCATGTAAAATCGACAAGTGAAAGTTAGGAATAAGTAGGATGGAATTTCTAGGGCACTATGTCACAGGGGACGGACACGAACCAGAGCGCCAACACACACAACAGATAAAGGACAAACCCACACCCCAGTCACGAAAACAAGTTAAAGTTTTTTTTTTTTTGGATTAACAATTGGTTGAGAGAGTTTGTTCCGAATTTTTCTGTAATTACTGTACCATTAACTGAGTTATCTAAAAAAACATAAATTTGTGTGGACACCTCAAGCTGACCAAGCGTTCAAAGACATAAAACGTGCTTTCTTAAACTGTCAAGCACTAGCCAGGTTTAGTCCGGAGCTGCCAGTTGTAGTTCAAACAAACGCAAGTCAAGAAGGCATTTGGGAAGTACTGTACCAATTGGGAGAACAAGGGGGAAAACACATAACTACCACAGCGCGAAGTTTGGTAATGCAGAGAGGAGATACCCCGTCAATGAACAGGAATGTTTTGCGTTCGTGCATGCCCTAAGGAGGTAACAGCCATATTTGCTAGGAAGGAAGTTCACGCTGAAAACCGAAAACCTACATTTAGTTTGGCTCGAGGGAATGCATAACGGGAAGCGCAAACTTGCCCGCTGGGCCTTGCTATGACAAGAGTTGGACTTCCAGGTAGAGCACATGGTGGGGGAAATCAACGAACTCGCAGATGCGCAGCCTAGTAACCAGTGCCAACACACAACGGTAACGGATGACGCTGAGTGGGAAGACGCGCTACCACCTTGCCGTGCCACACAAGTAACAGAAACACCTTTTGTTTTGCAAAGTACTGTTGCCACACCACCTGTAGAACTTGTTTCGCTAAATGTCCGCAATATTTTAAGAAAAGTGCATGTGACACAAGAAAATTCCTCGGATGCTGCACAACGCCAACAACATTGTGCAGACAAATATTCTGAACACTGGCGATTCGTGGACCGGGAAATATAAGTGAAACCACCCGGAAATTGCATGAAACGGCGGACCTATGTACCCAAAAAACACGTGAACTAGTACTAACATATGGACACGACAGTTTATATTATGGCTACCCAGGTTCAGAACAAACGCAAAGGAATGTACAGAAGTTTTTCCATTGGCCAGGAGTACAGAGAGACGTACGTAAACACGTTCAGAGTTGTTACGTGCAACACCCTGAAGTCGTGCAGAACAGATGGTGATGCACCCCAACAACTCTGCCTGCCCACAGAGCCATTTAAAACTGTCACACTGGACATCATGGGCACGTACCCGCGCACGAACGCAGAAAAGGTTTTCTTATTGTGGTCACAGATTTGTTCACCAGGTGGACACAGGCATTTCCTGTCAGTAAAGTTCGTGCACACACAGTCGCGTACGCAATGCAGAGCGAGTTTTTTCCCAGATTGAGTTACCCAGAACACTTGTTAACCGATAACGGTACACAGTTTGTGGGAAAGAAGTGGAGAGAGTATTGTACCGCATGGGGAACCGAGCACCGCACCACCCCGGTCTATCACCCCAGGGCGAACCCAACCGAACGTCGTAATCAAGACGTAAAAATCCAGTTACGAGTCCGGTTAGGAGCAGACCACACGAAATAGGCGGAACTGATCCAGAAGTTAGGTTTTGCATAAGGAACCGAGTTAATGCGGCAACAGAGATAACACCCGCGGAGATGGTACAAGGCCACGAATTGCGTTTGCCAGGAGAACCCGCGAAAATCCTCTCGCGCTGCCTGAGAAAATTGTCACCCACCAACTACAGATACACGAGGAGGCGAGGGAGAATCAGGAGAGATGTTGTAGCACATGGGTACCCGAGAGTAGAAGACAGCCGCCAGAGTTGGTACCAGGCATGTGTGTGCATGTGATGGAGAACCCGTTGACTGCAGGGGTTAAGAACCATTGCACAGGACTGGCACCCAGGTGGATTGGGCCAGTAAGAGCAAGAGCGAAGATGGGGAAATCCAAGTTCTTAGTGAAGTTGGGACAGACACGTGTGACAAAATGGCACCGTGACTACCTGCGTATAGCCCGCACACCTGTAGGGAAGAGGGTCAAGGAGACTACGATAAGCCGAGCACCTCGGCGATTGCAGCGTAGCATACCAGGAAGCACACACAGTAATGTCAACACCACGTGCACAAATGTCAACAACAGTAGTCCTGGAAACGCATGCACCGAGAATGTAAACAGTTTTGTAAAAACCATGTCATTAGGGGCTTCGCGCCATCCTAACACTCCACACCAGAGAGGAGAGCAGTAGCGTGGTAAACCAGAGTAGTTTTCAAGGTTTACTAGTGTAAATGAGGGAGGAAGTTGTAACGACAGTGTAAACGTAAATTGTAACACAATCAGTGCCAATGATACACCTTTTAGAGATTTTTCTGCACACGCAGGGGATAGCTTCGTAGAGCCGGACAATTTAAAAGGGTTTGTGGAAGATAGTAGGGAAGTGAATGCGATGTTAAGTGTTGTGCCAGATGTTAACAAACCGCATCATGTCACTCGCAAGAGGCGAGGCGAGTCGCCACCCAGTCCCAACAAAATGGTTCCAGCCTACACCGCCACCCCCCACAAACACCGCAGAGTGAGGAGACCTCCGAGGCCTCGTTACATTTGTCCTCGACCGGTGGTCCCAGTTCACAGCCGGACAGAGCACGCCAGAGCAAAGTTGAGTTGCTCGCACCGTCTTGGCCTTCGAGGGAGGGGTCGTTTGACGCCAGCTAACAGCCAGCGGCAGTTAGACCATAACGGCACTCACAACTCGTGACACGTGGGTAAGCACATGCGCAAAGAGGCCATAATACTGACTTTCCCGTAACAGGATTATTATTGTTTGCAGTGTACTATGTTTCTCCATTTTCTTTCAGGACTAAAAGTGTTATGAAATATTAAAAACGTATTTTCATAAATATTGCACAATGTTCTACTCGAATTCAAAATGTGCGCCGCACGAAGAAACTGACATTGATATTCAGGTGTGAACATCTTCAAAGAACAGTTATCTAACACCAGTATTTCACGATTTAAATTGCTAGTATGAATATGTATGAAATTATTTTATGTGCCATTTAATTTTAATAACAAAAGTTTTACTCTGCGTGCATAGCATTTCCGCTTGTGTGAATCCCGTAGGCAGCCATGGTAAGTCCGTGCGACCTCTGCCTCTAGGCAGTCGTCCGAGGAGAGCTGGCGATGTAAGACGCTGTCACATACACACTTCATATTTTACACCAAGTTAGATTTCCATAGTTCACTTTTATTTATCCGTTAACCTTTGCTTTGCGTACGTTTTCCCAGACATCCCCAGCATAATTCTTCTGCTTAAATTATTTTGCACCCTTGCAGCTTTTTGAAACTTAGTCGAGGGAAGGAGGAAAGATGTCAGAGACCACGCAGCCCGCATAACAGCAATGCTTGAATGTTTGAAATGCAATCAGAAATTTTTCTGAAGAGCACCGTAATTTTGTCCGACCGGATTTCTATGAAGTTACATGAAAATATTGCAATTTCACCTGCACCACGTGGCTCTACAAACTTCATCCAGCGGCATCCGTATCATGTAAGAATGCTTTCATGCATCTGCGTGTTTATTGTGCCTGTTCATATTGTGTCCCATGTTCTCTCATCAATATTTGTGTAATTTGTACCGAGACATTTTCATCCTAGCCTGCTAAGTGTAAAGATTGTCACCACACACCATGTGGTAGGAGGCGCATCCCGACGAGTAAGCGTTAGCGACGTCAGTAATCACACAAACTGGGAGAATTACAATTACAAACTTAATTACAAACTGGGAGAATCACCAAACAGAGCTAGCTAGTCACATCCGAGAGTAATCATTAATTCATATTTCTGGCACAGTATGCACTTTAAAATCTATAAATGCAACCTCAGTGACAAATCTATGTTTTTCTACTAAGCATCAACGAGCAGACTCCCGTCTTTTCAGTGTTAAATGTTTAGTAATGTTAAGTGCTTTGTAAAGGCGCTCGGGTGAGATGAACACACAGAACCCACAGCATCCCTGAAAACCGTTAGTCTCGAAGTGCAGTGCGAGAAGCACCACTGGCGCCCAGCCACTAGTAAGTAAAAGTGCATTTGTTCGTCTCGAGTCTCACCCGACGGCATCATGTTTCATCGGTCGATGGGAACTTAAATTAATCTCATTAAGCAAATAAAACTTGTGTGTGGTTATTGGATACATAAAAACCCTTGATAACTAATTGTTATGCAATTTACAAGATCTGCTTACTAAGTATGGTTCTTGCTCCTCGCTCACTGTTAAAACTTTGAAACTATTAAAAAAAAACGAAATAATGGTGCAAGCGAAACACTGTTATGCTTTCAAATAACAACAATGAGTAGTGCCAGTTGCTATGTGTGAAGCAAAGCTGTTTGGTTTAAAACTTACTTTACGAATTTTTCAAATAAATTTCTGCATTGTATATGTTGCGATGTGCCTGATAGTCCCATCGGATTTTCTTACAGTAACCTGGAACGTGCTCTGCGATATTTTTTTGCTGTACCTTGACTGGTGGTGGTTGCCGCTGTGGGGACCAGTTTTTCCCTCGGACCTGAGGGCGGGGTAAACGTGGTGGTAGGCTCTTCCAATTCCTACGAGATGTCTCGATGCTATGGAGGCCGATTCGTGCACTTCTGGTTCCAGGCTCTCGTTGCGAAAGGGATGGATTTGTCCTCGTGCTGCTTTGCAGATCCGCCCCCAGAAGGTCCTCCACCCAGTAAACATCATTGTGCTGACGACCACCTTATAGGGGCCTCCCCATTTGCTGGCAAGGCCTGCGCTAAACTGTGTACTGGATTTACTGAGTGGATGGAGTCGCAGAAGTAGAGACTCGTCCATACTAAATGCTTGGATGCCGGTTCGCGGATGTGGGTACTTGTGTTGAATATACCGTTCCTGTACTTCCCTTGCGGCGTCGGCATGGGCCAGAGCCGCTATATGGACATCTGGCTGTGGTAGTTTGGATGGGGAACTTTCCCACTGTCAGTCCCTGGGCCGGCATAAGGTGGCTAAGAGGAGTTTGCTCGGGCTGATATTGGTGGCTTCATATGTCCTTTGACAGAGGGCAAACTGTATTTTTGGGATGTGCCTATCCCAATGTTTGTGGTCATCCCCAACGCTTAGGCATAGGATTTTCTTAATCTCTTGGTTTCTTCAATCGGTGGGATTTACGTGTGGGTGGTATGGCGAGGTGGTCCAGGTCTCCACCCCCCCCCCCCCCCAATTCTTCGCAGGTGGCTAGCCCCTTACAGCCAGTGAACTGTCTCTCGTCGTCCGTCGGGAAGCATTCCGGGGTATCCCCATCAAGGGAAAATTTCTGCCTCTAATTTCCCGATGTGGCGAGTTTCCTGGCTGGGTAGGAGAAATGCTTCTACCCAGTGGGAAAATAGGTCAGTGACCATGAGCAGATATTGGTTGCCACAAGCGCTGTGTGGGCAGGGGCCCATCAAGTCCACGACCACGTGTGTGCAAGGGGTCTATGGATGCTGAGGCTTGGCCGTTTGAGGTGGTGTGTATGCTTTTCCACTGCAACATTTCTCGCAGCTTCCTACATATTGTTGGACATCCCTGCTCATTCCGCCCCACATATATCAGCCGGATATATCCACTAGTGTTTCCTTGGTATCTTGGTGAGCGGCCTCTGGGTGATCATGATAGTGATTGCAGATATCGGCGCAGAGACCTTTGGGTACCCATAGCCTCCATTTTGCTCCAGGTTGACCATTAAGGGATCACACTATCTCATTTCGGATCTCAAAGCTTTTGCGATGTGCCTTGCGATCCTCCCAAGTTTTGGAGTAAATAATGTTATCGAGATACGCGAAGCAGAACTGCCCGACGTATCTGGTTAGGACTTACAACATGAGCCTCTTGAAGGTTACGGGTGCGTTTTTCATCCCGAAAGGCTTAACTCTTAATTGCAAAGGTTTCCCCTTCCAGGCTAGTGAATGTGGTGTACCAATGGCTGTCCGGATGTACCACTATCTGCCAGTACCCCAACTGCAGGTCGAGAGTACTTAAGATTTGAGCGTCACCAATATCTCTTAGTGTATCGGCCAAATTGATGGCTTGTGGAGCAATTGTATGGGTGACTTCATTCTGGGTCTTGTAATTAATGCAGAACTGTAACTGCCAGTCTTTTTTTTTTTTAAACTAAAACAATGTACAAGTCGTATGGTGAATCTGAAGGTTTGATGATGCCCTGCTGTTTCATCTCTATCTGGTCCACGATCAGCAGGCAGCGCCGTGCTGACAACTAAAATGGCCGGTTGTATATCGGTTTGCTTGTGGTGGGCCGTATGCCATGTTGTATGACCCTAGTCTGGCAAAACGTTTCTCTTGCTCCGAAGACCCCTGTGTGTTCGTCCAAAACCTGCTTCAATTGTTGGAATTTATGTATCATCGTCCAGGTCTGAGGCTAGCAGGGGCGGGGCAGTTACTGCTTGCAGGCTATGCTCCCAGTTGACACACTGTGCTTGTGGCCTAAGTAGACTGTTAACCGTGGTCCATTACGCAGTGTTGTCGGAGTGACGGGTGGCCTAGGATGACTTTCTTGGAGCCCAGGGGCCACAAATTCGGCTGTGCTCGTTTTTCTCTGAATGGTTAAACTGAGCATAATTCTAATATGTCCGTTCAAGGCAGGCGTACAGTCTGGTGTGGCCATGTGGACGGTTTTTGTCTGGGGTCGTACCATTTTCCATTGCTCTATGGTCAACAGTTCACTGTGTATGACGTTTCCAGTGGCGACGGAGTCCAGTAATGCTATGACACTGTTCATTTATCATATGTGGTGTCTCTGGAGGTTCTACCTCAACTAATTTGATGACGGGCCCTTTGGTTTCGGCGGAGTCGGCACTTTTGATCCACCGGCGCTGGCGTTTCCTGACAGAGGACCCTTTGGCTGGTTGGGACAGGGTCGTGGACCACCAGTTACACTCCCGTCTTCCATACAAGTGCATGGAGCCAGCCGTGTCGGGCAATCTCTACGAAAGTGATAGCCGAGACAGTACCAACATTTTGGAAGATTACGTACCGGCGGTGCAGGAGACTGTGCCTTTACCTTTGTTTCCTTGGGTTTCTACGCTTCTGCAGACTTGCTTGTGTTTGTGTGTTCTAGACAAGCTTGCACCTGTAGATTACGTTCAATCTCTCACGCCTGGTCCACCAGCTCTTCCACATCTTGAGGCTTGTGTAGAATCAGGAAGTAACGTAATTGTGGTATAGGCATTGCAGGCTATGTGGCGTACACAGCTTTCCTCCGTTTCTTCTGGGAAGATCCGTCGGAACATTTGTACCTTGCGGCAAATGAAAATTTCTGTTTCTTCCCCGGGGGTCTGTGTTCGGCTGTAAAATTCAGTGGTGAGGTTAGCTAGTACCCCATTTCAAGTAAATTCTGTAACTAGCCTGTTGCAGAACTGCGTCCATTCGGTGATTAACTCCCCGTACTTTCCCCACCAGTCGAGTGATTTACCCTTGAGGCATGCTTGGGTTAGTTTAACCCACTGTTTTGGTGAAATGTCCTGCTCTTTAAACTCTTTTGCAGTCTCCGAGAAAGATGAGCGGATCTTCTTGGGGCGGCCCGCAAAGTCTGTAATCTGGGCCCCTCCTGTTGAACTACTTAGTTCTATTCTCCAACTGTGTCCGGGGTTGTGTGGTTGGTATTCGGCAGCCTGCTGATAGACTTCACACCTGTATACCATTCCCGATCGAGTCACCTGTTCGTCCGGCCACACAATGCATAGGTGGTGAAACATTTTGGTGCATACAATGCATCTCACGGTGTACTGTCTTTGCCCTGACATGACACCTAGTTACAATAAGCCATCTGCCTTATTCGGCAGTCCTCGCACCGGTATTCTACACTGTTGGTGTGGCGAACTGTCGTCCCAGCCTAAGCAGACACAGTGGAACTGGCACTGGCAAAATGCGTACTCAATTCGGTGAACCCCTTCTCCGGGATATTCTGCCTTGGTGCTGCAGTTGCTAATGGTGGAATACACAATCTCTTCGGCATGCTCATTCGGTACCTCGGTGGTGTCTGACATTTTTGGGATATTGAGCACCATGGAATATTTACCAACTCCTCAAAGTCTGATTTGAGTTTCTATAAGTGAGCCCCTGCTAGTTCTCTTGCCTCGGGGTCGTACTGACCTAGTTCGGCCTAACTTTACAAAATTACGGTGGACACCCCACATTGGATGCCAAAAAGGACCCTCCGTGATGCGTAACAGACCCGGCTGATTGGCTGCCCTTGTCTCTGGGTTACTTACTTGACACTACGCAAGTCACGTGTGAGTGGTTACTCATCTCTGGGTACTTGTGCCCAACGGTGAACAGTACTGGCCTAGTAAGCCATCAACTTGGTACAACGTCTGGCTAAGTAAGTTTCACCCTGCGTGGTGCAGACTTGGGTGGTGGTGCAGCGGAACAGCATGTCTCCTGCGGGTGGTTTTACTGCCCTTGTTCCCATGACCAGAGTGGCACTCGACTGAGGGGTAGGGTTTGTGTGTGAAGTGCTGGGTGTTGATTCTGGCGTGCTGGTGGACCCTTCGCCGAACAGTACTTCCTGCACTATAGGATAGTATCCTTCCACAACACGGATCAGTACCTCAAACAAGTCGACGGCTGAGACTGTGGGTACTGGTGCAGTGAGCCATTGTAGCAAAAGAGACTGTTCACGCGGACTCAGTAGCCCGAACCAGCTGGGAAGGATGCGAAGCCCCTGTGGATTCTTAGAGATAACTCACATTCTTAACCTTCCTCTCAACACCACCCCTACGGGTTTAAGACATCAGGCTCTAATCCTAAGATTGGGTCTGTAGGAGGTAGGCAGTCGACGTGTCAGAGTTCATGTGTAGTTGCCAATTGCTACCTCACTCTTGACTTCCCCACCAGAAGTGAGGAAGAATCAAGCTGCAAAGTGTTGGTTGCAGGAACTGCATGGTGTTGTCCCAATGGGGTTGGTCTCCCCCACACCAGAGTGTAAACCCTCTCGGCCCATGAAGTGAGTAGTCCACCTCAGCTGGCAAGCTAATCCCACCAGGAGCGTACCTAGTGTTGTGGCTCTACCGTTCCTCCCACCTGGGTGCAAGAAATGGGTGGCCTTCCAATAGTAGTGATGTGAGCATCCAGTGATCACTGGTCTCCCCAGACTAAGAAGTTTCCCTCCTTGACACCACAAAGTGAGCGGTGAGGCAACTGCGACTTCACGCCGGCAACGAAGACTTCACGCTGGCAAGCCAACTTCCAGGGGACGGTATCCTAGTGTTGTGGCTCTACCGTTCACTGCACGGGGCAGAGAATGGGTGACCTTCCACGAATGTTATGGTGTGTTGTAAGTGTAGGTTCAGAATTTGCAAACCCGGTCTCCTGTTGTCTCCATCAGCTCCGATGACAATAAGAAAGAGGTCTGAGTGATACTCAAGAGATCGGATAAGATCAGTGTTTATTTACCTAGATGGAAATAAACAAAGATTGTGGGAGGCAGTAGCTGGTGCACGTAGTGTAATATTTCCTCGGGGCAAGTCTACTCTCTGGTTGTCTGTAAGGGATCAAATGTGTCAGTGTGCCGTTGTTGACACCGGTGGTTCTTCCTTCGGTGAAAGTTGGTGAGGCTTTTCGGCCCCACGAGGAAGCAGTGAAGTATACTGAAGAGGTTTGGGCATCGGCACCAATAGCTGGAGCGGTGATGAGTCAGAAGACTTGATAGAGATCTGACTACCTGGAGGCTGGGCTGTCTCCGTTTATACACCGCGTCCATCCCTTCCTTCACTGGAATATGGTGTATGGAGAGGGGGTTAGCAGGTGCAAGCCCAGCGCCTAGATCCTTGGTACCAGTGGCGTAGTGGTGGTGGGATCTAGGCATCTTACTAGGGGCGGCATCCCGCGGCACCCTACGGTACTCGCCGTGGGTCTCTTGCATGGTCCCGGTGGCTCATCGGGCGAAAATAAATATTATTGGGCTGTGTGTCCAGCCTGGTAGATACACAATCTTGTAGGCGGCAGCGGTAACTCAACTCTGTAGACAACTGCCGGGGATGTAGCTATACTGATGAGTAGAGGTTGTTCATTAATATTATGAAAGACGTCATGCGTCAACCAAAACATCAAAACTCTCATTTACTCTGATTGGACTTCATTTTTTGTTATACCAATTGTAGACGGCAGATTTTTTTATGCTGTTTTCTTGCCATTTTTTATTGAAAACGAGCCCCAACTAGCAAAAAAAGCTTTATCCAGTAATACAGCACATGAGTAATTGGGTAAAAAAAAAAACTTTTATACTTGCTAACTAAATGCACTGTATTATTTCAAAAATAACATAAGCCCCGGCAAAGTGTTAATAGTTTTAATGTGCAGATACATCATATAAACCTCTACAATATTTATGTTAATGCACACCAGAGATAGGACACCAAGTTGCATAGAACATCTCTCTATTAAATGGTTCCTCCAATTTACAATCTTCAGCACTTCACTTCCATTGTACACTATTGTGTTTTTGTGCATATTACACCAAGTAGCAGTATACATCAATGGACACTATTTTTAATTTACTTATAAGAGAGACGGTTAGAAATCAGTAACAATTTTATTGTACTTGTAGGTAGATAGTTGGGCTTAACGTCTCATCGACGAGGTCATTAGAGACCGTATTGTACTTGTAGAATCTCGAGACGTGAACCAATGTTTAAAAGGTGAAAATATTTCTTACCAATAATTAATAGAAATGTGGTGGTACGTAATTAGTTTCCCACTTCATATACTTCTACATACATATATAATTGGTGTGTTCAGTCGTAGAAGAGATTTTGACACCGGTTCTCAACCTCGATAACCAGTAGAATGTAAAACCGGTACCTGAAACCAACCCATTCCTACGTCAAACAATTTTATAAATTTTTTGAAGGTTAAATGTGGTCAGTTTTCATTTTTTTATGAAGGACGCAGAAGACATTCTCGGAAACCATGGCACCTGTAATTAACTTGCATATACAGACATTTTGGGAGAATAAACTTTGACCACTCTACAGTGGCTGCAAAATTTTGCTGCAACATAAAATTAATTGCAGCTGCCCAACATAACATGCTTCCTTGAATTGGAATCAATATTATTACATCCAGATAACTTTTAACATTAATTAATTTTTCTATTACCAAATCACACAAAACACATTTTTAAAAACAGAATGAAACCATCAATAGTGAATGGATTTCATTGCAAATAAATACATAAAAATGAGACACTACATGCAAAAATTTTATATTACCAGCAATTTATACCTACGACAGAAAAGGTACATAAAATGCAAAATCTGATACAGTCAGTGACAAATTGCACACTATTTATTTTTCATTCATACAATACACTGCAATCATGTTTTTTTTTTTTCATATTCTATTGAACCGATAAAGAGATTCTCTTCAAATCTTTGTACAAGCCTTTTCCCAACAGGAAACAAAAATTTACAATACTTACAATGAAAAGCACCCCCAATTCAGTTGGTGTTATCTGTCCACAAGGCATTTGAAAACAAACAATTTGCAACTGGACGGTCTATATTTACAAATATCATAAATAAAATATTCTCGATAATGTCTCACATAATAACATCGTAAACATTTATATGAAACAAAACATATCACAAAAAATTGCTTAGATTGTAATGCCAAATGTATAGTTATCCGTACTCTGCTAGATGCTACACGTTTTCAAAATAAATTTAAGAAAGATTATTATTTCACACACGTTTAAGCAATACAACACTGATTATGTCAAATTGAATTACCATAGAGCTTTATCACTTGTTTGTATGAACACTGCACACTAATAATAAAAATAAAGTATTTTTATCTGTTCTGATATGATGCTCATATAGTACTTACAATTGGCATGTGAACCTATGAGAACCAAATGTGATGTACCTAATGTTCTAAAGAAAAATAATTTTGTCCACAGTTGCTTCAATAAGACACAGCTCACTTGTAAAAACACAAAACAGAACATTTTGTCACACTACAATTCACTGACTTTCACACATGTACACACACACACACGCGCACACATGCACACACACGCAATATCTCAATTATAGCTAACACCCTCCCTCCCTCCCTCCCTCAACCTTCTGCGCACAGGCACACAATGACTAGATAGCTTGAGTATATCCTAAAAATCCATGTCAGGATTAACAATGTTTCACTCTGCATAAACTGTTCCAAACTTCTCTAAAACTCAAAATTACTAAGACAGAATTTATTACATTGCCAATATCAGCAAAAATTAACACTGAAATGTCTTCTTCACACACAAATTAATACTTCCAGCATCCATAAAATCAATAAATTATGGTAAAAATTTTATTACTTAGCAAAATTGTAAAGAGTTTTTGTTTAAGGGGTTTAACATCACAAATATCTGATACTAAAATATGTCTGCAATAAAATCAGGTAAAAAGTAAAGTATAAAATTTTATAAATAAAATATTTAAATTATCACAATAATGAAATATAATTCAAGTGATATGAAAGAGCAGATCTCTAACAGCACCCTAGGCTGGCATATGTGCAGCACTGATTTCACATCTTGTCTAATTACATATATTTACTCTGAAAAATATTTTAATATTTACACACAATGCAGACTCCTTTACATCTTGACATGTGAAACTTACTTCAATGTGATCTGTAAGAAAAATAAGTACATACTTAAAACCATTCTGTTTACTGCTACAAGCTGAACTTTCTTGCAACAAAAACAGAAATAATATCACTATGAACCTCAGAAAATTATATCTTTAGTACCAAAGCAGCCACAAGATTAACTTTTTCAACCCTGCAAAGTTCATGTAAACTTTACAAATTTATTAATTAGTCTGAATTTCCTAAAAAAACAGGGATTCACAACATTAATCTTAGTGCCTGTTAGAGAGAGGCAAGATGTAGTTTAAACATGGGACTCAAGTGGCACTTTAAAGGCTTTAGAGGCAAGATTGGCATCTGGTAAGCTGTGGGGGCGGCTGTTGCCATCATCCACGTCTCGTGTCACGCGAGATGAACTCAAATCTGGAGAGCTCGTCCGCAGGCACTGCCGCTCCTTGTGAGCATAAGCACTGTCCACCGCTGCCGCCTGGTTCTCTTCCATCTCGTGCTGTAACCGGTTATCCAGCCAGTTCACTTTATCAAAGTCTTTAGTTCCTCCAACCGTGTGTCTTCGCTTGATCGAACGCTCCGGCATGCCATTCTTGCGCTTCAGCTTCGTTAACATTATTGTGATGTTTTCATTTTCCTTGTTGTTCACTCTGAAACTAGAATTCCTACCGCACAGTGTAGCTACCAATTCTTGTTGCCTGCGCTTACTAATATTTGATTCAGTTTTTTCATTTTTTGTCAACGAGTCAGAACGTTTTAGTTTTGAGTTTGATGGAGACTCTGATCGCTCTGCTTTGTTGAGAGAAGATGACCTCCTCAGCCTGGTGTTTGATGTCGCCTCGAGGTTATCCTGTTTGTTGAGCGACTCTGATCGCTTCAGTCTCATGCTGGAAGCTGTTTTTTCTTTCTCTAGCTTATTGAGCAACTCCAGCTGTTCCAGTTTGGTTTCCGGCACCACTTCCTCTTTCTCCGACATGTCTGCGTACTTGTCCTTGCAGTCGCCGTCCACCTCCAGCTTGCTCACATTGCTCTCGCAGCTCGCCTCTTCCTCTTGCTGCATCTCACTTCTGCTGGGACTCTGTGCCTCCTGCCACTGCACTGCGCTGCACCCTTCCTTACCCTTTTCACTGCACTTATCTCGACAGGACTCCAGTTTTCTAGCTTTGGCACTCTCCGATTTCTGGAAAATAACACAAAGGCCATTAACAAACTATAACTAATCATTTGCCAACAGCAAAATGAAAAATATATTCATGGTTACAAATTATTCTTAAAATTACCTGTATGTAACAATAAAGTTACCATCACCAAAGAAGTATTTGTGGTTATGTATCACACACTTAGAATCTTTTTTTAGAATTGTATAGCAAAAATAAAACAAACCTATTTTATTTTTTTTGCTTACAGTAAAAACAAATAAGTTAAAATCTAATTAGGGGAACCCAGACAAGCAACCACTCAGAGTGACCCACCAACATGGAATACGTTACAGTCTCAAAAATCACAATCATAACTCTCAATTTAAACCAGTGTTGTGTATTAATTATTACCCCATTAATTAGCTATTAATAACTACAGTACTGTGAAGTCCTCCATCTGTCTTTTGTGTATTTGCTTACTAAATGCAATGGCAACACTTTATTAGTGCTTGCATCAGTAAAGGAAGTAACTGTTTGTTCAAGTTGGTACAAAGGTTGCTGGTAGCACACTCTCGTGCACATTAGTATAAGCACAGGGTCTGGCCTGTATTTTGAAAGGTCAAAATTAAAACCTTTGAGACTTGTGTTTTGAACTGCTGGCAGGAGCAATACATTAGTTCCTGTTAAATATTCTTTCAGAAGACTTCCTTTATCATTAAACCTAGCTAGGGTTTAGCCTGCTATTTCAACAGATAACTTCTTAGTGATTAGTTATTGAAATGTACAAATGTCCAACGTATGCTAGCTTTATTTTGCTCTAACTTATGGGAAGTGATACATGTTTATTTTTTATAATTGGTATGCATGGCTGCTTTCATAACAGTATATACTCAGCAATAGCACTCGAGTTACCTTATGTTTTAATTTACTTGTCCGGAGCAAGAAAGTTTGTTTTGGATACATCAGGACAAGGAACTTATAAGTGATACATCATGACCACCAGTAGTTTAATGCATCAATTCGGACAATGTTAATGAAGATCATGCCCTACAAGTGATCCATACATTGTGATTGTGAATGAATACAGTAGTTTCTGCTGTTTAAAAATGAATGGTGATGTCTTGTATTCAAACTATTCTTCATATAACAACCATTATAAGCCCGTATTTTTGAACCCACATTTGAGTGACAACAGATTCTTAATTGTGACGCACTCTCACGGCATTGCTCAATGGTTCGACCTATTGATGTCCTGCCCTAAGTGGCTGACTAGGTGGTGCCTTGGGCACTTTGATTCAGTTTTTCTTGCGAGTGCCAATTCCCTCCTAGTGAATGTGGTAGCCTCTTCGGGGGTGATTCTTTGTAGCTGTCATGCCTGGCAGGTTGGGATTTTCCCACGTTGGGATTTTCCCACGTTGGGATTCACAATGGGAGAACACCTATCTGAAGGGTGCAGGGGAGGTAGAGGGGAATCAAACCCCAGGGTGAGCTTCAAAATACGCGTCTCCCAGGGAGCACAATCTTGCTCACCGTGTTGGTTGCCAAAAATCTGGACGCCAGTTATCCGGGTGAATTAATAATAAGTAATGAAAAAAAAGAATAATCAACTAAATATTTTTTAATGATGAGTTGAGGGTGAGATGGGGATATAGTGATCTTAACATCCTTACTTTGTGTTAAGTTGGTACTGGCATCTCCCAAGAGGGGAGGGCTTGGTGGATCATCACACAAGAATGTAAGTTGGAGGAGGAACAGCGATCCTACACCTTTGAATGAGTGGTGGGATTACCACCTTAGTTACTTTCCCAGTTGCGGAGTGTACGGTACATGTCTCATTACTCTGCTTTCCTATAGTCTGGGATGGAGCTGGCGGTTTACTGACTGGGGTAGGCGAGGGTGCATATAAGTAACTAATATCATTGTAGCTTGGCCAGAGACAACAAATCCCTAACCAAGAGTCTAATTCTGTTTCATGAGAGGAAATAACTGCCGGCGAGATTGGTCGCGGTATAAATGAGGTGATCTCGGGTGCGGTCAGCTGGGGAGTACTATCCTGAAGGGGGTCATTCGCCAGAGGGGTAGCCGGTCATTCCAATTTGTGTTGCAATGCACATCGAGCCTTGTGACGACGTAGTCTAGTGGGAAGGCCTCCGCCTATCCTGATCATCTAAATTTATTTCTATTAAATTATTACGGTTGACTCACATGTAATTGTAATTACCTATTCTAGGGTCACCAAATTACAGCACTGGTCACGCCTTCTACAACAGTCGCCCAGTATTCCTGTTGGAGTGTCTTTTCAGTCACTCGGAGGCGTTACCGGATGACCACGGTCGAGTTGGTATGAGTCCGTAGAGTGACGTGGGAGTTCCGAGTTTACCCAAATGCCAGAGTATGTCTTCGCAGACTATAGATCCAGTTCAGGGACCCTCTAACACTAAGAAACTTGACACGCTCACACTTTTCTGACAGAGTAGGTTTTAGACTTAGGTTTGAGCAGAATTATGCAACAAGTAAACAACCTAAATTTATGTGAACAGAACAAGAGAAATTAACTGTACAAGTAATTATGGTTTCAATTAAAGCATGTTTATTTACGCTATTAGGAAAGTCTGCAGAAAGCTGATTGGTACATGCTGCTACGTGTTTCTAATTTCCTCTCACCAGTTACATTTTACCAGGTGAAGGCGAACCTGGGAATTTCCAAACCAAACTAATACTAACTTCCAACTTCTACGTCACATTTTACAGTGACAGCTTCAGGAGGAGGACCTACGATGTTGCAACAGTCTGCTACCATGGAGTCAGGGATGGTTAGGGTAGAGGGTGCAGGGTTCGGTCGTAGAGGTTACCTCGGGAGAGCTGCAAGTGTTGGAGTAGAACCTGGTGTAGGTTGTTGGTGGTTGAAAGTCGAGCCTTGGGCAGGCTGCTTGAGCTGGAGAGAGAGCCTTCAAGCTGTTGGGAGAGGAGGAATCCTTCCAGACTCCAGGAGAGCTCGCTGACCAGTGTGGTCGGCGAGCCGACGAACTCTGGCAAGGGCGATTTGACACTTTCTTATATAGTCCCCGGTTCTGCTTTGTGGCTGTCCAAGAAGTGTGAGGGTTTTAAGCCTCTCGGCACAGGGTTTGGTTATCTCTAGTAGTGAGCGGCTTAGTGTATTTTCTTATTGCCCTTGATTGAGGCTGACAACAGTTTTGCATCCTCTGCCCGAGGCTCAGCATCTGTGACATCACTGGGCGCAGGGGTGATGCGATCTTGTGGATAGCTTTCCAACTTCTTTATCTAAATTGGTGGATCCGCAGCTCGGTGGGTAAAACCATCTCGGGCTGAGGAGGGTGGTGACCGCATGTTTGAAATTGGAAGGGCAGTATAATTTTTACAATTCATCTTCTAATTATAATTGTGACAGTGTTTATCCAGGCTCGTGGAATCAACTATCAGCACGTGGAGTCAGTATGCCACTGTTAAGATTTGCCCCGAGCTCTTTATAGCTCATTGATGGGGCAAAATCGCTTGTAGAGCATGCAGGCACGCTGCACAGAAGTGTGGCATGCATAAACTGGTTTATGACATTATGTCTGAACCCAGGACACAAGTGTGGTGCCTATAACCACCCTCATAACATTGACTTTTGCAACTACATTGTTTTGGGAGCTGTTGTATTGCGTAGATGTGTAATTTACTGTGGTTTTTTTTATGTTAAACTGTTGACAGCGTAAATGTTTGAGCACACCTTCTTTATGCAAGTTTGTCATCCCCTGTTTTGATGTGGTGCAGAATCTGTCTCACTGGCTCTTAAGTACATCAGAAATTTTTTGCTTGAACACCATTACTGCTTTAAGATCATCTGCCTCCAAACAGATATTATTTACAATTAATTTAGTTTAAAGCAAAATTTTAATGCTATAGTTTTGTTTACTTTAACACTCAAGACTATTGAGAGTTAAATTTTGCTTTCCAAGTTGTCTTTCTTACTTTTTTCTTTAGTTTATATCATCATCTCTGGGGACCAGGGCTAGAGAGTTTTCATGCATACTGACTGTGCTAGTAAATTTCACAAACTTTCCAAGATTAAAACTTCGCTCTATTTGAGTTGTTATACTACAAATGTATATTGCTATACACTAGCGTTATTTAATTGGTTCAGCTTTTACAGTTTTCAAAATTACCATACTTTAATTTTTCAATTCCTTTACAAGCAAGAAAAGTTTTATTGAAAACAGTTGCATGTATTTTTAGGAAATTAATATAATACATTATTTTTATACTAATGTATGGCGAAGATAGCATTATTTCACAAAAAAAACATGAATATTCCAAAGCAAAATATCAGATTAATAAAAATAAAAGATGTCCAGTTACACCATTTAAAAGACATGTTTACTGAAGAGGAAAATGGAAGCACTTGGGTAAAATGTAGCAAACTGAATAAAAAAAATTTAATATTTGTGTTTTAACTCTGCAGATTTACACATGTCCACAGCTTTCTGGCAATAGAATTTAATTTATAACATATCTACGATCCACTTTTCCCACATTCAATTTACATATGTACTTTTTCAAGAACAATGGGATGCAGCATAATGGTAAGCAATATTCTTTTTGCTGGCCACTGAAATCTTGAACTCACTATCACATGCTGAACAACTTGTCAAAACAAAGAATATACGTATACTTACAACTGCATCTGTGGTAAGATGAGAGTTCTGGCCACGATGCAGACTGGGGTCCCGGTACACTGTAGCCACAACCTGGTCTTGGTGATGTACCGGCGGCATAGCTACAGGGGCAGAATCCACAACAGGTTCTGAAGCGAGGTACGTCTTCTTACTGGCAGGTGGCAGGGTCGTCGCCTCTGACAGAGAAGAGACTGGCTTCAGCAGTGACTTCAGCTTCCGATCAAACGTGGACGTGAGGCTTGTCAGGAGGTCACTCCCTGCACAGCACAATTAAAAAAAATACAATAACTTGCTAAAGGACCTTAAAGTGTTTTGTTCTGTCTAACATTAAAAAACAGCAAACTATTTCCACTAATACACTAATCACTACGATAGTTCGGGAACACTATTAATTTGAAAATATCATGTAGAACACCATACAAAAGCTCAGAACAGTGGTTTCATGGGAATATTTACAATCTCAGTACGACATACTAAAGCTATTAAAAACCATTAGTGTACAACTCTATGAACACAAATACAAGGCAGCCTGAAACTCCCTTACCCTTACCCAGCTAAAAATAGCAACTTCTATACAATGAATCCAATAAAACATTTTTTTTTTTTTTTTGGAGTTTTCAGCGATCAGCTTCTGATTTTTTTTTTGTTTCATCTTTCATAAAAATCATTGAATGTGTGTCTTTTTTACATGGAAAATAAAGCTAATATTGGAGGTAGGTTAGTGTGGTAGGGTTTAATTACATATATGTAGTGCTGCAAAACTAGTAACAATAATTGTTACAAGAGACAGGGAATATCAAGGCAAATATTTTATGCCTGACATATGTCCGCTAATGTTGTTTCACCATCAGAAGGCATCTGAACTCTTATGGTTAAATTGGTACAAAAAGTGCTTGCGACAGAGAATGTTTATTCACAAAAGAGGTCCAATTTGCTACTGCCAACGTTTGTGTGCATGAAAATGTCCAAACACTGACTACAGTACATTTTTTCATATCCCTGGCATTTTTTTTTACATTCTCAGTAGCTAAAATAATTTGTGTGTTGACGTCTGGATCGAAGTAAACGAAAAATTCATACACCAGGAGGTGAAATTGAAACTTCTACTATCCAAAAACAATACAAATGCAGCCCATTCCATCTTTTCGCTAGTTTAGTAGTACACAAATAAGACCACCTCTTTCTATACACCCCCTAGCATTAAAATGTGATTTCAACAGATGTACATTTACCACAAAGTGTGTGCCTATTTCCCACAGATACACACAGTACACACACGTGATGCGAGACGAATATGGAATATAACAGTTACCAGCAAACAGTTTTTTTTTAATGAAATCCACATTATATTATAACTCAGCATCACATTACACTGTTAGTTTATACAACATTTACAAAGAACCATTGCACTGTAACACAAGAACCATTATATAATGCATCAGGCTAACAAGATCAACAGTAAACAAAGTTTTTTTTGGAAGTTGTACAAAAACACCCATTGCCAAACTCAGCGTACAAAAATTGTTTTTGACTAGCAATAAAATACACATTGTGCTTAAAATGTTTAAATAAAACCATACAAAAATGTGAACAGAAAAAACATCCACCATCAAAATAGCAGAAACATTTAGGCATGCACTTTTGCAGAACTGTGATTAAGAAGTTAAGAGACACTACATATTACTAATGTTACACAAATCATTTAATAGGTTTACGTGTTAGTGTGCAGAAAATGGCATGGAACATGTGCAGCAAGTAGCATAGAACAAAAAATTACAGGACTTTTCATAACTGCTGTACAAATGAAAATATTCCATGTATGTATCAAATGCATCTAGAGGTTTCTCAGAGACCCAAAATGATTCAATTTTCTCTTCACACTGCACATCGGACAAATTTTCTTGGCAAATAAGGAAATCAGTAAAATACAGGGTAGTAGTAATAAAGATATGTTAATAACGTGGGCCATATTACAACTAAAGTCCTGCAGAGTCTCTCTTCTCTTGTATGTAGCAGCATTTTTTTTTAAATTCCCACCTCAGAGGATTCCTCACTAAATAGGGTCCAGGGCACAGTGCCACTGCCTCCCCTCACCTACGACACCTTTCTGGAAAGACCTGATTAATATGGTTATTTTCACTATAATAACTGCCAAAAAAGGGACACTACAATACAAATTTTTTCTGACAAAAATTCCACCAAGAACTCTGAAGTAAATTCATCAAGCAACAGAGACCTTGATGCATGATGCTTTTACGAATCTTTGATGCCCACTCACTTCGCCCCATCTTGGAAGCAATGTTCAACACTTTGGGCAAGTCATTATCCAACAGTACTGAAGAAGCTGGACACGTGTCTACAGGATATGCTGGCACAATGTTGAAAGCTATTACAGTACAGCTTGTACTCTTCACCTAGCTTCTCCAAGAAACGACACGTCAACACCCCCCGAAGTGAGATTGTACTGCCTAACTGAGACACTGCTCCCACCAACCAAGGCCATGTAGTTCTATGATGTGCTGAGGGAGGGCAGCACGCATTCTACTTCCACCCTGCGGCAGAGACAAGTGTTGAAACCTGCTGCATCAGCGATAACGCTGCCCAGCAGACAACAACACAGTTCAGGAGGGGAGAATCATATCTCCTTCCTCACCCCTCGCCTACTCCGGTCCACGAAGAATTAGTAATAAAAGGGTTGGTGCAGCCAGCAAAAGAAAGTCTCTGCTCCTCCACTGCTCACGATTGGGCCAGAGGAAGCCGCCAGCAGTTCGCACTTAGTTGGTATGCCCGCAGATTCCACCGCTCTTCTTGGGCTGGAATCAGCTATCAGTTGAAGACCACCCCTCCAGAAGTCACTTCTGCACTGCAGCAGACCCACCTGCCTCTGGAAGACTGGACCTTCAACGGCTCCCAAAGACGCCTGCTCCTTCTTTACCACCCCCTGAAAATGACCGCAGTTGGTAATGGTTGAAGTCAGTTCCTTTCAGGACCCTGACTTACTGGATGGTAACGACAATACTACCCTTATGGTATTCACACTCCTGTCTTTTCAGAACACCAGGTGATAGTTAAGTAGAGTTGTTCATTACTTACCTAGCTGGGATTATCACCTTATTCCCGTCAATTAAAAACCAGGTCGCCTTCACCTGGCACTTATAAGAACTTCCGTGTCAATTTGTATTAATGTAACATGTGATTTCTAACTATTCTGTGTGTGCTAATTTCTTGAGTCACCGTGTATTTCCTACGTAAATGCAGCCTGCCAGAGTGAAGCCGGCAGACTGAGAGCTATTTAAAGCCGGAATACCCACACAATAGATGGCCACCAGAGCTCTGCCGCTTGGTAGAATTCGGTAGAGCCTCTGTCACTAGAAACTCCTCCACCAGATGAACTGAGTAATAAGATTATTCCATACTCTACCAGCAATCTTTATAGGGCCAGAAGGTAGCTGGAACTAGTTTTGATTGATCGACCCCCTGTGGATACCACCCAGAAAACACGTAGTATATTTGCTTCAAGTAACCCAGCATCAAAATTTATTTAACATACACACCTAACACGTTCACACCCTGCAGGGCAATTGACATACACACCAATTACACGCTTCATTTCACCTATATTCAGAACACTGTAGTTTACACAAAGCAATTTCATATATTTACCAGCAATATCACGGAGCACACAAAGTCCAAAAACAATTGCACAGTAGCAGATAAAATGACTAAAGTTTTCAAGTCAGTTAATGCTCTACATAAGCTTACAGTAAATGAAATTAAGGTGATATTTCACTTCTTGGAAAAAAAAAAAAAATAATATTACGTACCAATGTTGTATAGCAGTTATGTCCTGAAATATTTTAACTTCTTTCTACTACTGGAAAAAAACTGTTATATTTGAATGTTACATATTTTATTATAGTATTGAATAAAAACAGCAACTGAGTTAATGTATTTTACCAGTAAAATTTAAGGAAACGACTCATGTCTATTAACTTGTAGTTACGACAGAGCAATTTCATATAGATTATGTGTTTAGATACACAAACCAACAAATAGAAAACATCTAGTTTTGAATTCTGATTCTCCTTACAGTCAAATTATCACTTTATGTAATACATATAATTTGTATTAATTCACAGGTCAATGAAACACAATAATTCTACCATTAGTCAGTAGTTACTGTGAATATTTGTTTAGATTTAGATAACTGTGTAGGCCTACTTGCTACTTGGTATCCTTTCCATTTCATACTCAAATTATTGTAACTTAGTTTAAAACAAAACCGGATATAATATAATTTTCTTCACAGATTTTATGAAAGTTTAAAATTCAATTAACTAAGTGCTACGTTTTGATATCATCCCACTCCACCCTGCCACTGTGACGTCACGTATCTGCAATATTTTGCATCACTAACAAACCAGTTGTAGTTATCTATTGTAATATCTGTAATAAGATTGTAATTAGGTTCCAGGTATAATATGTACTCTTACAGGTTTCATAATAATTTTTGTAAACACATTACACATTGAAACAGGAACAGCAGTTAATTTTGCAAGTCAATTTTACAGTTCAATTAATTGTCATTATTGTTACTTTAAATTTCAGTAGAATTATCAGTTTACCATATAATTTCAATATACTTTATTTTTCAAATTTAAAGTATAAAAATATTAATTAAAGACACGCCGAGTAGTGTGAGAACCACATCAATAAAAGGCTGTCGCATTCACGTACCCCCGCCGGGGCATCTGCCACATCAAGCGCATGGAAGACCGTTTCACACCCCAGCAAATTTCATGTTCAAGGCCCGGCCGCATTTTACAGACCAACCTGCCACATCAAGAGCCATAAAATTACCACTACTAGTACAATTCAAAATTTAATCGAACTCCAAGGCGAGGTGAGGACACCTCTAGTGAACGTTGGGGTAAGATGTTACGAATGAACCCAGCCACACAAATTCAGAATGCCAGGAGGGATTGCATCAAGCGTTGCAAAAAGGAACAGTAACTATAAACCCTCTCCCCCAACCAGAGAAAGAGGCCAGCTGTGTAAACTCTAAACGCACCAATATAGGCCACCGTGAGGCGCTGTGTGGCGCCTTTCCAACTCCAGCCAGCTGCTGAGAAGGACCAAAGTATGGGTGTATCCGGTCGCCGCTAATCACTCTACAAGATGAGACAGCCTCTGGCATGAAGTTTAAGGTACGGACACAGTCCATAGTAGATAAGTACAGGTTATTCACAGTAAAGTGAGCACTTTTGAAAGCCTTCTCATTTGGAATCATAGTCAATAAATACATTTTATTTTAGACTTTGACGTAAATTTCCAAGTGCAGTGGAATATACACAATATGCTTATTTCTTACGTGGCAATATTATTTAAAAAGTTGATTAAAGGAATAAAAAATGGCTGAAAGGAAAAAGTAACTACGGCCTCAAAAGTGCTCACTTTACAGTGAACAGCCTATAACAGGGGTGAGTTTAACCATAATATATCAATTCTAGTGGCTTCCCAGTTACATTTAATATTACAGTGTTTGTATTATCTGTGCCACTTATCTAGTTAAACCCCCTCACGAACAGTTATTCTGTACCATCTCAATAAATCAGCTACATCCCCAAAACCTATCTTGTATGAATATGATTAAGTCATATTCATAACAATCTGTTCTCATCAAAGATGATAGCTAGACTAATTCATGTTGCCAGTTTGAATACAAGGGAAGTGAGTCGAAAGAGATCAATGAATAAAAATTTGTCTACACCCAACAGCCAAAAGTCCTATTTCAGCAAATTTTTGTCTGCGCCATGGCATCTTTGTATCTTACATGCAGGTTCAAATGATAATTTTGCATAGGATATCTGTTACAAAACATAAAGACTTGGGGACTGGAAGTAAACTTTCAGTTAAATTTCTTTTTATTTTTAACTGGCAAAACATTTATGCACTATCATGATGGTTGTAATGTTGCACACCGAGATATTTAATTTTAACACTTGCATTTTTTTTTTTTTTTAGTCATTCCTGCCACTGATATGTTTAGTTTGTTATATAAATAAAACAATTACGTACGTTTTTGGAACATGTTACTAATAATTCAAGTCCACTAATAAGTAATATATTAAAATTATTCCTAATTACAGCTACCAGCATATTTAAATTAAGTATATAAATTACCAAAATCGCTGAGGCAATTCTATAATTGCTTCCAGCTATTAAAAGTAAAACCAAAAATCTGCATTTACTATCTGCAATAAAGAATATAAACAAATTTCACATTGGAGAGACAACTTGATTATGGATTTCAGCATTGAGTATTCAGTATCAATTCTACACTCGGCCATAATGCATTACTTTAATTACATGACTCATACAAGTTCATACAGTTAGTACTTAACTATATTCTGTAAAGAAAACTTTTGTTATTTACAGCAAACTACCATTGCAAAACCTAAGACAATGCTAGTCATGTTTTATGGGCAACTAGATTGCCCAGATCATGCAGGCTCAAAATTTTCAGGAAAATTCATAATGATATATGAACGAAAACAACCTTGCACAAAGAAGAAACAGTAACGAGTGCAATTATGAAAAAATTAAATTTGAAAGCACTAAAGAAAATTGCTGACACCAGTATCAAGAGGCACATACACTATTTAATATATCTACGCACAGAGATCATAACAGCTAAACAAATACCCATATTACGGTTAGCTACTTAAAAAAGAAGTAAACCGAACAACTTTGCATATCTAGGTCAACATAAGTGACAGATCTGAATGATGCTATAATTAAATGTGTCTCTTCAAAAACATGCGAACATCCATATGCAGTAAGTTACGTAATCCTGAATAACAATGATGCTACTCTTAAATGTTTGTGAAATTTCTGTTTCTATTTGTATCTTCCAATGTTAAGGAAAAAAATTACAAAATTGATAAAGTATTACAACTTCAATCTAATACCTTACAAGGGCATGGAGGAGAGCGAGAAATCAAACCAGTGCGAAAAAGGCTAACACAATCATTTTTAAAGACGACAATTCTGTGATAAGACCTCTATATTGCAAATGCAGTTATGCAAAACAACATACAGTAAAAAGTTATAGCAAATGCAAAAAGAATGAAATGCAAGAACAATCAAGGCACACACAGGAAGCACGCACCTTCAAGGAAATATATGTGGATATTATAAGCACAAACTGAATGAATGCTAGGCAACATGAATATAGAATCTTGTGTGCAATGAACTTATTACAAGACCTGGATATATCACTGAATACGAAAACAGCTGAATATCTCTAGGCCAATTATTACCAGTGTGTATGGCTAGGCCAGTGTTTTCCCCACAAAATTTAGTGGTCTCTGTATTTTCACAGTGGTGAAATAAGTCTATCAGAGAACATAGTAAATATCATAGTTTTCAATGAAACAACTGGTTGGAATTTAAACAGAAATTTTGACTAAGAAATTAAATTTTAATTTGGGGGAAACAAAGTTCATTCCATCTTTAATTTCTATGCAATACAAGGCATCAACAATAATTATGGCAACCCAGTGTTTTCTCTTACCCTAGAACTTTCCAATCAGCAATGATAAAGTTACACTCAACTTATATTAGACTGCTGCATTTTGTACTGTACCTACAGTATTGGCAAAATTTATGAATTTCATTCCACCATAAAAAGCTGCCACAAAAACACAAATTTATGATGAAGTATATAGCTTTTAAAAAATAAACTGTGTGTGTTAAAACTGCACGAAAGGAACTAACTAAAAAAATTTTAAACCTAAATTTGTAAGCTATTGATAAAGTTTAAAAAATGTAAAAAAAATTTTAACAAAACAAAAAAAAGACCCATTACATTTTTAATTGTATTCATGACACTAATTACAAAATGTTGTTATATTTCAAAGGCTTTTTTTAGGTGGTATTCCAAAGTCGTTCATTAATAATTTGTATAACATGTGAGTCACTTTACCAGAAAACAAAAGAATTAGAGCGTACTGCAAAATATGTGCAAAATGGAACAAAGTAGAAAATAACTAATGTAATTGCTGCCTATGACAAAAATGCATACTTTCCACATCAAGTGACGAACACATTCTTCAAAAACAAAAAATTGGTGCAGCAACGGGAATTAATGTGAGTGAAGAGATTTGGACGGCTCTTAACAGAGAGGTCTTCAGAGCCAATGAGGGCAATTGAGGTGTGTAAGGAGCAGCGCCGGAATGAAGGAGCAAGGGAAACAGGAGGTCCCAAGAAAACCAGCTGACCCAACGGCATGGTCCTGCACGATTCCCAGATCCAAAAATCCGGTGACCTGGCCGGGGATTAAACCCAGATCGCCTTGGTGGGAGGCGAGCGAGCTAAATACAGCCTACAATGCAGTTTTAAAATCCAATATATAGTCCGCATTAATAAAATATTCAGAGTCTAAATAAAAGCTTAAAAATAAATTGTTACAGACACAAACAATGCATACATGCTACTACATGTATACATGCAAGCATACGTACATCCAAGCAGACTGGTACATACATCAAGGGATGGGTTTAGCCCACAAGTATTGTAATATAGTGTGACAAAGTCCCCCTCTTCTAGCTCTTGTTCCAAAGTTCATACCTGCTGGGTATTCTTTTAGGCTCAACCTACAAGCTATGATGCCAGTCAGTGGCAACACACTTCCAACTTAGGAGGAGACATGCAGTTAGGTGTCCCTCTTGAGATGTTTTTGCTTCTCTCATATTTTGTTTTGGGCTGACCTAAACCTAAATTACATGCTGCATAACATGTAAGAGAAAATATATAACCCAGAAGCAAAATTTACATCAGTCTAAGAAATACATTATAACAATCCATTAGAGATTTGATTCTATATATTAATATATCGACAGTTCAGGTGTCCACTTACTCTCATTCCGGCACTATTAACTAAATTATAGGGAGGGACAATGACTACCCTGTCCTCTATAGCTAGTTGTTATGCCACAGATGTAAGTCACTGTGAGGAAAAGGAACGTCGGAGGGGGAGGGAAAAAGAGTAAGAAAGAGAAGGGGAGGTGAGAGGGGGAAGGGGAGGTGAGAGGGGGAAGGGGAGGTGAGAGGGGGAAGGGGAGGTGAGAGGGGGGAAGGGGAGGTGAGAGGGGGGAAGGGGAGGTGAGAGGGGGGAAGGGGAGGTGAGAGGGGGAGATGAGGGGGGAGGGGGAGGGGGAGATGAGGGGGAAGGGGAGATGAGGGGGGAGGGGGAAGGGGAGATGAGGGGGGGAAGTGGAGGTGAGGGGGAGGGGGAAGTGGAGGTGAGGGGGAGGGGGAAGTGGAGGTGAGGGGGAGGGGGAAGTGGTGGTGAGGGGGAGGGGGAAGTGGTGGTGAGGGGGAGGGGGAAGTGGTGGTGAGGGGGAGGGGGAAGTGGTGGTGAGGGGGGAGGGGGAAGTGGTGGTGAGGGGGGAGGGGGAAGTGGAGAGGAGGGGGGAGGGGGAAGTGGAGGGGAGGGGGGAGGTGAGGGGGAAGGGGGGTGAGAGGGGGAAAGGGAGATGACAGAGGGGATGAGGGGAAGGTGGCAAGGGAGAGAAGGTAAAGGGGAGGGGATGAGGGGAAGGTGGCAAGGGAGAGAAGGTAAAGGGGAGGGGACGAGGAGAGGATGGCAAGGGAGAGAAGATAAGGGGAGGGGTTACAGGGAGAGGGGTTAGAGGGAGGGAGGTAAGGGGAGGGGGAGATATGGGGAGGGGAGCTATAAGAGAGGAGCTATAGGAGGGGAGAAGGGGAAGTTGAGTTAGGTAAAAAAAAAAGGGGGGAGAATTAGCACCAGCTGTACATTCACTATGTTCTAGCTTGTTATGAGTACTGGTACTCATCTGCTACCATCCCATGTTCCTCTGGCAAAGGTTATTTAGGGTTACTGTGCATCGGCACCAAAGGCGGTCCCATTCCTCTATTTTAAGCACTTTATTGTGTCCTGGTTTTTGTGCGCTAATTAAAAATGTCCAGCTTTTTTTGACCTGATAAAAATAATTTTAAGACAAAGAATTCTTTTATGTAAATTTCAGTGCAACAACCTTGTTATAGCAGTGTTAAAGATATTCACTTAATCATATGAAAACACAAATATTTTTTAATAAGCCATGTAACCTCCATTTTACACTACAGTTTGTGTATTAAACAAATTGACTGCGAGGAACTTTATATGAACATTTTAATGTATCATTCTCCAATATAAATACCTTGCAACACTGGTAGAATTGAATTGTCCTCTTTTTAAATTAAATGTCCTTTTCTAGAGTGCTTTTAACATAAAAGCCATCTATTCACCGTCACCAACAAAAATCCGTTGTGTGTGGTAAGTGCACAAGCTAGAGAAGCAATTCAAGGCATTCGAGGAAAGAGGGACTACTAGAAGGTACCCAAATGAGCACAGGGATCAGATCAGGGATTCAGTATGTCCCATCCTAGATCTACTCATTCAGACCCAGTGTATACAACTGTGTGCATAATGCAGCACAGGAAGGTTATGTTTAGCCAGTATTGTACACTGCAAGGATCAATGCCACATGACCTTCCTTATTGACAACTAATACTTAAAACATGTTACTGTTCTAGTACGAGATTGGTTGTTATTTAATACAGTTAAACATAAAGCTGAGAGCCTGTAGGTTATCTACTGAAACGAGTGCAGTGCTGAGTTAAACTACAGCATGCAGCAAAAAATTTCTACTTTGCAACACTTGAAGCTACAAATTAAAACTGGATCTGAAAGATGATGCATGATGCATTCTGCGCTTGTAGAGAGTGCACTTTAATTAAATGACTTAGTCACATCTTGAACCAGAATCACCCATTGGGCAAGTCTCCTCTCAAACCAACATTAATGGAGGCGGGACACGTGGTCAACCAGAGTTGACACAGCCTCAATGGAACCTCTTACCACGTGATCTCAGCTGTAACTGTTCGCCACGTCTCTAGAAGAAGTCGCCACATCAACGCCCCTCCCCGAGGAAACAACCATTCCAAATTGCCGCTCCTGTCAAGACAGCACACAATTCAAACTTTGTGCAGCTGAAGGATAGCAAGCCGCCAAGCAGAGAGTCATGGCCTCCATGAGCGCATGAGAGCAAGATGTGTTGTCCCCGAGCGCCGCAGCAGATACGGATCCAGGAACTCATGTGCGACATCAGAGCTTCCAACCTCCCAAGAGTGGGAACGATTCCCCCCGCATCCTTCTGAGATCCACAAAGCTAGAAAAATTAGTATATAAGGAGTGCCAGCGCTGGTCTCAGGCCAGTCTGTTACACCTCTCACTGCTGCGAAATCGCGAGGGTGTTAGCTAAGGGTAGAGTCCCTCACCCACACCAGTGACTGCAGAAGAATCAGTGGTAATTGATGACTCCAGCTGTTCTGGAGGACCGCCGCCATCTTCAGCCGCATCCAGCAACCCTGGAGGAGGCCTATCTAGAAGGTCTTCCAATTCTTGTGCCTCCAACAGCTGCTCTTGGGGGCCATCAACTACCAGAGGGTCCTGCAGCTGTCGATTCCTACCACTTCCTCAACTTCTTCCTGCCTCTTTACCTCCCAGGTAATAGATGGTCATGGCGATGACATCCCCTCTGGACACCCTGTAAGGTTTTAGCCAAACCACTTCTTCACCACTCAGGTGAAGACCCGCTTCTTTAATTGAACAGATAGGCCCCTTCAGGACAAACCTCTCCAATAATATTTGGAATTTTACAATGGCTATTTAAATTGAAATTTCTTTTACAACTTCGACCCCACCCACCAAACTACGTGTTACGTTTTGCCCAGGTAGCCTTTAACTGATTAACGTAATAACTTTCGCTAATTCAAAAGTTGTCTAATTAATATTTTCTTTGAATTAATTCAGGAGTGTGTGGACCCACTGTCGTAATTTTCTAAATACGTATTCAATACACCTATATTATATACAATTCATATTTTCATGTGTTCTCACTCTCGTAGCTTTTGATACCCCTTTGACCCTTATGGTTTTTGTTTTAGAGCTTGCATTGCTCCTCCTTTAAGTTGAAGCCCGCTACAGAGTTGTCGCAGAAATTCAATTTCTCTCTCCGACTAATCTTCGGGAGCGCCCAAAGCACTAGGTACGCTCTTCCATTCGTGGAATCGAGTGTGTTTGATAGTATCCTACTCTGCCCTGCTGGAGAACAGCCAAGTCAAGGCGGAGAAAGATCTAAAATTTGTTCTTGACCCTTGGTAGAAACCTCACCTAGGAGTCAATGGCTGCTACATGAATGTCCTATACTTTGTAGCTCTGTCCAGAGCTGGAGAATGGCATGACATGGGGAACAAGGTGGATATTACGTTGCGAGACAGTGCTCTGAGAAGTACACACTAGGGCTGCTATTTTTATCGGCTTCACCTTGAGGTTTTCTAAGTCGGCCTTATGCCATACCAGAGGAAAGGTGGTAGAAAATACAAATTGAAACAGATCTTAAAAATAATAGAGGCAGAAATTGCCAACCTACTTCCTCCTGAGATTGTTGAAGATAAAGCATTACTTAAACCACCTACTAGATTATTTCATCAGTCACCTCTCGAACATTTATTAATTGTACACTTCAACACCACAGTCCTGGAATTATATCCCACCATACTGCACCCTTCTCACATACCCCATGAGTCTACAAGCAGCTCGAGCTACACTCCTCCGCAACCACTGTTGGCCATTGTTCAGTAGCCGGCTGCATCATCAAGTCAGCCGGAGGGGAGGAGGGTGCCGCCGCCTTGTGGACAGCAGGTAATGCGTCGGAAAATAGTGCTGTCTTGACTTTGTTCCCGTTCATAAACCAACCCGCCCCACACTATATTCCGGCATACTGCCTAAGCGAGAGTAGTTTCTTAGGGTATGATCTACGAAACACTGGCATTGCATTATTTAAAGGCCACCACCGCCACGAAAGGCCAATCTGCCTACCGCAGAACACCGAATGTAAAAATTGTCGTAGGGATTGTAGTACCCAAGCCACCGACCAAACAGAACACTCACAAAGTTCCCAATCAGTAACCACAATCCCTCCCAACGTGGGTGGACCCTACCCGTACCTGAGCTAGCTGAGGGGCTTGTGTTCGACCCCAGGTTACTTAACTACTCAGAGCTACGACCCACATTCCCGTGACACTCCAAATAAATTCCTACATAAATTGTTTTCCCCAGCAGTGGAGGAAAGCAGAACAACATGCAGGAGTTATGCTAGGCAGCTTCACTTGGCAACAACGAACCTGGCGACTGTAGTTGTCCACTAATGCCTGCACAGGAAACACCTCAATCACAACTGGCACTGACGGCAGTAAGAGGGAAGCAGTAAACATGTCACACTGGCCAACAGTCCACTTTGTATAACCTCCTACATACTTCATCAGGGCCTACGCCTACCAAGATTACAACTGAGAAACTCATACAAGAACACTGAAAAGTGTCATCATTCAGCACATGCTGTTCCTTGGCCACTGTAAAAAAGGTGATCCACCAAGACTGTTGTATTGACCCCCCTAGGAGTTTAAAAACACTGTGCCGGTGGGCCCCTAAAAGACTAGGATTGGGCTTAACTTTGGCACATGCAGCTTATACCATATACTATAAAAGACTACAGCTCGTCCCACATGCTTATACCAACTACAGGAAATAATACCAGATGTCTAGCAGGAAGTGTTCTCATCAGACACATGGAAGATACTTTGTTTCCCCGGACTATTCCTGACCTGCCCTTCTCTTTCTACTAAGAGTATTAAACCCATGGAGGAGCAAACCAAGCACGACATGTTACGAATGCGCAAAGAGTGGGTTCAATTCAAACGCACTTCGGATTCACGGTAAATGAAAGACATTTGAAGTGGATGTGCAACACGTCAGCCCCCCACCCCCCTGATGCACCCGTCGCCACACCACCGAAGATGGCAAAGTGCCGCCAAGCGCCTGAGGCCATATCACAAGCACAGAGGGTAGTTATCACACCCTCCGCACTCCAGGCAGACATCACAGGGGCACGTCATACCACCTACTCCGGGCTCGCCGCACACTCCAGAGAAGCTGTATACAAGGCCTTGCACAGCCAAGCTTGCCTCAACACTTCTTGTGCTGGGGCTCTCTACTGACTATAGGCCCTAAAGGTCCTCTCCAAGAACTTCCAGTTCTCCAGTGGCTGCAGCCACCACCTACCAGAGGCTTCAACACCTCCTGGTTATTGCCGTCACCAGATGCTTTGTCTACCTGAAGACATTGAACATGACTAACACTTCAGTTGTTGACACCTTCTGGGTCTTCAGCCCCCACTACTTGCTGGTAGTGCCTCCCCGGTTTAGGTTAGGGCCTCTTCTAGGCAAACCCCATTAATGTTAGTTGCGACCAGTAAGTTAATATTTCCCTTGCATCTAAGTAGTCTAGGAGCGGGTCACCTTCACCTATTATGTGCATACGTTAATTACTTCTGCAGTACAAACCTACTGATAACACGTACAAGTCACCTAAGTATTTATTGCTTGATAAATACTTCATCTTAAACGTATCCAAGAGTTCTTTGTTATAGTAATATAGCCTATCTACCACTAGTATTTAACCGCCAAGTGGTAAGCAAGCGGCAGAGCTTTTTAAATCTCGAGTAGGACGTCAGTCCCCCTTTAGGGGCCTGTCAGAAGTTGTATCGCTGACCGGAGCACCTAGCCAAAGTGCTGGCAGAGAGAACTGCTTGGGATTGGAGGCCCTACAACTGTGGACAACATCCGGCAGTGGCAAGAAGGCATCTACAACCCACGACTCCAGGTGCTTGCACTGTTAGGAGTCAGGGAGTGCACCGCCAGCCATTGTCGTCCTTACACTCTTAAGTCAGGGATCATCGATTGCTTGTCACTTACAGGAAATCTAGTGTGCTATACGCCTATGCCATTCAACAGCAGGCACGGAGCTCAAAGGACAGATAAGAAGGCAGAGTTCAGTGCCACCAAGCAGATATGTGCTGCAAACCTAGTTGTGCCGGGAATAGACTCTTAGGGGACAGGTGCAGCCACCCGCCACTCGGGGAGACCAGCATCTCACGTCGATACCTAAGCGTTTTACTCCAACTCGTTGAGAACCGGTTACGACATACACCCAGTGGTCCAGGCCCTGGTCAGCCGGAGCAACACCAGGCTCGAACGTGTCAACACACACACCGGCAGCTGGGCCAGCACGGAGTGGAACCACTGCCACTTCGCGGAGATCTACCGCAACCCAACATCTGCCAAGACCAGTGGAACCAAGGACTCCACACACTCCACCTGCAGCACTGCAACATCATCGACTAAGAACACCCCGCTGAGCTCTGGTAAGTCCACTTTGCCTCAGAGGGAAGTGTCGTCGTGAGGCATATTGCTCGACCTAAAACACTCGATTACATACCCAGTAGACAGCCTACAATGCCGACACTGGTGTCCAGCAAGAAAGGGAACCGAGTACCTATTGTAGCGCAACTGACCTAGTGCAGATCAAAAGTCTCTTGTCAACAGAGGTTTAAGTGACATGCGTCGACTTAAACACAAATAGCATTTATCTAATTCCGTAGTTGATGCCAACATGGCACTCGCTTCCCTCACATATTGAAACCGTCACACTCGTGAAAATTCACACAACCACATAGAAGGCAAGAACAAGCTCCACACAGACACTCCCTGTTTGCACCTCTATGCGTTGGCACCGTGCTGGACACTACATAACCCAAGTGTTTCCTATCCAGCAGATTGATTCCTCTAGTCATACTGACAGGCAGTCAGATGGGTAACCAACACCACCTCTAACAGCTCCACAGAACAAGTAGGGGAAACTTCCTTCAGTAAACTACTTGGAGGGGCATGCTAATAGAGACAGAACTAGAGCCAAGACACTTCCCAACAGCCATACTTCTACTGTCATGTCCTCAGGGTTCAGACCTGCCATCTTGCCCAAAACACAGAGTTTAGAAGATTATTAGGCAATCGTTGGCTGACCAGTAGAAAGTTATCAGCAATAACACGTTAACTGTGAAAGCCTGACAGTACATACACTAATACCTTTTTTCTAGTCTAACAAATGTATTAAGTTATTGCGTTATAATGCAAATAAGTTTAATTTTGATAGTCTAAAAATATTTGTCAGATCACTGTTTCCATTGTACTGTACTGTCACTTTTTCATGTCATTCTCAAAGAGGACTTTATTTATTGCTAGGTCCGCAGCAAAATATGGTGTGAATTTCGTATTGAAATTTCAGAAAAATACTAATAGGCTGTTCACAACCTGAAACAACTGTGGTACAGATGCATTTCTGATTGACAAAGTGCAAAAAAATCACATGCTGTCTATTCCAATTGACTTTCGCAGTGAACAAAACAAGTTATTTAACCATATTGTATGTGGCCGAAATTCAACATATTTTTCAACTAACCCAGTTTCCAATATGCACTTGGACAAGAACAAAATCATTAAAAAAGTCTAATAAGCTCTTTACTTCTGAGCTACTAAGCATTCTGATAAATACAAGCAACTATACTGTACTCATAATACAGAAACAATAAAAACAAACCATGAATATTTAGACTTAACTAGATCAGCAGTGATCACTATCAAGTGCGAACTATACAGTATTACAGATTATGTAGAAAACATGGTTAACTTTTAGTTGCCATGATGTCAATGAAATTTAATTTTCATTTTGATTATACCTGATGTGTAACATCACCCATCCATAACTATTGAGGGTCTTGAATAATTTGTGATTGCCATCATCATATTTCTGTTTAGTTCTATTAATAAAAAAAATTTTTAATAAAAAATAATGGAATTTTTTAAAACCTAGTTTATATAACATCACCAATTTTAAAAATATTTTAGAGTTAACTTTTTGAATGATGTCTTCAATTATTACTTAAAGAGTATTTAATTATAACATTTCCATATTGGATGTGTTGATGTTGCTTATCCCACCAGTCTTCAGCATACAAAGAGAAACACCTTTTACCTTAATGATATAGTTAACAAGAAAAATGTATGTCAGTGGGAGGTTGCTTTCAGTCAGTTGATCCTCCGCAGCAGTAGTTTTATTGGACTTAATACTGTAAAGCTGTAAAAACTAGAAATAAAATGTCACCAATAAGCATGAACATAACGATAATTAGGCACTAATGGTAGCTATAGCTATAGTCCTTTGATTTGCACCTCTTCTGAAAACAATTACAAGAGTAAAAGCAAATTAATCCCATGATCAAAATATGCTTTATATTTTGAACTTGGAGGGAAATTATGCAGAATCAGAGTCAAATAAGTGGTTTTCACGGGTACATATTAACACATGTTATTCCAAAAATAACACTGTTACGAAACACAATGGTTGGGAAGGGATGTAGCTTTTCTGAAAGAATGAGAAACACAGAAAGCAAAAAGAAAATGACAGACAGTAATGCACGCGCACACAAACGCAAACTGTGCAGCTGTGAGGTGCAGGCAAGCAGGCAGGCACGCACAAGGGGCAACACCCCGCCCCCTTACCTCTCCGCAGCCTGCCTAGTGCTTCTGATGGAGCAAACTTGAAGCCACTGGCTGCGGGCCTGCTGAAGATGGTGCTTTGTGGATGTAAATGTGATAAGAAGCACCATACGCTTGGGTTGCTCGCCTGCCTGTGTGGGGCGGAACATGAAACGTGGAGGAAGCCACCACAAGAGGCAAGAATAAGACATGCGTAAAAAACCACCACCTAGAAACATCTTTGCCTTAAATAGCACACAACCAACCATACCCTTTATTACAGTGCAACACTGTTCCACCATCACCTTTACACACACATGGGAATATCACCACAGAAAAATTACTTTAGCAATACGCCAGCTTCAAACTTTATCATGTTCATTCTTATGGCCAATTTTTGTAACACCAAAACATTTGTTCTCAGTCTCATTATTAATGATGAACATCTGGGTTTACTGAAATCAGTTATCTTCCAAATATCCCACTAACCACATGCTGCCATAGATGGTACAGCAAACATTTTCCATCACTAATTGCATTACAAAATAAAATTTATGCATGCTTCTCACTTACTAAATAAGAATAATTTGGTGCAGATAGCATTTGTTGTATAACAATACATAATGTACTTACTACTACATTACGAAACCAAAACAATACCAGCACAATAACCTGCCATGCTGTAGAATATAAATAAAATAACAAAGCTTCTACATAAAAAGCATTTGTAAATCAGACACAAAAAGCTTATACACAAAACAAAATGAAGTGTACAGACAAAGTTGAAATCTAATCATGTATGAAAATTTAGTTCTATTATCCACTTAGAGAAAATAATTATTTATAACGGCAAGTTTGTTACCCACAAATTAAGAGAACCTCATATTAAATATTATCATTAAAATCAAAAACACTTGACAATATATGAATAAATATTTTTATATTGTAATTTACACTAAATAAAACCAACACTTGACAATTTCAAACACAAAGGGCAAACTCGACAAAATCTCATTCCCAGATTTAATTGGTTGATTTATAAATATTAGTGAGTAGGCGTTTTGGAAAGACCATTTAAAACCAATATAGAAATGTTTTACCAGGGAGCAGATGTATGACAGCCACCCGTGTACGAGGGGCAAATGGCAAACCCAAAAAAGTTTTTACCAAAATACAATTTTGTGTCTACTTCACATAATTCTGACAGCTGTGCATGTTTTTAACTTTCACTTATGTATCAATTCCATGAAAATGGCTCCTGAAGAAAATGCTATTGAGGTGAGTGGTTACTGTATAAAAAGTGATGATGACTGAACAATAATGGCATGATTAAAATTCTATGATTATGAATGAAGTACACACTTCATATAAGAGGTTTCTGCTAGTGAAAATTGTCTTCTTTATACAAGTAATTGAAAATGCTTTGGAAAATACACAACTATGAATTTCATAATTTATAATAATCTGAGCTTACATCATGTGTTCATATTACATCTCTACTATAAAAGACAGGCTTATGTATTCACACTTGAAAATGGCATTACATTCAGTGGTGGTGAAGGAAATAATATTCAGTGTTTTGTCTCTTAATCATTACCATGAAATTGTCATACTGCATTTGTACAATGCTCACACAATGAGCAGAAGCATATAAACCTTAGGCAACCGATTCAAGTGCGAGAAAAGTGATATTATTAGCATCTGAGTGACATTACCTGCTGAATTCATGCTACACTCTGCAGCAAATGTTACACACGGCTAGTCATCAACACAGTTGCTTGTGAAGAAGCTGGACATTTCTCTCATGATGGAGAAATACAGAAAACTTTAACTGGCTTTAAGTTAGCAGAGGTAGCATTCACTGAAGAATATAAACTGAATGGCAGAGAATTAATTATTCAGCTACTTATATTAGTAAGCGACGAGTGTAAAACATACAGACAACACAAATATCTAAAAAAAAAATCATTCCCAATTCGGAAGAATGAAAATTTCCTCACAATGATGCCAAAAATGAGTAGGATGTGAGAATAACTTAAACAAATAAATGCAATATTTAAATTAAAAAAAAAAATTAACATTTAATATGCAACATTATACTATATAATGCATTAGTTCAAAATGTAAATCTTAAATAATACATTCCATTGCGCATACAAAAAACTTCCAAGAATGTTGCACCCCTCAGTTTCTGCTTTAAATTACACAAAATACACAACCATAAGATTAAATATGTTACACTATGGCACTTCACTATATGCATTAGTTTTTGTATTGCTTGTATGAATGCCATGTTTTAGCACATCAAGTGGCAACCATATGTCTAAGATCAAACACTTTCTGATGCCAACCGACACTGACCACGCAGACTACTGCTTGCTGTGGATGACATCCTGACAATGTTGGCCGGTAGGAAAATCTAGCCACCATTACTCAAGAGTCGGACTAACCAGTTGTTATCAGGTAGCACAACTTTTCCACCCCTACAACCCAGATCTCGACTATGTGCGCCACAGGGAAAGGGTTCCAGTCAATTATTCCCTTACACTTGCTGTCCCTAAGCTTTCACTGTAAATAGTTTATTGCCTAACTGCCCCATGTTGGCAATCTAGGTTCCACACATGCCACAAGCCATTGTAGAACTTATTTTCTATACTTCACCCCAAGTACCACGTGAAACTGGAGTACATGAAGTGGAGCCAATGCACATCATTCACTACAGAACACTGCAAACCATATAAAAAAAACCTGCACTCAAGCCAATCGACAGCACATACTTGCAGCCAACTAAACCACTGAGTTGACAGCAGATACAAAAAACCACAACAGACCAGCACGTGTAGTCCACCCCTTGAGAGACTGTTTGTAATACGGCCAAAAAATGAGTTTGTAAAGAACCCAACTCCAGCAACTTGAAGCCCATATTAATAATGTTAAAAAGAAACATAATATAAGCCTATAAAGTGGTGACCTGTTTACTCAGACAATGGTGTGCACTTCATGTACTGTAAATAATGTTATATAATTACATCATCAGCATATATCAACAATATATAATAATGATTTTAAATTCACATTGCAATATACAATGATGTTACTGAAGATTTGCATTCTGCACCTCTGGGCAATTTAACTACTAATTGTGAAATAGTTATAAGATATTGCAGCAAAAAATGTAGTTTCAATGGATAAACAAAAAAAATTATTTTAAGCAATTACCGTAATACTTTGTCGCATGGCGCCTTCCTGCGCACTGGGCATGTGCACACTACTTGTTGACTTTGCCCCATCATCAAGCTAACTCATATGGGTAAGTCACACGTTGGCAGACTATCAATCCCATGCCTACAGGATTGCCCCCTGCCTAGTGAGCAATTACACATGTGGTGATTATTTGAAACTGTACTGTCCTCCTCAAAAACCGCCATGTGGTCGCCCAGTTCCCACTTGAGAATTTATACTGTTTGACTAGTCACCCACATGCCGGAGCCAAAGAAGCTAGTTCAAAGGGCTGCTGCAGGAGGGCAGCACCCAACATACAAGGTCGTCATAGCTGACAGAGCCTCATGGAGAGGTGACAGGTATGTCAACAGCCTCCCCCGCCAAGGAGATAAGAAATGGTGGCGTGGACCACAACCATATAATTAAAACCACCCCTATGAAGCGATGCTAGCTATACCCGCAACCCTGACAGCCTAAAAGCTAACATTTTCCATTTACAAAGAGGTGCCAAACCGCACTGAAGACAGTTCATTGGCCCTTCAGCTTGTACAAGGCTGACTGCACCAGTAAGGGAAGTGGCTGTAACCCTGACCTCACAGTCTGCAGAGACTTCCGAGCAGATCTTAACCAGGGTTGTTCATGACCACTAGGCCATATGCGTCAAAATAAGTGCTAAGTGAAAGTCTCAAGTAGAAGTAATGCAATAAACTCTTAAAACGCTGTCCACAGCCAAGAACACCATCATCAGCCAGAAGTATCTTGACGTAGTCTCCTCTTTGCTCACTAGCTAAATCCTTCCAGCCTCCCCGGTAGCAGGTCATGCTGACGTCCCTAGGTTTGTCTAAGGCAAGGTTGATTTTGGAGGTAGTCTTGCATAGCAGCAGGGCTCACAACATGCCCTCTACAGTTTGAAATTCATGGCCCAGCTCCAGCTGTCAATGCTTGCCAGCTGTAAGGAATAAGAGGTTCTGCTGTATAACATTCTTCCCTGCACCTTTTAGTGGCCAACAAGGCGCTGCACACATTTTACTTACGGTACAATGGCGTATAGCATCAAGAGTGAGGCACTTATTTATTAAACAAGCAATGCCTGACCTACTCAACTGAGAGTTACAAATACAAAGCGCGTCGCACCACCCCCCCCTTTTTTTTTTCATGCGCAATCCAAGTGATCAAGGCATTAAGTCGTAAAAATTGTCGGAGCCGACAACGCAAGATTCAGCGAAGCTGAAGACGAGAGTTACAACACAACCAGGCCTAGAGGAGCTCTTGGCCATTCTGTAGTACTTCTCATATGGTGAGCATAATCCAGCTAGGCAGTTAGGCGCAAGGCTACTTGTCAAGACCCCGTTAATCAGTTTACCCAGTACCTTAATTACTCGCTGGCAAAGATAAGTAGATCCCAGTAAAGCACAGTTTAAGTGTAGAAGCACAAGAGTGCATAAATATTGCGTATAAGTTCTGTATAATTGATTCTGTTTTTTATCATATTATTGTATTCTATGACCTAATAAATGTGTTTTGCGGTTAGTGAATTCTGTCTGATTAGTTTCAATTACCATTAGCTACGCCTCCATGAGTTCCTTCCCTTCATATAGCAGTCTAGTCTTGTACATAAAACCGTAATAGCAGAGTGAAGTAGTTGAGGACACTTAGATGAGAGAGAGGAGGAAGGGGAGCACTACAACCTGTGTTACTGATGCCATATACCATGAACCCATTTCCAAGGCTGGTGTTCCAGAGCTTCCAGGATACTAGTTACCTGAACAATGCCCAGCACAGCTCTTAGACTCCATTTCAATGCCCCTCCAGTTGAGTTGGATAAAGAAGGTTTGATCGGCACTCAGGGGCATGCTTGCCCACAAAAAATTATGTTATCTTTTATGTGTACCACAAACTTCAACTTTCACACATTATCTGGGACTACATTTTCATACAGATAATATTTTTTTTAGATTGCATAAGTTTTGAAAAATGATGTCAAAGTCAAAATTGTAAATTTTTTTGTAATGTACTAATAAAATAAACCAAACCATTTTCAGAAAATTTAACATCGACTTCTGAAAGATCCTTCAGCCACAAAATAAATATATGGAACGATTTCCTCAATTTCGGCAAATTTTGAAATAGTAAAAAAGATCCCTTGTACCTTTAATAGATGTCAGTAGCTCTTGGCATCTTCTTTCAGTGTCGATTTCTCATGTGTGTAGGTAAGTTATATTTCATTATTTGTACATTCTTAATAACGCAAAATTGTGACTGACATGTAGATGTGCAAAAATTATGCTTTCAAAACATTTTCTTCCCAGGAGAACATAACAGCAGATAATATCTCAAAGATGAACAATATATGGTTCAAATCTAGAATAACAAATTATTCCATGGCAAATGCCATTAACAGTGAGGTCTGAAGTACTGGCGAGGGTGAAATGAGGTGAGTATGGAGCACTGGCAGGATATATGGTTAAGGTAAACAAGAAGGTCCTGAGAAAACCCACCTGCAAACAGTAACGTCCATAAAAATTTCCCACATCCCAAAATCCAGGTGACATGACTGGGAATTGAATATGGTTTGCCGTTTGCCTTGGTGGGAGACAAACTGTCCTACTACTATACAACTGTGCCCCCCTCCCCCGCCATTCCAGTGAGATACATCAGAGCTGGTGGAATACTTTCACAAGCAGCAAGAGTGTTAACATTGAGGCAATGAGGGTGTCCAATAGCATCACAAAACCCTTCGTATTTGGAAAAGGTAACAGTAACCTAGACCTACTGATGCAATGTATGCTGAGGGTTAAAACCTCAGGTGAAGTTTTCTCTCTCTTCTCCTCCTCTTAATGTTTTGTCTCCCGATCTGTATGTCTCCTAAGGAGCAATGTGAAAAGTTGTGCTTGCATTTGGCTTGGTAGTTGGACAATGTACCTCATTCACCTTGGTGATTGTCGAGTGCAGATGGATAGGTATGCAAACGGGCACGCTGCCTGATGTAGCTGGAGCCTTACGAACGATAATCTGTCGGGGTCCCATTTTAGAGCGAGGGGTCTTATTGGAGTGGTTGGTTGTTGAGGAGTAGGTGGAACCAGTGTTACCAGGAGAGGTGGGTTTGCAACTGGTGGCAGTGGCAGGGTATGGATGAGGCTTGGTCCTCCTCCTCTGATGATGTCCAACTGGAGAGGGATTCTCTACTTCCCCTAGGAGTCCTGGGTATTGGCCCAAATAAGCCCTCGGGTATTGTGGACTCTTTGGTAATTGATAAGACATTAGGCCATCTGACAGGTTTTACCAGTCCCCTACTTAAGGACAAACAAGCTTGCATTGATGGTACTCAATAACTTCCTCATGCCCATAAAGGATGAGTATGGTATAGTCTGAAGAGCAAATTCAAAGGTTATAACAGATTTAGCAAGCATTCAAGAGGTTAAGGTCATGACATAAATTTTCCTTCATTTAGCACCAAGATTCTATAGTCCCTTTCCAAAGACCTGGCAGATATACGAGTGGTGGATCAATGGGTTGATGGCACCAGAATCTATATTTCCAACACCATTAGGTGTACCTAGTGTAGAGGCAGGGTGCCAATGTACGACGTTACTGTACAAGTGGCCCAAGATCAAGCAACACAGTCCGAAGGCCAATATAATGGACTCTGAAGCTGTGACAACCCACTACTCAGGTCGAAATCATCCTCGCCACATATCACTGTGGTACGACTAACTTATTGGTGTTCTTTACTGGTCTTCCCTCCCTTCATCGAGAATTACTTTCAGAGTGTCTGGTGGAAGGGGTGGCAATATGTTTAAGACAATCAACAACATGGATCTAAACTTTGTCCTACCTGAATGGCATAGACTACAACATTAGGCATCTGACCTCCATACACTTGGCAGCCCTTGAGTGATTAAGTGAATCCTTAACTTGGGTGGGGCTGCTGCCCGAGAAGGTGGGGTATCTGCAGATGTTTGGTAGGCCTCTGGTTTGAGGTTAAGTTGGCTGGATAACCCTTCCCAGGCACTGGGCCAAGTCTCATTTATGTAGTTGTCTAGTAAGTGGCTAATTTTGACTTCTTCATGGATCTACAACTCTCACTATGACTGTCCAACTGCAGAGTTGAACATCAATTGCCCTTACACCACATATGCACAGCTTATATTGCATGTCTTGTTTTGCAGGTGACAGAGAAGCACTGAACGCATCACCCGCCTTGTTTCTCCCTCTCTGTGGTTGTTGATGGGGTTGGAAAGCTGCTTTACATTTACACTTGCTGTCAGGATGTTTGACTCATGACAGGGCTACTAGGCTGTGCTGGGTTGTATTTGCGCTCACTTAGGCACGAACACATGGATTGTTTCTATATCTCTGTTCAGCAGTGATAGTTTACGATGGTGGGGCATGATGACAGCAGTACATTAGGGAAAAAGGCAGTATGCTGCTGGCAGTAACATACATGTACTCATTACCTAGTGCTTTTTGGCAAGCTGGCATGCCAAATATGTTGAATATGTTGCCTTGGAGATCAATTTATCTCTGCTAGGGACACTGAAAAGCATTCATATCCCTAAGAAACACAGTAAAGAAGGTGACATTTCTCAAAGTGAGTGGTTGACTCAGAGAATCATCACACAGCAAGTTTTCATTGCCATCACATACCACCCCCCCCCCCCCCCCCGGCGAAATTGCCTGAATGTATACCAGACACCAGAGGAGCACAAAGTGTTTAACACACCAGACCAGACAGCAAACACCAAGAATAGAGGGTACAGCGAAAGGCTGTACAATTAAGGGAAAGTGTACAATCAATGGCCACTAAACACTAGAGACGTCAGTTATTTTGTATCCACTACACTATATTCTCCCTGGCTCAATGGAGCCAGCCTTACTCCCAGCTCAGATACCCTGACCAGCATGGCTCATTACAGAGGGCTTCCATTTGAAACTGAATATAATCAAGGCCTTCACAAGTGATGCCCTACCTCCCTTTCCCAACAGCAAGACCATTACATACAATCATCAGTTTTGAGCAAGAAATGAGCTTATGACCTAATAAGCACGCTGACATGTCTGAACAGTGAATCAAATTAAAGACAAACTAAACATTTTACGCTAAAAATGCTCCCAAATCATTTAACTCTAAAACAAAAAAGTCTTCTCCAGCAAAGATGCAAGAAAGTTTAAATAAGAACAGGTGGATCTGCACACAAAATATGTAGCTTCTGTAACTGTAACAAGATAGTTATAAAATGTGAAATGCTTGAAACTGACTCTTCCTCTACCATAAAAGAAAGCCTAGAAAATGCCATGTCTTAATAAAAAACAAACTCCTATAAAGACAAGTCACTTTACAAAAACATAATCTTTTCAAACTCCTAAAAATTTAAGTTTATCAAAAAGCTTTTCACATTCAAATTTTTTACTGAAATAAAAAAGCTGAATTATATAATAAAGTGTAACAACAAGAAAACAAACAAAATTTTTTTCAAAACAACTGCAGTAAAACCTCACTTTAAAAGTACCTACATTTCACCAAAGTACTTTTCAATATTCAGTATAGAAATTATAGTTTTTCTGTGGACTTTTTACCATCATTCTACTGCAAAAAAAAACATAGTAAAATAATTAAGGAATAATGTATCTGCAAAATAAAATGCTGGCAGAAATATACAGAATGTTCCCAAATATGTGGGAAGTAATTGGGGAGTGGATAGTACCCCTGTGAACATATGTCCCAAAGTCGATAATTTCCGAGTTGCAGACCTTCCAATGTTGTACTGGATGTATTCTTAATAGTCTTCCCGACATATTCCAGTTTGAGTAGCTGTAGTCATGTTTGTGTACCAGCAGTGATGAGTCATTCTACAAAAAGTGCTCAAAATGTCCACCATGTACCTGAATGCATGCCTGAACATGCTGTGTCATTGTCTAGTCTAGCATTGTCAAATGCTCTAGGAATTGCACATATCTACTGGCAACCTTGTTTTACTTGCTGACTAATCGCTGCTATGACCGGGACTGGGGTTGCATAAACAATGGCCTTGAGATGCCCCCACAGGTAATAGTCCTGTGGATTGAGATCCGGGGAGAGTACAGGCCAGGCAATTGGTTCCTGGACAGCCTATCCACCTGTGCGAGACTGGCAATAACAGTCGCACCATTCCAGCTGATCACATTAACAGGCACACCTCGCAAAAGATAACCCTATTCAACACCAATACATGTGGTACAATGCTGGAACGTCTGTAAACTATTGAATTTAGAACACACGTTCATAGGGACATTTTGTGTTATTGGGGGGGGGGGGGTGGGGGGGGGATACTATCTTCTCCCCAATAACTTCCAATATATTTGGAAACACCCATTATATGCCATATCAGTGCTATGCAATATTTATGATTGTAATTAAATAATACTATACAAACCAAGTTAAATGTGTTATAGGCTATTCACTGTAAAATGAACACTTTTGAAAGCCCCGCTGAAGATCTACTTACATGCACGTTGTGTATTCTTCCGCCTTATGTAAGATTAACATTGTAATGTGCCTCATCACTTTGTTCATGCGTCAGTCAAGTAAAACTATGAGATTATTAGAAAAGTAAATATTTAACAAATCTGCTTGTTTTTACACTTTGATGCATTAAAAAATAACAGTAAGCGAAAGAAAATTAAGTTGTCACAAATGGTTACCTAACACTTTTTATTCAACGTTAAGAGACTGAACTACTTCCCATCCATTGTTCCCAACTTTACTGCGCGTATGTCACTCAGGGCACCCTTTAAAAATTATGCAAGTAGGGGTATTGACATTTTTTCTAAGGTTTATTTCAAAAGTGCTCACTTTATCGTAAACAGCCTTTAGTACTGCTTTTTGTGAACATTACTCAATATTAAGTCAAAAGAAAAAAGTGCTCAATAGAAATGTGATTTATAAACAGCTACAGCTACTTTATAATACTCCATATCATTCTGCAACTTTAACAGCTATTTTCTCAAAACTGCTGCTTGTCGAGTTCGCCCTTAGTACACTAATTGCTACACACAGTTGAATCTTTGAGATTTATCTGCCACAAAATGATCAAAAACATGCTATAGTGTATTTGATACACCTTCAAAGGTAACATACTGCTACTTGATGTGCCATGCTTAATATTAAATACGATTAAAGTAATACTGTAAGTAAAAAATATCTCACATCAAGTATATCATACTAAAAAAAGATTTCACACATATAGCTTTAAATAACTAATGTTATGTAATTTTTCCATGACAGGTATTGTAATTCTTTACATGATTTGTAAAGCACTGGCTTCTTTCAATACATTTACAGACTGAAGTACTACTATGGATAACCAAAGCAGTAACTCCCAAATTGCTAACACTGTTCCTTATACTAAAGCACTGTTCTTGTTATGCTACAGATCTAAATACAAAATACTAAAACTAAGCCATGAACTATTTTAAAGATGAGGAAGCAATACACTAAAAGCTCAATTTTTAATTTTTCTACAGTTATTGTCAACTTTCGATATGCCAAATGGTAGTCCGTAAATCTTTCAAATTTCATATCATTCAGTCCTATGAAAATTGATAAATCGAGATTTTAATGTACAAACAAAAGAGCTCAGAATGAAGCAATCTTCTTTTCAAATGCGTAAAAGAAAACCTGCACCATAAGCAAAAAAGTAAAATAAAATGTCTGTGACAAATGTGAAAATATTTGTTGCAATGCAAACTAGCAAAACATGCTCAGCATTATATAAGGCCAATTCACACTCATTGCTGAAATGTGACACTAATTAATGTAGTTTATTTTGTACCTAGAAAGTTTTCTGTTTATTGCAAGAATCTTGCGGGTCCAAGAGACGAAGCAACTTCCTACACTCACCAGTCCAATTATGGTAGAGACAGAAATTAACAGCAAAAGAAAGGGGAAAAAAAAAACAAACAGTGAGTGTCATAAGGGTTAGGTGGTGAAGAAGTATGATTGAAGTAATCCACTACACAACAAGTACTAATAATATGTGGGAATCCTCACTTTGTAGGTTTGAACATACAGTCAGCATTCAACCTGTTTTCAAACGCAGCCCCATTATGGTTAATTCAATATGCATACATAATGTTGAAACACCCAATTGGCTGAAAAACACTCCTTAGTAAAGTTTAATCAATCTATTAGATTATGATTACAGATAATACCAGGCCTTCACAAGGAAGTGAAATTACACTACACATTTATGTTATATGCACACTAAGTTTTTTTAAATAATTACTAGAAATTGTTTAAAAAAATTCTTTCATAAATTAATGTTTCTTATGTCGTCACACAAATTCATTTATTTTGCAATTGTACACTCGACTGTGTATAACAGCTACAGGAATACAAAAAAACTTTCAAAATGTTTGGGTTTATGTAATTTAACATTTTGTCACTAAATTTTAAAATACTTAATTAAATTATATTTTTTTAATAAACTTACACAGCTTTTAAAAAATACATTATCCAAATGTATGTGGGACAAATACTGTGTTTTATGTTAAGCTGTTAGAACTGACGCCGGCTAACAGCCAGTCACATTAAGACCATGATGGCGCTCACCACCCACGTGACGCATGGGAAGAACGTGCGCAAAGAGGCCTTTAACTGGACATTCCCATAACAGGAATATTGTATTTTCAAGTGTTAAATATGTCTTTCTTTATTTCAGGGCTCAGTGTTATAAAATGTTTAATATTCGTATGTTTGGTTATGAATTTGAACAGTAATATTCCAGAATGAACGTTGTTAATAAGAGACATTGGAAAAATGCAGATGATTAACAATCTGAATATAACATGCAAATTAATATCTGAATTCTGTTTTTTTCCATTTCAATTTTGAAGTATAAAAGTTTTACTTGGTGTGCATAGCACTTCCAGTTATGTGAACCCCATAGGCGGCAATGGTAGGTCTGCGCGATGCTTGCCTATGGACAATCTGTTGAGGAGAGCTGGCGAGGTAAGACGCTGTCATGTACACTACAACCTTTGAACACTGATGTAGATTTCAATAGCTCATTTTAGTATATCGGTTAACCTTTGCTTGCGTATGTTAGCCATCATTTCCCCAGCACTATGCTTCTTCTTAACCTAATGATTTGCGCCCTTGCAGCTTTTTGAATTTTAATTGAGAAGAAAAGGAGAAAGATGTCAGAGAGGCCATGCGATCCGCGTAACTTTGCATCAGGCACCATCCACCAATGTTAAAGACGTTTCAGTGTAATTTCTGTATAATTGATACGTGCAATATTAAGGGCTATATTTCTATGTATTTATTTGAGGGTATTTTAATGTTTTATTGGCTGAGGCCACATCGCCCATGGCCACGCAGTCAGATATAGCTAAGTCCGTATCTGTGCCATCAATGCGCTTTCAAGGTATGTGTAATTTCATGTGTGGTTTATTAATGTCAGGGTTCTATGTATTTTTCATTCAGGGTTCCGTGTAATTTCACGTAAATTGATGCTTTGTATGTTTGACCACGCTGTCACTTTCATGATTGATTTTCTTCCATTAAGCACGCTACAAGCCTGCAAATGCTTAAATTGTCAGGGGAATATTTTTCTCAACCACAATAATATTTTGTCTGATCATAATTTGCTGTTTTACGGAGAAATATTGTAACATCACCTGCACTACGTGGTTCGCTATGAACTTTATCCAGCAGCATCCGCACCATCTAAGCTTGTTTTCACGCAATCACGTTTTTATTGTGACTATTCATATCGTGCCCCATCTTGTTTCATCCACATTTCTGTAATTTTGTATTGTGATATTATTTTCGTCCTAGCCGACTGTGTGTATAGGCTGTCACCACACTAACCACATGCTGCGAGACCCGACGAGTCCGCACTAGTGATGCCAAATAATCACATGTGTTCACGCACAAATTCATCTTTGTAATTCTTCTCCGTACCCTATCTTCAGGAAACACCTACAGTCCACCCTAGCGGCTGTAGACCCCTTTACTTGTGATGGCTGTGTTATCAAACACCATGGTAGAAGTCATCCATTCAGGCATGCGCTAGAGTAATTGCGGGTTGAGGAGCACCCACACGGAATTGGCTAAACATGACCAAATTTATCACAAGTAAAATTCCTGGCAATATATTTGTACAAGCAGTAAAATAAAAGTAAGTGTCACAGTGTTTCAATCTTTTTCTTTAGTGACAGTATCCTTGCCACATCATTTTTTTTGTGATAAATGTTTAGTAAATGTTCAGTATTGCAAAGTGTATCATTAGTATGCTCTGGTGAGACGGACACACAGAACCCACAGCATCCCTGAGAACCCCGAGTCTATGACAGTGCTGTGATTGGGAAGCACCACTGACGCCCATCATTAGTACGTCATTTGTGTCTTCGTTCATCTCATGTCTCACCCTACGGCATCAGAACTAACACTAGTACAATTCTATGTAATTTAAATTAAAGTTTCATATTAATTCAAACAGCAATTTTACATATGTATTCCATTTAAGAACCTGATAAAACACATTCTGGATTGTCACTAAATGTTAAAATGATACTGTTGCTTGGTGGGACTTTAATTACCAACCAAAACAATTTCCACGACAACCAAATGCCCAATGTGACCACATTTGCCATCTTGAGTTCTCATAACTGACCTGCATCAAGGACGAGCTCACAAATTAATTCAACCTAGATGACTGTCTCACACATAGGCCTAAGCCACACATTCACCACTGTCAGATAATCTACCCTCTGCCGACTTCTGTATTTACACTAGGTCACTGAACAGATACTAAATGTTGCTTAGTTGAAGGAACATTACATTTACTTGCAGAAACATTTGAAACACTATGTTAACACTATTACTACAGTCTGGACCACCACACCGAGACCTTTGCTTGTAAAATTAAATATGCACCCAAAAAGAGAGTAACATATTTGAAAATAAAACAAGGTTTATTTATCACATTTGCTTTCACTGTAGCACATGGTAAGCTTCAAATGCAGTTAGTAGGACTTGTGTGTTTACAGTAAAGCACAAAAATAATTTCCACGTTATAGGTATACATCTCTCATTTGTGCTCCAATAAAAAATATAAGATAAGTAAACCAACTATAACAGTTTTGCAAATTTGATGTGTGCTTAGAAACAAATTGTCACAGTTTAATTTCAAACATCTAACACACACAGTTTTTAAAAGGTGAAGAAAATATTTTCAATATGTAACAAAAGTATATGATTAAATACAGTCTATTCATGAAACAATCAAATTTTTTGACAGAATTGTCAAAGAAAAGGTATCTTTTAGTGATAACTGCCACATATGATAATTTAAAATACTTTTGGTAAAAAAAAAAGAGCTATAAATATGAAGCATGACACTACACAAATTACTTAATGCAACAAAATTTGTAGCAATTTTTTATATCCTAAATTTGTGTTATTTGCAGCTAGGTTTAAAAAAATATTTTGGTCAGTTTAATTAATTTTGATTTTTGGAGATAGTATTCTTAAACATATTATTAAATCACTTACATTGTAACCAGGCTCATACAAATCTATGTAGCTGCAACAGAGCAGATATTTAGTAACACATGGCTAATTACGTAAACTATTATGACAGTATTGCAAAGAAAAATTAAATGAGTAGATTAAACAAGTAAAAGCAGAGCTCAACATTAATTAAATGTTCACGTCCAAATTTATTAGCAGAATTTTCAATTAATGCACTGAAATACGTAAGGATACTAATAATAATAAAAAAAAAAAAAAAAGGTGTAACAGGAAAAATAGCACCTCTAAAGAGATAAAAAATCTCTTCATGTTTATTTTGAGGTTTCTAACATGGTACCACAGTAAAACTGAGAATTTTTTCACCAACCAGCAGACGATATTTGTGACAACATGGCATCAGCGATTCATGAAGGCTTACATGTTTTAAATTTGCTGAAACTAAGTCAATTTTGATGATGACTAATGATTTCAGACCTAGTTCACCTACCAATCAAACCCACAAGAGAGAAAAATTTCAGCACAGAAGCTACCTGTATCTAGCAAAATAGACACCAACTGGTGTCTATTACAGATACTTCTTTGGAGTGTAAGGCTGGAAATACTATTTAGGAGTTCATAGAAAACAAAGAAGTGTCAACCAAATACTGCACAGGTTTCAATCAAATGTGTGCTATACCATGCAAATGTTTTGATGTGAAACCATACTAGCTGCAGCAGTTGGGAACACTAAGTCCCATCCTCTGCAGTTCAGCACAGACTTCCAACACAAGCTGCAGGAAAAATGTTTTTTTGAGTGCGTGATTCTCTGTGATAAGATCAATTTCATGTGTGTGATACAGCAAAACATCAGAACATTTTTTTTTTCTTGCATTTTGGACATGGATACTTTGTCTGGCTAAACATGGTAGAAGCAAGATACTCTTTCATTCTGACAGATGCGAAAACTTTATCAACCCTAGAACACCATTAGGTCTTTTTCCATTGCCAGCCTCAGCATCTGGGAAAATCTATCTGTACATCTGCACCTTTCTACAGACCAAGATCTCCACCTCTTTGACTGGCATTTGGGTATGAATGTAAAACTCCGTCGTGAGGCATGCCAGCATCTCCTCGCCAGTAAATTGCTGTGTCAAGTGGCTGTTGAGTTGGCTCTACTCCGAAATAAATTCGCCATAATTATTCCACTATGACGGCTTTAACCTTCAGTTTGGTCTGCACTCTAGTGATCCAAAGATTTTCGGGTACCTCATGGTTGCAGAACTGTCGTTCACATTCGGCTGAGAATACTAAGGGATCCTCATGTGTTCTACCTGCAAATTCGGGTAACTGTGATTCCCCCAGGAGGGTGCTGTGCTCTGGTGAGAGGCTGGTCGAGGATTATCCTGTCTGTATTCCGAAGCGTGCAGCCATATCTCGTACTGGTACACCATACCGTGTCTGCTTACACGTTTGTCCAGCCATCCGATGCAGCTGTGATGATAGGTTTCACCACACAGTATGCACTGTACTGTGTAAATTCCATGTCCTGGGCACGTGATCCAATTACAGTACGCTGTCTGCCGTATTCTGCAATTATCGCATCAGTATTCTAGGCCGTGACAGTAGCGGAGTTCATCTGCACAGCAGAGGCAGGAATAATGGTACCATTTGGCAATGGGCACATTAGATCCTGCGATTCCCCGTACCAGGGAAGCTTGATTTTGAACAGTGGTGGTGTCTGATTGCAGCTGAAGCTGAGCAGTCGAGTGCAGTTTTGAGCGCCACTGAGTGTTTTGACAAACTTCTCAAAGTCCGGATGGTTCTTGACAGGGTCTGGCTAACCTATACGAATTGTGTAGGCAACCCTATAACATTTACACCCCACATTGGGAGGCAGAGAAAACTATTACTACTCCTTTCTTGACATGTGATGCCTCGACTGACTGGCGAGCACAACGTTAAGGAGGGTTGGTTTTGCGGGGCGCTAGGTCAGGTGTACCCCTTCTGGCGGGGTTACTTGTTTGAATCTATCTAGTGTATGTGGCACGGGTGCTCGTTCTGTGTAGAGAACCGGTCTGGTAGCTTTGCGGCAGGGCACAAAGTCGGGTTCGAGCAATGAGATCTTATGTTTTAAGCTGGGTGCTTTCAGTGGGATACCTGGGACGTGTTACCTCTGTATTAGACAAACTTGAGAACTTCCGTGGGATGTGCATGCAATACAGGTAATTGAATGTTCAGACTCCTGGTGTGTGTTCGTGCCAGTGGGGACAGAGCAACTGTCTCGAGGGGGAAATATGCTGTGGGGATTGTTGGCGGCTGATCCGGCTGGCTGAGATACTCTGCGATCCAAGGATGGATCTTTTGATCCAGACGGGTTGGGGCCTCGAGTCTGTTGAAATTATCTGTGTAACAAGTACCAGGAGGTGATTGAGCTTGTTCCTTGGGTGCGAGCTGGTTGATATATGCAACAAGAGCAGGGGTCAGCTCCTGCTTAACTTTCTCATGTATACCACTATAACGGGAGAGAAAGGCTTTAGGAAAAGAGACACCCCTCACACCCATGAGCAAAACACAGGGAAAGTGTACTCTACTTGGTGTAGAGCCACGTGGAGCATCTGCTGAGGGTGCGGTCACCCTCCTTGAAGTGCTCGGCACCTACACGCGATGAACACTGGGATTTAGGCCTCACTATCAACAGTCCCTGCACGTGGGTGTAGATTCTGAACTCAAGTCTTCCCAACTCTGAGAACAATCCCTCCAGCGCCTAAACGCAGTGGAGAGGGCGAACACCAAGCTGACAAGCCAAACTCAAGAACAGAGTACCTGCTTGTGGGCTCTACCATTCTGCATACTGGGGTATGCAGAATGGGTGGCCATAACTAGCGTGTGCATGGGTTTGCAAAATTATGTTTTGGTTCAAATGAGTATCTTTTCCGGGGTCACCTGGGTCTCTCTCAGCAGGGTGCAAAGTCTACAGGAAAGAGCTACCTTTGAGTAAGTCAAACAGTGTTTATTTCTTACTACGGAAGTAAACATGTGGTGTCGCACTACCTCCTACATTTACTAAAGGCTTAAGGAAGCTAATGCCTATGGTAAAACAGGTAGAGGTGACCTGTGCTATGCTAACAATGGGTAGAGGTAGATAACGCTGTGAAAACAACTTTTAACTGGTTCGAACTCCCTAAATGTTACCCAGAGAGGGCCACAGTATCTAGGTGTGTGGACGACATGGCAATTTGTAATCTTCATGGAAGACTAAGAGGGTCTAGAAGTACGGTTACGGCACTAAGTGCAGTGGAGACCAAGGAGTAGGTTTCCCTTCAGCACTGAAAGTGCATTGAAGGTTGGAAGGTAGAGCTAGGAGTGTAGCTGAGCAGGCTGGTCAGTTCCGGCAATGAGTGCGGTGGAAGACCAAGGCTGATCCTGAGCGAGTGTTGCGACCCGCTATTTATATTCTGCTGGAGGCTTCTTCTGATGTCATTGGCTGGTGAACATGAGGGCGAGGGGTTGTGAAACTGAGAGAGGGAGGCAACGATAGCATAGTTTCATGGGCTTGCGATGTCACCAGCCGGCTTGGTGATTTGAGGCAGCGAGGCATACTAATGTAGCCATCTAGCAGTGTGCAATGGAACTCTGTGCCTTTGTTGCATAGTCTGGATGGGCAGGTGAATAATAAAATTTGCAGGCTGGAACATCCATTTTCCTGCTGAGGACAATACAAACACCTGACATCTCGTGGCTGTCAACAATATGAACTCCATTGTAATCAGATGTACTGCCATGCTTACTGATGAGCTGAAGTTGGTAAAATACCATTGTTGGAAAGACGTCATGCGTCAATATTTACCAATGTGATTAAAGTATCTGCACAATAGTGACATTTATTAAGTCATGCTCTTTCAAATCAAAAACAAAAATATGACAGTTTTCAAATAAAAATTTACAGGAAATGCAGCATCAGAAATTTACAATATTCTGTTGACATTACAGAAAGGAATTCAGGAGGTTAAACAAGAAATACAAGGGGTGAAACACAATACAAATTATTACATAAATTAGGCATACTGCAGAAAAAAAGACATGAAAAAATTCCATAGTAAGTAACAATGGTAGAAAAAAAAAGGGGGGAGGCGGGATAGGAAAAAATTAGGGTTAGAAAATGTACCCACGTCAACTGCCCCAAGTAATGGTAATAAAAATATAGATATTTTACAGAATCAGATTGAAATTGCTAACTGTAATAACATAAACAATTAATTTATTACTGGTTGTGAAAATTCAAGTACAGAGTGTATAAGTATAGAAGTTACTTCCGATTGTGACAATGTAAGTGGAGAGCATCATACTTAATGCACAAAGGTTTTGGGTTACTCAATTCCTTTAAGTGAAAATCAATTGCTGGAGCAGACTGATAATTTTGAGAAGAGTGTACCTAACTGTTGCGAATTAAATGCATCGATGAGAAATATATCACTCAAAGGGAAACCACAGGTATGGGGTAGTGAAACAACCTGCTTATAATGATTTAAAGCTACGGCTAGGATCAGCTGTTGTGTTACACCAGGCAAGGTTTGTTGAGAGCACAATACAAACAGTGCAAGGTTATTGTGAGAGTGGGAGGTACCCCAGAATGAAACACCATAAGGATGTCCTAAATGAAACAAATACACAACACTGTAAGACAATCACAGATTTGTTCACTGTTCATAAGCTATTGTTCGGGAAAAATACTGTAAGGAGAAAGAGAAAAGATTGTATGACAGGGTCAGAAAAGTATTCTGGCAAGAGAAAAGAAAAAAGAGGGGTAGAGTAGACAGTAGAGAAAAGGAAAAGAATAAAGAATGAAACAGGCACTGTATGAGGAAGGTTGAGAATAAAAAAGGAAAATGAGGCAAAGTGAGAACGACAAGGAGAAAAAAAAAAAGAAAGAAAAGAATAAATAAATGCAGGCAGTCTGCAACTTAGGTTAGTAATATAGGTATTTAGTTTTTTTTTTTATATAAATTTTCTTGTAGGCCTACTGTAATAATACACGAGATAAATGTTTTACTTTGAGTAAAAATTGTTTTGTTATATGATCAGTAGGTAATGATGTGTACAGGGTAAATGGGGTAAATAGGGTAAATTATCATATTGCCTTTCTCAAGACATGGGATAGGCAACAGTAAAAGATGTATACAATTGTTACGGATAGTGAAAGGTTCCAGACTATGTCCTCTAAGGATTCTTTATTTTATAAGAAATTATTATTGTGAAACAGAAATGTTAATTTTCATTTTTGTGTTCTCACTATTGCATGAACATCAATTCTTCCAAGAGCTTAAACACGTCTATTTTTTTGGTCCAAAAACACCACACAAGTACGAAGGTCACAGAATGGAAAGAAACATTTTTTTTTTCTTTCTGCCCCTCGTCCATACAAAATGAAGGGATAGGAATGTATCATGTCCTTACCTCCCCCTCCAAGCGAGTAATACAGACTCTTTGTTCCCTCATATAAGGGTAGGTACCTTTGTTGGCTGTTATCCTATTCCCAAATAGAGTTTTATTCGAGAAACAAGGCATGGAGAGAAATATTGTTTGATGGACTGCTATGGGAGGGAGGTTGCACACAAGAAAGAAGCATGCCCAAGCATGCCAATGATGGAGATACAAGCATTGTAGTAATAAAGCAAAGAAAGTCAATTTAAATCAATCTTTGTAGTCGGGTTGTGTTCTATGCTACTGTTGTCAATACTGTACCATAGGTTTCTAATTATCTCGCAGATTTTGTAAGCAAAAAAGAAAAGAGTGAAATCTGCAGAACATCGAGTCTTCAGCCTTCAACACTGTTTTAAAAGAGGGCAAATAAAGGCTGTGATTCAAAATAAATGGGGCTAGCAACTAAACACTGCAGCCAACAAGATTTAGAAGCTAAATCATTCATAACTATTGCAGAAAACTATGATGTTTAGTTTCAGGCTTCATTTTGTGTGTTTAAAGAGGATTGCAAAAAAAAAAACTCTCACTTATACGTGAAAATTGTTTATTTTAATTATAATCATCTTCAGGTGAACAAAGATTACATTAGCAAAGTGCTTCCGTTAGATGTAGTGCCACATTGTACATTTTGTGGTTAACTTGCTGGCTTCCAATGGCGTAGCAACATTCTGAATCAGCAAAAAAACACTGTGCCCATACCACTGCATGAAAAGATGTTGCACTGCAAATATGCTCGTCAGCTGTTGTTACAGCGTAGTTCCATTGTATGTTAATTTACAACACTGATTACATTTTCATGTGGTGTTATTATTTCCATTGAGGTTGATGTACGACTCATTATCTGACCATACCACACACTCAACATCGTCTCATCTGAACAGGCCTTCTTCACTTCAACCAAGGCAGGGTTATAGCAGTACAGGAGGCTGTTCACATGCCTACAGGATATGCCTTTGCAATGAGGAGCCATATTACAGACACATCAGTCCAGCTTGTACTGTTCACCACTCTCAGTCAGATGTTACATCAACCTCCATGAAGTGGTTCCGGTGTAGTTCCGGCGCACCAAGGTATGATGCTAGCAGTGCCACCAGACTACTCCAGCAGACAGCTTCGTCCGAGGGGCGGCGCTCGCCACCCAACCTCTAACCCCCGCATCCGAGGTCCCACAGACATGGAGAACATAAATCCGTGCACAGCCCAGAAATGCCATTTTGTCGTCAGCTCTTTTCGGAGCTCAGCAGCTTCAGCAGCTCGCTTTACCACTCCTGGTGCTACAGCTCTCTACGGACCTCAACATCCTAGCGACCTACCAGAAGCTCTTCAGCGACTGCGCCAACCACCACCAGAAGCTCTTCGGCAACCTGCCAGATGCTCTTCAACACTGCAGCCGCAGCTCCCGAAGACGCCGTCAACACTTTGCATTACCTGCTGACAACGGCATTGCTCAACCACTACCCTTCTAGTAGAGGTCCTCAAAGGTCCCTTCTGGACACATCAACTATCGCCTTACCTGATGGTAACGGCAATCGCTCACCACTACCCCCTCTGGTAGCGGTCGTCAACAATCCCTTCTGAACAATGGTTAGAATTAGTTAGTGCCAGTTATTTTCATAGCTACCTATCTACATCACCTTATCCAGTTTAGAACCAGGCTTCCTCCACTTGGATACACATAGTCTAACTTCCATTCAACTCTGGAATGGTTAGGAGGTAGTACAGGCTGCCATATATTATTCTTCAGAGAATATATAAATATTCCAGCTTACTACCGAGTTCTTATTTCATTGAGTAACTGTGTTAGTCCTACGTAGACATCACGTCCGTCAGAATGAAATAGGAGAATGGGAAATTACCTCAACCAGTACGAACCATAGTGTAGGCCTGTTGGCTCCCCTCACCACAAACGCACATACGTCAAAGAGACACCCATTAGAAGGCCACCCATACTGTGCACCACGTGTACAGTAAGGCAAAGTCATCAACACTCTAAAGACATCCCAAAGGTGGCTAGTCAGCCAGGACCGCCTATATTCCATCCACCGCACTAAACTGTGCCAGAGGGCGTAAGTTTGGTTCTGGAGGCATGACCCCTTTTGGACACACACCCAAGCACATGTAACCTGAGGAAAACCAGCGATCTGTATCCACCGCATTTAACTGTACCAGACAAAGGAGCGAAGGGTATGCCTCTTGCCTGTTCAGCTTCGCCCTTGGTTCTACACATAGCTAGGGACCATCGTCACCTACTTCCCTCTGTTGAGGCCAGATTTCTTAACTTCCCATATGCCATTTACTCGGAGTGGTGCTCAGAAGACGGAAAGAAAGGAAACTACAGCCTCGAAAGCTATGCAAAGTTGCAACCCCACTACAACTGCACTTCACAGCATAACCCCATGGAAACGAGCTCATGCGCCCACCAGTTGAAGAGACTCCAGCTCCCTGCCCATACTTATTTCCAGCACTTGTCAAAACAGCCGGGTAACCACACCCAATAGTAGCAGAACACCCTTCCCCGCAGGGGCAAGTACATCCCTGTTGGAATTGCCAACACCTGGTTCGGAGGTAACCAGACTGACAACCACCATCTGTCTACAGTCACCGTCTGCAGCCACCCTGGGCCACCATCCAGCAAGGTAAACCCGTGGCAGTGTGCCAATCCATCTGTCGGGCTGTGACAGCAGCACCCAACTTCGTACCAAGCACACAGGTCATGCACCCTGCCCTCTACACTAACTGTGCTCCAGTACATCAATACTAGTGACTGACGTCATTAGCTTTCATGTCTCTGACAGACACAAAATAAAACTGCAACAGACCACTGCGACCAACCTCAGCAAAATGCCATCGTGTGTCAAGGTGTACCACAAAAAGAGAACACATTTTTATGAAAAGTGCCATTGAATCTAAGAACATATCTAACAAATCACCCCATCACTTTTCATTGGCCTATTTTTACTTTTACTGTACATGGCCAATGATTCCTCTGACATATCAAATGCTATCACAGCATTTCTACTAGAAAAAAAAGTTCAAAATTAAATAGATAAGAACACATTTGTAATACAAAGAAAACAACATTAAATGCTCAACACAAATACCCATGTACAAAGAATAACTGATTTGATGACAGTTTCTGAAGTACGCTATGAAATAAGCACACAGCTAGACATTTAGCACATGTGTGTTCAGTACTGCACAAAAACTAGGGTTGATGGTATGAAATTAGTAAAGCATAGCACAATTTTATTATATACCAATTACTTACTTTTTATTTCAAACTATTAACGTAACAGCTTGGCAGGACAATGCAAAAACGGCACACAAAATAGGGCAGCATACACGTAGTAACAAAACAAGAACAGAGCTTATGCATACCCTATGTTTAAACAAAAAATAAAACACAAAATGAGAACTATTACTACCTCTTCAATCTTTAATACACAAAAAATAAATGTGCTGCCTGATAGTAACTCCCATCTCTTTAAGATGTAGTGGGAATAACAGTGTGTTACTTTACCAGAAGTGCAACATAAAATGCAATGCATGACTAAAGAGTGGCTTTAAAGGTTAAAAGTATGTTAAACATAAATATCAGTAACCACTGAGCCTGCAAAATTAATATCAACCAGATATATCTCATACACACTTAACTATGTAGGTATTTCAGATATATAGATGTCATCACCAACATGCTATTCCCTACTAACACACACATGATCTGCATTACTGTAAAGTCCTTACCACTAACAGAAGCAATTGATGAAAGACTTTCAAATTACAAATATAATGCATTATTTGGAAAGTGACTATTTGTCTAGAAAGAAGTCACGCCATCTTGCTGAACAATTTTAATTACTTCAATTACAAAGCAAAATTCATCATGTAAGATAAAAGCTAACAAAAAATCTCTTTCTGAAGAACTCACCATCATCAGAAACATCACTCTGCGGTCTGTCTCGCCCTTCACTGTTGACAGCTTCTTGCAAAGAGTCCAATGAACCACATCGCTGTGGCGCAACCGGGCGGGGCTGCAACAAGGAAAATCATTAATAAATTAATGACAAACACACCAATATTTGTGTTAAACCAAAACTTTACCATAAGTAGACTGAGCAACATTTGCTTTTTGCTTTTACCTATCAGCTCACACTGCAATACTATTACGAAATGCAGCCTAATGTACGAACATGCAAGTAACATATGACAATCGCAGACTCAGGATTCTGAATAAGGGTCAGGAAATTTTCAGTTTTTTTTTCTACAGTGACCACTGGCATAACTGTTTTTGGCAGCCGCCACGGAGAGCCTGATGAAACCCCTGGGACGGGAGACCTTTTTGATTAAACTCAACCTGGGGTTTGATTCACCTCCCACTACCAACATCACCCAGTCAAAGACTTACATACACATCTCTCAACATGGGAAGCTCTGCGACCCAGGCAGGCAAACGTGTTCCATGCCTGTGCAATTATAAAGGTGACCCCTAACTTAACAAATCCCAGGAGGAGAATCAGCAACCCAACTTCAGAAATTAAATTTATTAAATTTTGAGAAAAGGGAATTGCGTCAAATTAATTGTAATGCTATTATTCATGTTCGTATATTATTCACATGAATATAAAATAAGTTTTTGAAATGAACCTTCAGTTTGTCAGTTTAGCAATAATGACTATCTGGTCTACAACTCAAAACTACAGACCTGTACTTGCACATGTAATAAAACTACAAGAATTGGTTTAGACAGTTTTCCAAAAAACCAAAACATCCCCATACACACACACGCGGAAGTTACATCAGAGTGTGCTGTTCCATACAACAGAGTGCGAGTGCACGAGTGCATACAGTGAGTGTACATTGGATGCATGCTCTACACGAGCTCTAAGGATAAGGTTTGCTTATTTACATTGAAGTGTAAAGGTTCTGCTGAGTACAGAATGCTGAACGATCATGAAATTGAGGTGTTCCAAAGTATTTGTGAATGCACGCAGGGAATCTGTATATGTGTTGCTGGAGTCAGTAACGCCACAATGTTGTTCTCTCTTCATTCCTATGCATTAACACCATCAACAGATGTATAGGGATGATTTCTTAAGAACACTGTAGCTTATGGTCTTCTAATACAACAAAATTAACAAAGACCATAAAGTATGGCTATTTAAGAGATTATACACAGCAGAAGAAGAGATCAGTAAATTTTATCATCTGTCGAATGATCATATACATGTGGACTTCACAATACTGTACAAGACACCCAGTCATAAAGGAGAAAAAAATTTCTCTAACCTGCTCATTTCCAGTCTTTAACCTCTTCAGATTCCCATTCATGGTGCTTTTCTCCTCAATTGGAGACATCTGCTGCACGTCTTCACTGGAGCTGCTGCGCTGCAGGTGTTGTGGCTCGGGAGGCTTGGGCATGCCCTCGGGGGGAAGTGACGCTCGCGTAGTGCACACAGATGACCGCGACCTCGCACTGCTGCCGCCACTCCTGTCGCTGCTTCGTCCAGCAGGTTGCATCAATGCCACTGGGAACTGTGGCAACCTGTACGCAACACACTATGACAATTCCTAGAAACCATTTCCATTCAATACACAACAGCCCAGAAATAAATACAATACATGTGAATACGAAACTGAGGTTCAGGCAGTGCTTACCCCACACCCTCCTTTATGTAAATTTGATCAGCCACAGAATCAAAGGAAAGACTTTCCTCTAAATTAAATGTGCAGTATCTCAATATTCCTTCACCAAAACAGAGTGCATCACTGGTATATTCAATGTAAAGAAAGGTGCACTATGTAAAAATTGCTTTTCCTTCCAAGTACAGTGAAACCCTGTTAAAAAGTTCCCACTTAAAATGTTTTCCTGCTTAATAAGTTGAATAATTATGCCTCTTGTCTGTCTGCACATGTGTAATTTGACCCTTTTAAGAAGATTTCCTGGTTAATAAGTATTATTTTTTCAGTCCCTTCGGAAAATTCTTAACAGAGTTTTACTGTACAACATATTTCTCAAACTGCTGAAAAAAATTCTGGCAACCAAATATAGAAAATGGAGGCAACATGGAGGCAATGCCTCCCATTAATAATATCCTGCACAACTTCAAAGGCCCTTGCCTTTCTTGGCCCTGGACATGCCTGATGCTCTGTGCGGAGAAATACGAACCCACATGATAAAGTGTACAACTGCATTAGATAGCAACTCCCACTGACAAACAATGACCTACTAATCTTCGGAGCTGCCCTACTGCTGTTAAACATTTCTCCACAAACATGTCGATCAGAGGTGTATAAGATATGATAAGAGCCACTGCCGCAGACTACTTGATTTGAGATACCTGAAGTAAAACTGCATTTAACAAGTCTCAGTTTTAACAGATAGCACCACGCTAACCAATGACCACTGCACTTCAATGTAACACTTAGGAGCTGCAATTTAATCTTTACTTTCAAGTGAAAATGGGATTTCTACACCCACACTACCTGCCTGCCTGTCTGCCTACCATGGCCAGGAAGAGATGAAACTACTGGAAGGTATAGTGTTTTGCAACAGTCGCCTTTTACATTCTGAAAATTTATACCATAAAAAAACCTCCCTCCTCAAAGACATGGAGCAGCCTACTGCAATCCAGTTATGCACCTCCACCCACCTCTCCCACATTTACCACTAACACGATGATACCTGGTTCCTGTTCAATATGAAACAGCATGTCATACACAAAAGGTGTAAAAATCCTCATCTCACTGCTGAATACTGCAACTAGGACACTCAACTTCTTAACATGCCAAGTAAACTACATCACATCCCATTCCTCCAACATAGAGATCATGATCAGGATAAAGCTGCACCTTGGAAGTGATACATGATGCATTTTTGTGCTTAGAAGAAGTGCACTCCAAATGGCTGACTTCGCCCCATCTGAATAATGGCAAAGTTCTATGGGCAAGTTAACTTCATTTACTTATGGTAATAGGGGCAGGATATGCGGGACTTCCAGAAGTTGACAGAACCTCAACATACCTCCAACCACATGTTCCTAGCTTTTACTGTCAATCCTGATCTCCAAGAAGCTGTCTCATTGCCCCTACCCAATTTAAATACTGTTATACTTTGCCGTGCCCGCTAGAGCGACTGCACTCTTTTCAAACTTCATGCCGCTGGAGGAAGCGGGCCAATCAACAAAGTGTCACTGCCTACTCTAGAACATATGGACTAGAGAGCACGACACCATGTGTCGAGCAGCACGTAGTGTCAAGCTCTCTGGTGGTGTCAGGGCTAATGCATGTGATGTCACAAGTTCCACCCCTAAGAGGTGGGGCTAACACCCCACACCCCTCTGAGCACCTATGGTCGGCAGAAATTAGTATAAAAGGCTGCGCCGACCAGGTCTCAGGAGTTGCTCATTGTCAGCCGGGCTGCGAAGGCCGGGGACGAGATTAAGGGTAAAAATCCCTTAACCACAGTGGCAACTCTGTCTTGCTATACCCCAGGCTGTGAAGGCTGTGGTATCCTGACAAGGGCTGGATGCCCTTAACCATGCCGGTAGCTGAGTGATCTTCGACACTGCCACCAGAAGGCATCTACTTCTGCAGATACTCCAACCTCCTGGGTTGTCTTCACCGCCAGCAAACGCACGTTCACTTAACCTTCCTACATCTCCCTACCTCTCCAGGCAAACCAAGGTCACTTACATCGTCCCTTAAGGACATCCCTGTAAGGCCTTCACCCGGCCACATCTTTACCAGTTGGGTAGAAAACCTTGTACACTATGAGGTCCCTTCTGGAAGATCCCTAATTAAGGTTAGGACTCCCAGGACTAATCAAGATTTTGAATAATTTAATTAATTATGAAATCTTTCTTTAATTTTTAAAATACATGAACGTAACATAAACAGGCTGCCTCCACCTGAATAGCATTAAATAAACTTTCGCAGTAATTTTATTTTAATAACAGTGAATATTTATAATAAGTTTGTTTAACATAATATTACTGACTTCTCTTCACTGTTACTTTGCTTATAAATTACGTGAATGTAATAAAAACCACATTGTACCAAGTAAATTCTAGGACCTTCTCAATTCTAGGTATTAATAACCAATTTGTCCCCAAGTGTTATGAGAGCTTATTAAAAAACTATTATTGAATTATTATTTTGAGAACATAAAGCAATGTCGGCATCGCAAACGAACCACACCGCAAATATAAGGAACACAGAGTGGTATTCCAAGTTTGGCCACGGTAATGCTCAATGTATTGCACTGGCTAATCTTTGGGGAACCCTTCATTAATAACTCACTAAACCCAGGTATTACGACTGCCTACGGCTCCTCGCTGTATAACCCTTCAGGCTAGTGAATGGCTAGGAGTTGTGCAGTGAGACGCGTTGGGCATAGCCATATATCTGGACAAACACAGTTGGACCGCCATAATACCCCACTTACCTTACGTACAAGTTTGGATTGCATTGCCATAATCTTTAACGACCTTACGACGCGAGCTCATGAAAGTGGTGTTAAAAATAAGCTTAAGAGCTCTCTCAAGTTAATTGAGGAGGAGATGAATAATTAAAGTAATCCTGAGACAACGGACAGGGCATTACTTTTTGCATTACCCTCCAGAGTCAAAAGCAGACGGCCATATGAATACTTAATGCCTTTACATGGTGGTAACTCAGCAGTTGGAATAGAACTCTTAAGACCTCACGGAGGAATACACTGCCATAACCCCTCATCCTTCCCCTCCTTCAAGTAGTACGAGCACGACTTTACCACAACCAGAGTCAGCCGCTGTTCCACAGCCAGCTGGCCATCCCAGCGCAGTCGACAGAGCAGTCGAGAGCTCCACTACCATCTATACCATAGGTAAACCGTCGGAAAAATATACATACTGCAGTGTTTGACTTTGTACTCTCCCAAAAACCAACATGCCCTACACTTTACAATGGCTTTATACCCAAGCGGGATTAGCTGCCCCGGGCATGATTACCACATGTTAACTTCAAGATATTTGAAGGCCACCACAAGCTCTTGTACCCACATAGTGTACAATAGAACACTTAAATTCAGGTTGCTCATCAAGGTTTCAATCCCCAAGTCACCTCCATTAAATCCGCCACAATCTCACCTACTAGCGGGGGAAAAGACCCACGATAGAGTTACGCCCGGGACTTGTGTGAGACACCCTTTGGTGATTACTTAGACGAACAACCCATTATTTAGCGTACCTTAATTGGCAACCGAGGATCGAAACCTCAACCTGCCACCCAACTAAGCATCTACCTCTACCAGTAAAGTGACTGTACATATAAGAATCCAAATAGAGCAGGTGTTGCAAGCATTTCCTGGTAGGAAAATAACCACACAAAATTGTCAACTTCAACCAGACCAAGATGGAAATGCAACAGTACATTCTCTATTCGCACAGCCACCAAACAGAACTATGTCCATGCTACATACCAGAAAGTACCACTTTCGGCTAACCAAGTGCTCTGAAGGAACTCAAGGCATGCTTTCAATGTTAAAGATACTGAAGATACCCTGACCTTTTGATACTAAATACTTCTGAGTAGAAGCCCCATAAAAGTGTCCAAAAGGAATACTGCAGCTTAAACCTGGATGCAGAATGTGTATGTGACATTACACACTATATATATTATATATAAACATATGTCATATATATATGCCTGTGTTAAACCTAACACCACGCAGATAATAACAGCATAGTCACGAGTCCAACCACCTGATTGTGAAAGCGGACCAAACTGGACTTCCACCCACCGCCATCACCTATAGTGCACATTGCCTGCAGAGCTGCTGCAGAATGGAATAAATGATCATGCTTCTCAACCACAATCCCCCCAGCATAGCTTGTCACCACTGCAGGGATATAAAACAGAGCAGACTCTCAGACAATAGTAGTCGTTTGGTTTTCAAGTGCAGCTCATCTCTCCCAGAATAAGAGCCCTCTTGAGAATAAATACCACAGGCCTGCTAGCAACACTGAACTAGCCCTAGCACCTGCCACCATGCTTGCAGCATTTCCAAACCCCTTGCCACAACCGAACAGAGCCTTAAAGCCAACCTTTGCACGAGCCAGTTAGCATCCAGCTGAACTGGAAAAATTCACAATAAGGCAATGAGTGCCTAGGTAAAGAGTGGGGAAATATGGGTGGCTTTTAACACTCTTGAGAGCCGATGAGGGTGAAACGAGGAGTATGGAGCAGAACCTGAATGCAAGAGTGCGGGCTAATGGGAGATCCCATAGAATACCCGCAGAACTTGTTCAATGCCTGGAGCGATTCCCACATGCAAAAATCCAGGAGCAATCCTGCAGAAAATCTAATCCGGTTCGCCCAGGTGGGAGACGAGTAGTCTGACCACTACACCACCATGACCCCAAGTGTCAGCTTTTTACCCTGGACAATAAACTACCGTATTTTGGCGTGTATAGGTCGCATATTTTTACAAAACAAAAGACTACAAAAAGTGGGGTGCTGTTCATATACTAGATACTGATATTAAAAAATGTTTTCCCCGAAACATGTTTTGAAATTTGTCAATATACAGTACATTTTAATGTTTTAACTTAAAGGAAAGCAGGAGGGGAAGTAAAGACAAGAAGAGGGGGAGGGGAAAAATTTTCCATTTGTGCCATTATTTGTTTAATAGCATTCATAAACAAAATAACCATCACGCACATGTAAAATATAAACATGTAGTCATGTTACCATCTGTGGAATAGTAATCACATTATGTATATTTGTAAACATTGCAACATAATACAAATTTTCTGTAAAAAGTGTTTTGAACGGGAGAAATTAAGTCAGAATTTATTATGTTTTGATGCCGTCAGGTGAGACACGAGACAAACAATGACACAAATACTTACTGGAATGCGGTCCTTCCCAATCACTGCACTATTGAGACTCAGGGTTCTCAGGAATGCTGTGGGTTCTGTGTGTCCATCTTACCTGAGTGTACTTACAAACACGTAGGCAATACTAAACTTTTTACTAAACATCACTGGAAATAAACACTTAATAAAATATATGAGGCTAGGACACTGTCACTACTGAATAGAAGAGTTAAGTTCAATGTAGACTTGTTTTTATTGTTATTATACACACACATCAATGTGCCAATGAAATTATGATTATCTCGGTCATGACTAGCCAATTCCGCTTGGGTGCTCCCCAGCCCGTAATTAATCTAGTGCACGCCTAGATGGATGATCTCACGGAGGTGCGTGAAAGCACAGCCTTCACATGGGAAGAGGGCCAACAGCCACTAAGGTGGACCGACGGGGCTCGCCCTCCAGCGCGTGGGTAGTGTCGTGACGGCCTATACAGAGCCGGCTAGGATGGGAATAATTGCACCGTACACTAATTACAAAATTAGATAAACCCTCAAATGATACACGAAACAAGATGGGACGCGAGATGAATATTCACAATAAACATACACGTGTGAAAACATGTATAGATGGTGCAGATGCTGCTGGATGAAGTTCGTAGCAGACCATGTGGTGCAGGTGAAATTGCAATATTTCTGCGTGGAAATGGCAAACCAAATTCAAACAGGAGGTTATTCTTCCTGAGAAAATTATTCTCTTTACGATTGTAGTGGTTACAGGCAATTAACATGCCTGATGGTGGTAAAATCAAACATTAGCATGACTGCGTGGTAAAGAAAATAAAGCATCAATTTACTTGAAAAATACATTGAACCCTGAATAAAACTGACATAGAACCCTTAGTAAAATATTGCACATACGACGTTACATAAATAAGCTCTCAAAATGTAATGATCGCGTATACAAAGACTTTGCGTCGGTCAGCCATGGGGTTATATGTGATGTTGCCGTAAAATATTCAAACACGAAAAATACCCTAAAATACATACATAAAAACAAAGGTCTTAAAATTGTGTGTAGCAATAATGCAGAAGTTACAATGAAATGCCATAAACATAGGCGGATGGTGCCTGATTGATTCAAGTTGTGTGGGTCACGTGACCGACATCTTTCTCCTCCTCCTCCTCCTTGATTAAGTTAAAAATGCCACAAGGGAGCAAGAAATTAATAATGCGGAAGCATAATGCTGGGGAAATGTCTGGCAAAAATGCACACAAGCAAAGGTTAACAGATAAACTAAATTGACTATGGAAACCTAAATCAGTGAACAAAAGTTGTAGTGTGTACGTAACAGTGTCTTACCTCGCCAGACTGTCCAGAGACAAGCGTCGCACGGCCCTACCATGGCCGCCTACCGGGTTCACATAAGCGGAAGTGCTACGCACGCCAAGTAAAATATTTTCTTAGTGAAAATAAAATGGCACAAATTAAATTAAGTACTGTTTTAAATTGATATTATTTTCTCAAGAACTTCATATTAATTTAGTGTCTCTTTATGACTGCATTCATGACGGAATATTAAGTGTTCTTAATCTCGGTTCTGCGGGCACTTTGAATTTTATAACCAAACAATTTAAAAAAAAGTAACAAACACTTGAACATATTTTAAGACATATTAAACCCTGCAAATACAATAGAACACATTTTACACTGAAAAATATCATTTATACGAAAGTTCAAAATTATTGGCCTCTTTGCACACATGACACATGCGTGGTGAGCACAGTCATGGGCTCTAGTGCTGCTGGCTGTTAGCCAGCGTCAGTTTGTATGGAATTATGACTTAATATTTACAGGAATACAAAAATTCAGTGTGGCATACATTTGAAATATTAACTATCCCTTATTTTTCATCAAAAACTTAAGGTGCGGCCGATACTGACATGCGGCCCATACACGCCAAAATATGGTATGTATAAATCAGATACAAGAGTTACTCCTTCAGTATGTTATGCCAACTAGCAGCAATTATCCTGCCTTCCCTTCACACCTACATTCTCTTTCAGGGTATTCACTATCTATGAGGGCATCCAGTAGGGACAAGCTGAGATTCCATATTTAGATAGTAGATCACAAGATTGTTCCTGATGGTGGAGATTGTGTTTTGGTTTTGAGTGGGGGATCTCCCGTTCGCATCACACACCAAAAACCCCTGGTATGTGCAGGCTGTCCTCATCTAACCCCCGGTCATCCAGAAAGTACTGACGCACACAGTATGTACCTGGCAGCCTGCACCAGGTCACACCAAAAGGGAACATTGCTACACCAACATCTGTTTACTCCACCACATTCTAGCCACCAGAAACAGAAGATCTGAGGATGGGGAAAGTATCCAAACAGTTCTGTATTTGTCAGATATCTTCTCAACCTCCTGGTTCCTACTTCC